>JAQQSE010000106.1:1800000-2314647 GCA_035772565.1 Antheraea assamensis | reverse complement strand
GTGAGTTTTCGAATAAGTCAAACTTCCAGGTTAGTGAGGTTGGGTTGTCATCAGAACACACAGAATTGATAGGGGCCTATCTCGACTATCGTTTCATAGTGGACCAAGTGCCGGACAATGGGCTCGCCTTAACACACCGCGCGCCGGCGCGCTCGGGAAATGTGTGAAAAAACACATACACCGACTGCAAGAAATACCCAAATGAATGCATTAGGTAACATCAGGTTTATACTATCGGTATACTTGACTCCGTTAAATGTACAAACAATTGGCACGATTACTTAATATTTTCCATGAGTTATGTAATGTGTTTTTTTCTCGGTACGATTAAACGTTCTTTACGTTTGGGAAGTCGGCGCCAACTTTTTGACCGCTTGGAATAATTGCGCAACACAAATTTAGATAGCATCAAGACTGTTATTAAATAATACCGAAAAACTGAGCATAAATAATGCCAATGGCAGATGACAGTAATCACGAATTACAAAATAATCTGGGTATCCATAGAACCGTAGAGCGTATACGGAAACATGCTTTAGTTTATAAGGCAAGTTGAGATTGATATTCGGATGTAATAAATATAAACCATACAATACAGCAATCGTCCATCTTATGTTGAAACACCATCGGAGTAAATCTACGTCACGCTTCGCAACGCCACTATGTACTAGGGCTGTTGGATATTTTTATTATATAAGTATGGGAGTATAATATTTTATTGAGATTAATTGTCATTTCCCCATTGGACATTGCTCATACTTATAACGCAACATAACGAATTTGTTGCTTTGTGCCACGTTAATTCTAATCTATGACATAAGTACTCTGTATTCACTCGGTATGTGCTCGCTGTGTACAATACAGTGACGTCAAGCAGACGCATGACACGGCAAGCGTTTTGGCACGCATTTTAAATTGAAATTACATTGCGTTATTTGGTAAAAAAGCGGTGTATTCTCCAAAAATAATGGTTCGGGACATAGTATATATGCAGATAGGATAGACAGAAGGGAAAATCAGGCATCAGCCAATTTTAGATTCCATTAATAATACTTTAACTTTGTTGGTGTGTTAAACTCTGGGGACGCCGAATTTCCGTGCTATACATATCTGATGTAGGGCCCGTGCATGTTTTGTTTGGTTTTTATTACAGTAAGACTTGATTAGCGTATCGCAAAACTGATGGTGACCGAAGGTATTTGGAAGCTGGTTACGAGCTACATAGGGTATCGATGATATGTTGGTTGGAGAGGACCCGTTGGACGCTGCACGGTCGTATGCGTGGGATAAAAAACGTTTCCAAGTGGCATGAAAGCCCTCGCTACTATGTAAGAAATTTGATTCCATAACTGTATAATTAACCTCATTTTCTACCTATGATAATCAGTATCATGAAATAAATTTTCAAATGAACTGAAAACGATTGCAGACTCGTTAAGTAATTCTTCTTAGTTATCATCACTACATAGTATAAAAACAAAGTCGCTTTTCTCTGTCTCTATACACCCTATGTAGCTTAAATCTTTAAAACTACGCAACAACGGATTTTGATGCGGTTTTTTTTAATAGATAGAGTGAGTTGAAGAGGAAGGTTTATATGTATAATAACATCCATTAAATAGTAGAGAAAGTGCGGGCCACGGGCAGTAATGAATAAATCAAAACTACTGGATTCGATTTTAAATTATTTTTCAGTGAATGACATAGGCTATATATTTTATACCCGTGCGAAGCCGGAGCGGGCCGCTAGTATATATATATATATATATGATTAGGCTTAAGCAATTAACAACAAATCAGTTTATAATGCAGAAATATATTAAATGGTTACTAGTCTCTACTTTTAAGTATTAGGTACCATTTGAAAGCTTTTTAAATAAATAAATATGTAATACAGAATACGATGTATGTAATCGTTTAAAAAACAGGGACGTTAAATATATGCGATAGTACATGTCCAAAGGAACGTTTAAGAATTACATAATGAACTTTTCAGTGACTTTATGCCAGCTAACTTTCTATAAGTTAAATTGAGAAAATCTTGATAATCCCTCAAAAATTTTTTTAAAACTCTTATGAGATACATTATAGGTTGTAGCGTTTGGCCACAATTTCACCTGATGTTAAATGATGATGTCGTCTAAGATTGTAGACACTACTGTGATACTAAATCTAGAGGGGCGACTGGCTCAGAAGTCGGACTTCGGTTTAAAGAAATTTTATTTCTCAAAAGAACATAGTTCACATAATGAGACTTACATGCAATTATTAATTATAATTAAACAAACTTTAGCATAATCCAGTGATCGCTTACAAGTTAGAATGTTAACAAACATTACAATATTAATAAAGCAAAGAAAAGAGAAAAAAGCTATTTATAAAAATACTTATCTTTTATATACATTTTTAGTTTTACTTTAAGTAGATTAGGGATTCAGTTTCTCTTAGATCTTCGGTAATTCATTAAACAGTTAAGAAACAGAAAAAGTAAAAACCACTATTCTATGGTGTCATCAAAATGTTTTCATCTGCAATTATTCCGAACCTCTACATACATACCCGCGGTGTCCGACCACCGGTAACTACTGATAAACATTGTCAGATCCACGGTTTAGGACTCAAGTTTGGTATGTACCAAGAGTACGGTACTTCGACGTGCGCCGGTTATCCCGGAGTGTTGGCCATGAAAAGGTGGACGTGCAAACGTTCTTAGAATGGGAGATGATACTTGAAACTCGACGGCTGTTACGTGAATACTAATCAAATGGACTCAGGTTAGTATCGTTGATATAATCACAATTTAATTTTAGTTAAGCGACAAAAAAGTTTTGAGCGTCTATATTGGAGTAACTAAATTTGGAATTATTTTCGTTATGGATTAATCAGCTATTAAAAATCATTGATGTTTTATTTGTAGTAACATGTAAAAAAACTAGCTCGAATTGAAGACGTATTTTTTATATGTACGAGTATACCAACGACATAATTTAAGCTGAGCTTGAACGGAGATTGGCCTTCAAATCTAGTTACTATCATAGTAACATATGTTATATCATTGTTATATAAAAGACTAGCTGTTGCTAAAATAAAAAAGCTTTAATTACTTTTTTATAACCTTAGCTATCTGTTAGTGAAAGTCCCATGAAAATAGGTCCAATCGTTTTGGAGATAATACTACAGACGAAGCCGTGGATGACAGCTAGTCTAAAATAAAGTAGCCTATGTCACCCGCTGTAATTTTAACTATCCGTCAGTGAAATTTTTGTCAAAATCGGTCCAGCCGTTTCGTAGATTATCCGGAACATACAGACAGACAGACAGACAAAAATTTAAAAATTGTATTTTTGTTATCAGTATCGTGTATACGTTCATATCCAATTAGTAAACAGTTGTTATTTTGATATTACAAATGACACTCCAATTTTATTTATATGTATAGATAGAAGTATAGATGATCACTACCATAACAAGCGTTACAAAACACCTTATCATTAAGCTTTAATTGCATTTTTATATTACACTTTTTACTTACAATCTTCTATATATAAATAAAATGATAGAGGTCTGTTGTTGTGCGCGCGTCGTTCAAAAGGTACTGAACACATTTTCATTCAATATTTAGTTTTATTTCTTAGACATTTCGTCCATATCTAGAAATTATCTCGATAGCTTTTTATAAACACTACGCGCATTAACCGATTTGTGTTTTCTTGCTGTGGAGAAGTTGAGCCAGCGATGTGGGTGTTGCGTTATGTTTTTTCCTCTATCCGTATAATATGTTGTTAACAAAATAGACGATGCAGACGAAATCGTGGGTGTTAGCTAATCCTAACTAATATTTTACATATGTGTTTGTTTGTTACGTTTACAAGATTCACCTGCTCGACCATTATTCGTTGAATTTTGCATAAACGCTGTCATTGCTGCAGAAAAGGTGTAACTCTCATCCCAATTAAAGTGCTGTTTCCAGAGGCATAAATAACCTTTTACACAATACATTAACGCCTTGTTAAATTCGATATATGAGTAATTTCCGAGTGTACTCTCCGTGAATTATCATTCGCTTGTTTGGAAAAAAAATGTTATATAACTAATTAAAAACTAATAAAACACTATAGAGCTACGCTGAAACTATTACTGGTTTCAGAATGAATGGGTCGGCTCGCCCGGGGTAGTACCACCCTCTCACAGAAAACCGACGTGAAGTAACAGTGGTTGCACTATTGCGTTTCGTTCGGTCAGTGAGAACGCCGGATGCCCACATATATTAAAAGGCCGGCAACGCACTTGTGACTCCCCTGGTGTTGCTAGTGTCTATGGACGGCGGTGATCACTTACCACCAGGTGACCCACCTGTTCGTTTGCCCCCTATTATATATATAAAAAAAAAAGAAAATTAACACGAGTGTAATTTTCCAGGTTATCCAGCATTTGGTAGATTATTGAACGCTACTGGACGTCCTATCTTATATTCTTGCAGTTGGCCTGCTTACCAAGAGACTTATAACTTGCAGGTACAATAGTTATTAGTAAAATTTGTATTACACTTCTTCTTCTTCTTAACTTCAAACACTTTAGTCTATAATCTCTTATTCTCTATGTCCTGTATGACACAGTTTTATCTATATACTTCCCAAGCTTAGAAGCTGGGATAATGAGTAACAAATCTGCTTCATATTTCACAATGGATAAAATGACTTATATCATTTTAAAAATCATAAATTTATTATGTACCATTCGTAATCAAACCTTAGCTAAGTAACAATAGTGGTACCACTGTATAACATCATACTAAAAATTTTGGACTAGTAAATTGATAGGAAAGAGTACATATTTTGTCACAGATCACCCACACACGCATACGGGTCTATGGTGGAAGGGTTTTATTTTTTCCTGTTTTCGAATTTGATTACTTTAGATTAGCCTCGTTGTCACATACGAACATAACCCATTCTCTCCCCCGGGAGGATGGGTATCTGTTAGGGATCTCCCCACGTTAATAAAAAATAAAAGTTGTCATATACGAAATACATCTTAGAATTCGTAGGGCACAAATTCTGGTACACATGTCTGCCTCATGAACTCTTATATGTAGGAATAACTAGCTTAGTTTAGCTTAGAGAGATTCGCGATGTGGCATCGAAGGCAACAAGCCGAGGTCCGACAACGTATCATGGAGCTTGTTGCCAAGCGGCTGAGCGCCTCAAGCGTTCGCTTTAATAGTGCGTTAAAGCTGTGTAGGCCCATCAGGCTAATAGCGTAGTTAGTAAAAAGAAAAGCATATTTTAGTTTATTCTTGTGTAATACGTATTCCGGGTGTCGGAAATAACTATCATACTTGATTATAGATTTATATTTGGACTTTAAGCGTTTGCCAAATTTTAATTGTACTTTATACTACATAAATTTTTATTCACATAATTTGGAATCCTAAATAAGATGCATCTTAAATCAATAGGATTGAATAGTAAAACAATATGTGTTGATTATTGAATCAATTACTTTAAAAAGTCTTAGTGTTCGATTAAATAAAATAATAATAATAAATATAAAATCGAAAGAATATAAAAAAAAAAATATTTATCCATTTCAAAGATTCCTGTAATTTCATTTTAGATTTGCCAACGTCGATTTACTTACATATTTATTAATTTATTCATAAAGAATTAACAACGGTACACAACATGTTCGAGTAGGCTTCACGGATATTATAGATATTGGAATTATTGTATTGGTAATTATAACTAATTACAATTTTCGTTACACTAAATTAGTTATATTATGAATGGTAAGAAAACATTATACTCTGAAATTTATATACATTTTATAAGTAAAAAAATATATGTACATGTGGTTATCTTGTTATATCTTGTAAAAAGTATTGCACGACTGATTCAAACGTTTAAATCTATATAAAGTAAAAATAATAATAAATAAAAAAACTGATAATAACTCATACTCTATTTACCAAATGACTTATTTTAAAAACAAAGACATGACACATCTGTATATATTATTTAATCGTTCTGAATAGTTCTTTCGTCGCACCCAAGTTCATATAATATGATACATCATTGTATTACGTTCCAAATTTCAATTAGGCTTATTCGACCGATGTGAATTTAGGGTTACCAGGTCGATTTTATGCACGACACAAAAAGGTGTTTACAAGAAAGAAACATTTTAACTAGTAATAATTTATCGTATACATCTTATGCTAAAACGAATATTTATATCTATAAAACTATTTATCTATGTTCGTCATTATGCATGTTTGTAAAAATATGCACAATGAAGAGATAAACCAGATCAAGTTTTATACCGGTTCTTCTAGATATCTAGACGAATGCTCATAAGCTCATTCTTAGGGCCTAACTTGAATAAAGTGTTATATTTTTTTATTATCTAATAATCATTTGCCTGAACTTTTTGATAGAGATCATCGCCTGGTGGAAGAATTTCGTCCACCGCTAGCTTCGTGAGTCGTCCATCGAGTGAACAATTAAGAATTGGTGCCCGTAGGGTAAGTTACAGATATTCTTGTGTGAACACATTACTTTGGCTTTAATGTAATATCGTGAATTTTACGTACCCTTATAATTTACTAGCTTTTGCTCGTAGCTTCGCTCGCGTAAATGTAGATTTACATTGCAGAACACAAAGTTCCTATTTGAAAGTCGAAAGGTATCCTTAGTCCTTTTCTGTAGTCCTGACAACATGTGTGCAGAATGTCATAAGAATTGGTTGAGTCGTTAAGATGTGAAAACGTAACAAACAAATTAAGTCACTTTCGTGTTATATATATGTCAGTAAGGATTTAGAGTGTACTATTACTGTGTCATTTTCTTGGAAGACTAATGAAACGTCCATATAATGTTCCGTACTGGCTTCTATAAATAATAGTTTTCGAAAAACGTTAGTAAATTGTAAAATATCTTAAAGAATACAATAGAAGAAATTTTGAAGCTTAGAGAAAGAATGTTTGTAAGAACAATGTTCTTTAATCATTATTATTTTCCAGCCCGATTACGAATCGATAGCTGAACACTGCAACTTATGGCGAAACTGGGGCGACATCCAGGACTCGTGGGGTTCACTGACCAGGATTATGGACTGGTTCGGGAACAACCAAGACAGAATTGCTCAGTACTCGGGTCCCGGACGTTGGAATGATCCTGATATGGTAATTAAACTCTACATTAGTATGATTTCGTTTGGTTATCTTGTTTCTCAGGAGCCAGTCTCCTTCTGTAATTTAGGTATTCATCTTCTTGATAATTTTCAATGCATTTTCCGCTTTAGTACTTACCGGTTAGTGATTTAACGGACTTTAAAATAGCTCTTTTACTTGCATCTAAGTCATGACATGGCTTACTTTTGTGATCTTATGATAACATATTCATGTAACGCGGCAAATTGTGTCCACCTTTCTCTCCCAATACCTATATATTGTTAAATCTGATCATATTTAGACGAGAAAAACCTAATTAAAAAAAAGTTAGTGATTCAATTTTTTTTTAATATCTAGTTTTTAAAGTGAAACATTTTTTACATCACCTCAATTTTTTTCGTCCTTATATCGCATGTCGCATTACTGCCTGCCGCGGAGTTCTAAAATACGTCTATCATCTGAATAATTGTATTTACTATGTATTCCCATACTCTAATACGCAGAATGAAATTTAAATTTATAGTTGGATATCTTTGTTTACTATTGATTTGCCATTATCATTCCGATTTTCCAATTATTAACTTGAAATTAAAGACGTGATTTCAATACCCTAAATCGAATAATTTTCCGAATTCTGAATGTCTACGATCCGAAAAAAAAATCACTTGCATCGTGGTTTCATAAAACCACGCAATTATTTTATATTTAGGTATATCTTCATTCCTTCCATCTACTACATCCATATACATTCGAAATATAGGAATTTGTGGCGATACATAATATGTGCCTCATAATTATTAAGATATTCATGTGTCCAAATCAATAAAGTAGAAACTAAAATCAGTGTAACTCTTATTCTGAGAATTGATATATTGTTACAGCTTATAATAGGCAACTATGGTCTGTCAGTAGACCAGGCCAAGGTTCAGATGGCAGTGTGGGCGGTGTTGGCTGCGCCTCTCCTCGCGAGCACAGACCTCGCCACTATCAGACCGGAGTTCAAAGAAATACTACTAAACAAGGACATCATCGCCGTTAACCAGGATATTATGGGGAAGCAGGGCCTGAGGGTGTTTAAAAATGATACTGGGGTGGTATGTATATTTTGATTTATTTTCTTTTTGTAATGCGAAGTATCGTGATATTATACGTACGCGTTTATTTCAGAGAGCCGGCTTACAAGTATGGATGAGAGAACTTTACGATAGCTCTTATGCCCTGGCATTTGTCAGTTACCGTACTGACGGTGCTCCTTACGCAGCCAGCTTCACAAAACACGAAATTGGTTTGTCGACAGCGCAAGAGACATTTGAAATTCAGGTATATAAAGCTCTATAGAAAGTGATAAGTGCTTACCAATAAGCGATTATAGTTGATGGACAAGAAAGCTCCTTGTATTTTAACAATTAATTCGTTATTTTTTTTGCCAAAAAATGCTTATTTTATCTGTGGACGGCATTCTGTTGATATAAAAAAAACTGATAAATAATGTTAATAATTTATACTTCGATACATATTATAAAAGGCAACGTCTTTCTGTCTGTCTGTCGATCGATGTATTGATAACACGAAATTACTCGATTTACATTTTTTTTAAACCATAGGTACAGTTACAGGGCAATTATTTTTTGTCTAATATATAAAATAAGTTATAAGGCTTAAAATAAATTAAGCCTACATAATGTTTTGTATAGCTGTACATCCTGTGGCAATATTTTACCATTGATGATTAATCGATACAACATAGTAACAGATTATTTAGAAAATAAAAAAAGTCAACAGTACCTACCCATAGATCTAACTTTTATATTTGTGTGAACTGAACTGGAACGTCTGAACCTACAGATGTTGTTGTCTTTCAGGACTTGTATAAAGAGGAACCAGCACGTGAATGGCGTAGCATTGATAAATTCGAAGTCAGGATTAACCCAACAGGTATTTTAACATATGTAATTTACAGGAAAAAAAATCTATTCCGCTGTATTATCACCAATGCTCTAGTAAACAGTCAAATACCAAAATAAAACATGTCAGAAAGAAAACAAACAGGAAAAACTGCTCTTTTGTCAACTGTTTTACATTTCGCTGAAGTGATATAACCTACATTTATAATTTCACTGCCAAATTAACTTGTCTACATGTTTATTTCACACCCGAACTTTTTCATTGGTCGCAATGAAATTAATAGAGGTATTCTGGTATTCGGAGAATGATGTAGGCTATTTTCTATCATGAATGTGTGTAAAAATGCGCAAAGTTTTTGCTAAAAAAGTTAATAACTTTTAACAGAATAATTAATATCATCCTTTTAATTTTCAGGTGTGAAATTCTATAAATTTGTTCCAAGAAATACGAACGAACTGCGAGGGAGTATATTAACTGTAAATAATGAAATGAATAATTAATTTATAAAATAGTAAAATTTTATATTATATATTTATATAATAAAACAATATAAAAAATAAGCACTTGTGTTTGATATTTATTAATAGAATCAATATATATTGTGTATAAGTTTGTACAATGTTAATCCTTAACATAAGGTCAGAATACTATCATTAAAATCGCTAAAATATTTAAGACCTATAAAGGTTTTTAGGTTATGCGAGATTTCGTTTTGCAAAGCGCTTTATGAGTGTAATCGATTATTCGTAATGACGTTGCATAGAACTAGGTTGTTAGTAATGGCGACTTTTTCGTGCAAGTCGTAAACATATTTTTCGAGCGTTTGTAATGCTAAGATTAGCTAAACCTTAAGAAATAAATCAAATTAATTTATTACGGAATTCTGTAAAGGATCTATAGAAATATATAATTAATAAATATATAATAAATAGATAATTTCATTAGTGCCTATTAATAATAAATAGCAAAACACGAAAATGCTGAATCTTTTCCAGCGTGTGTCATTTTCCGCTTTCAGGCTTTCATTGTTCCATTATTTTTACATCCGCCATTTTGCGTATAGTTTTTTTACATAAAACTAATGAGCCCGTTGGACGTTGTCCTGCTCTGATAATTTAAAAAAATCCTAGAATCAAACCGTAGCGCCACCTACCGGGTTCAAATGTAAATCGAAAACATTCTTGAATCTACCTTAACGTACGCAAAAAAAATCATCAAAACTGGGCCAGCCGTTTAGGAGGAGTTTAGTCACATACACACATAAAGAAGAATTATATATATAGGTAAATACGTACTAGCTATTCCCGTTCGCTTTGTTGTGCATTAAAAAAATGGCAAACGGTCAATACTATTCACGAAAAATTCCGAATCGAATGGTTATATTGCATTTTTAATGATGAAAGTTATAGTAGGTATATTCGCAGTTAACCATTCTTAATTTTATCACTTTTAATTAATTATTTTAAAATTTAAAACCGATAAGTTGTAAGAATGTTTAATTTATTATACTTATAATTAATCAATGTATGTATTAGAATACAACAGTCGTTTAGATAAAAGTTCGATAATTCGATAAGCCTAAGATAATTTCATTTTACAAAGTACTTTTTTCCTATTACTCGATTTAAAAATTTAAATGTAAGTTATATTGCAGTATTGTTACGCGCTAAATTAATGTAGAGGTCCTGCCAGGCCAACAGTGTAGGTAAGTTCGAAAAAAAAGCGCTAAGTTAATAAAATGCCATTTGCATACGAAGAGACATTATCTTGTACTCGTACACACATAAAATCAAACAGTCTCACGATCACACAATTACACTACAGATTTCTTCCTTTCCATTTCTCTTCGTATTCACTTCGATGCAATGTTCCCAAAATAGAACTCTATTCGGACGCACTGTGACACCCTTATATGTCTTTGAATAAAAGAAGTTGGAAAACTCTGGATGTGAGACGTCATTATTTCCACGATTCGACCAAGATCGAGATGGGCTATTTTTAGAACCTCATTACTTTTGGTTCCCACGCTCGATTATTTATCCGTTATTTATTTGTAACAAAGAATTCACACACAGGGCTTAACAGTATGTATTATTACATTATTCAAAGCAAATAGTCGAAGAAGAGCCAATGGTCAGTTTTTAAATAAAACACTTCAATAGAGATTATAAGGTGTACAAATCTATATAATAAATAGCTCTTATAATACGTAAATCATCGTCGACGTAAACTCACGCATATATTATCTTGTTAGTGACTGTTAATGACCCTCAACAATGTCAAACGATGTGTCAGGTCTGTGACTTATAAACTACAGGTTAACAAGACCGGTCAATTTCGTTTAACTCAATAAAAATTATGTGGTTCAATGATCTTTGTCACGAAACGAACTATCATGTTGCTATATCTTGCGTCTTGTGGCACCGGGTGTTAGCATTATATGTAATCTTTTCTATTATTGTACTTTATTTTTGAAACTAATATGTGTTATTAATTATTATGAATGCCATTATTAACTACTCGATTGTTTTTGTTGCAAAATTAATGCCCACTGGGTATTTCAGTAACATAATAAAATGATTTCTAAAACTTTACAGGGAGTTTTTGTGATATCTCAGAATTCGAGTTCCAAATTAATATTTATATTACAATTAATTTATACGTGATTAAAAATTATATTGTGTAAAATAACACCAATATTGCTACTAATAAGGTCCAATAACACAACTTTTATTAATAAAGATTAGGATTACTACTTAACCAATTAAGTTTACTACATAAAAAATGTTAATTATATGATTTTAGAATAGAATTCAAATTGGTCAAATGACAAATATGTGATATTTTTACGTTTGTTCCTTCTTTTTTTATAAACAGTTGGTCATGAACTACATTATATTTTATAACATGCATTATTCTGTAGAATATGACTTGTGAAGTATTAGATGAGATAAATGTCTTTGATTGTGATATTTTTTACTATCGAAGTCTTTGCCTACAGTTCTAAACAGGTTCCGTATAGCTACGGTGAAAGTAATACTAAACATTGTTTGCATAAATAATTTAATCTAATAAGGTTAAGAGCCCAACTATGGGCTTCAGAAGCATGTCTTTAGAATTAAAATAGTTTTGATAGTACATATACTACAAACCGCTATTTCCTGCAAAACCAAAACTTATAGTTTGGAACTGCTTAGAAATTTAACCTTTAAAAAATCTAGCGTAAAATTTGTATGATGAATTTGTGATTACTAGTAAAATGTTTCTTTTACAACATTTACAATATTAGTGTTGTATTTTGATAAGGTAATATTAATAAAATTGAGAACCATGAATGCAGCTAAGAAAATATATATAATAGGTACTTAATTTGATTTTAGTAATATATATTACTAAGATCATAGTTACTGAACGAATCCAATATTTTATATGAAATGCTGGCTGTCATAGCTGTCAGTTGTCAAAAACAATTAGAAATTTGGCTCATATCGTTTTACCCAGTTTCATTTATGTACCACAGATTATTAAGACGATACTACGTATACGTACGTATATTGTCGTTTAAATTGTCTGGACTAATATATTTTCCTATAATTTTTAGTGATTTATAATAATTACAATTATCCATTTTTGTTGTGTACGTTGATGTTGAGATAGATTTAAATTCATGGTAATTTATACCATATTACCTACTTGTTTGTTCACGTAAGAACGAAAGAAAGTTGCTTATGGATAAATTGTAATGGTAATAGGTCAATGGTATGCGGTGTGATTGAGCCGGTACCGTAGTAACGTCGACAGACAAGACGCAGAGTTACTCTACATAACATCTACAATATCAGTTGACGCCGGTACTCTCCTTCAAATCGCACGTAAATTTAGTTATATTTCGTGAAAATAAAGTTTTAATAAATAACAAAAATGGCTAGAAGAGTTGAAAACGTTGGTATACTTGCTATGGAATTATATTTTCCGTCACAATACGTTGACCAAACAGAATTGGAGAAGTTTGATGAAGTGTCTACTGGGAAATACACAATTGGTTTAGGCCAACATAAGATGGGCTTTTGCTCAGACAGAGAAGACATCAATTCTATCTGCCTAACTGTTTTACATCGGCTCATTGAAAAGAATAATATAAATCTACATGACATAGGTCGCCTGGAAGTGGGTACGGAGACCATTATTGATAAAAGTAAGAGTGTTAAGACTTTCCTCATGACCTTATTTGCTAAAGAAGGTGCTACTGATATTGAAGGTCTTGATACAACTAATGCATGTTATGGAGGTACAGCAGCACTCTTTAATGCTATCAATTGGGTGGAATCTTCATCATGGGATGGAAGAAAAGCTATAGTGGTGGCTGGTGATATAGCTGTTTATGGTAAAGGTCCAGCAAGACCAACGGGTGGAGCTGGTGCAGTGGCAATGTTGATAGGACCTGATGCCCCTTTAGTGTTTGATTGTGGTGTAAGAGCTTCATATATGACACATGCATATGATTTCTACAAACCAGATTTAGCCTCAGAGTTTCCATACTTTGATGGTAAACTCTCGATACAATGCTACCTCAATGCTTTAGATAATTGCTACAATTTATTCTGCAAGAAAATGAGAAAGAAAGTTAATCCTGATTTCAAAGGATTACTGACACTCGATGGAATGTTATTCCACTGTCCATATAGTAAACTTGTGCAGAAATCACTGGCCAGAATTTGTTTCAATGACTTTTTAAATGCATCTCCTGAAGAACGTGAAGCACAGTTTCCTCAACTGTCTGAGTTTAGTGACAGAAAATTAGAGGACACTTACTTTGACAGGGATGTGGAGAAAGCATTTATAGCTTACAGTACGTCTTTATTTGAAGAGAAAACTAAACCTTCATTACACATTGCTCGTAATATTGGGAACATGTATACGCCATCCCTATATGGTGGTCTCGTTTCATACCTTATAAGTAAGTCCCCAGAACAATTAATTGGGAAGAAATTTGGGTTATTCTCTTATGGATCAGGACTTGCATCTACAATGTATTCCATTAACATATGTAATGATATAACTGTCGGTTCCAAGTTAGAAAGAATGATTAATTCTCTGCATGCAACAGTATCATTCCTAGATAAAAGAGAATGTGTTGAACCCAGCAGGTTCTCGGAAATAATGGATATCAGAACAAAAAATTATCACACTGCACCTTATGAACCCACAGGTCCAATCGAAGCATTATTTCCTGGTACATATTATCTTGTTAAGATTGACGATTTGAGACGGCGAACATATGATAGAAAAATATAGTTTATTTTTATAGTTTTAATTCTATGTGGTTGTTGTTTTTGGTGTAAAAGTTGCTAAAAGGTCACATTAGTTTATATCATTATGTTTATTTAATTATTATTATTCTGTATCGGTATTTGCTTTGGTATTAAGGAATCTTGATTAGGGGTCAAAGTATATATGTTATCAGAGTATGTTAGGAAACAAGTATGCAATAAATGATAAATATTTAAGTTTAGAAATGTTTTTATATGTCAATAAAATTGTCTACCTTGTATTATTTAATACTAGCATTGTTGTAATGAATTTATAATGTTCATTGTAACAAAATTAATGTTGAATGTAATAAATTATAAACACTATTATTCCTATTTTTTTTATTATCAAATAATGTTCATAGAATATACATTAAAGGGTTTGTCTGTAGCAATTTACAAATATCGCTGAATATTTGAATATTGTTCTGATCAATATATTAAACGATTGTCTACCTCAAAATAAAATGATATGATGCTAAGCTATCTACAGCTATTTCTAATTGTTATATTTCCTATGTATTTATTACTTTAATATAGATAAGGCCCAAGATTTTACTGTAAATAATTGTAAAATATATTATTCAACTGAACATTCTTGTAGTCACAAACGAAACAATAATATCATACAGTGATGTATTAAATAACTTAAGTGTTATTATATAATATTATTGTTTGGGCAAAATCATAAGTTACTTACGATATTTTTATATCAAATAATCATTATGATTTACAAAAATTAAATAATATAATCTACTAAACTTTGTTTTTATGGCTTTTCTTGTTGACATTATTGTTTGTTCCGTGAACTATAACTTGTACTTACTATACATATACCAATAAGTTCGGGCTTGCGCATAATTTCGTCAAGAGCTATAATAGATACAAGACAAAATTAAAATATTGCAGGAATCAAAAATTGGTATTTATTTATTCTTAAGTTGGGCTTGCATAATATAATAAACATAATTCCCTCAAGAGTTATAATAAACAAATCATATGAGGATATCTTATGAATTTGGCATTTATTTATCCTGAAGTTATTTCGAACTTGTATTTTGTGTTTCTGCGTATTTATATTTAAAACGTTCAAAAACAGTGGCGCGGACTGTACATTTTAATCTAAGAACAAATTAAAAACCGTCAATTTACTGTGTTCTAGCATTGAATTTCTAAAGCAAAATTATTTTATATAACAGCCAAAAGATATCTTGTATTGTAACTATATTTAGTATTTTGCATCACATATAATTATAAATTGAATATACAATATAAGATCAATTGGTTCTGTTTTGTCAATAACTAACGAAGCGGTTTGTCCAAACTATTTATTTACGTTAATTCATATAATCCTTCTACGTTAGGACATGAATATAAATTATTATTGATGACTATAAAATTAACATAAGTTACTTACTCATTCTCATTGTGTAATTGTATTTAAATATAGTTATGTTCCGATTGTAAATTTCAAAACCTTGGAAAATTACAAAGTATTAAATAAATTGTAAAAGCATTAATAGCTAAATTCCATAAAATGGATTGTATTGATAAATATAATATATCAATAAATATTTTATAATCAATAAAATAATAATATTACCTATATATTGTTTTATTTTTACGGATCCATAAAATATGTGTTTCCTGTGTTTAATTAATCGGTTTCATAATGGCTTTTTTTCTAACTGACTACACAGATGACCTGGCAAGGCCTCTACAGTTTCATCGGACTACTAAAGGGAGCGCTTAAGGCACTCACCCGATTTTATATAGGAGTTTCAAGATGGCGTAATTAATGTACATGACGTCTTTCGTGTGGTCATGTACAATATTAAGCAATTTACACTGTTATGGTGTAATATTCAATAATCATATTAACAACAAGGGGCGTCCCAATGCAGTCATCAAGACCTTTATGATATGCTTACCGAAATTGGTTATATACTACTACGACCTAGAACATCAGGTGAACTGCGATCTTGTTTGTTACTACATAACGTATAAAAGGCTCGATGGTAAAAGCAAAATAGCTTAAGCTACGATCATTTCGCTTACTCTCCAGTTCCACCTTGAACACAGTGACGTAACTAAGGGTGGCATAGCTGGCAGAATGCCACGGGCCCCCGACTCGACGGGGCCCCCACGCCGGCCCTAGAAACCGCGACCACAGAAGTAACCTAACCTTTTAAGCAAATTCAGTAATAGTTATAGATTATTTAAAGCACAACGTATCAATTTTTACTAGGGTTCCATCCAATGATTTCGCCACAGGCCACAGATGGTATAGTTACGTCACTGCTTGAATACATATTTTTTTGTTTTTCTTAGGAGCGTCTTTTGCACATTCGGAAAAGTCGTACATATAAATTATTAATTTTTGTTTCCGATCTTACCGAACTGATTTTGACAAGACATGTAGTAAATATGGTTGCGTTTATCCATAGGGCCTTAACAATAGTAGTACCATAGTTTACATAAAACTGCTGCCTTTATACGATACTCGTGATTGGAGTGTGCAGTATTTAACACGGAAATGCATGTACGCGAATTGACAAGTTATTGCTTACGCGCGCACTCTTTCCCGCGTAAAAGTGTTTTCACGCGGTAAAGCCGTGTCATATAAAGGTCGCTAATCGGTGAAAGCACAGTCTATTAACAGTACAGGTAGGTGAAAGAGTTATACAGGTTAAGTAGTGTAAACATAACTAGAATTATAAAAATAAAATACACAATCCATTGTAAATTCAAATAAATGATACGTGAAGTTAGACGTGGACACCATTTAGCAGTTAGCTAGCGAGTATTTATTTAAAGTAATAGAATATAAATTAATCAATAAGATATGAATACATATGAAAATAAAATAAACAAGCGTTTTAATCTCACATAGTTTATTTTTACTAACGGCGTAGTCTGTCAGCTGATGACCGTAAACTGATAAGTATTGTCATGTTAACTACTGATTGTCGCCGATACACTCGAGCTCTTATCGTTGATAACTACTAGGCTTAAAGTATTTCCTGTCTTATGACGGTATTAAACTTTTATTGCCAATAATCGTTCGAAATGGTTAACCGTGACGCCAAAACGACACTCCTTATGGTACTCAAATTTATAAGACTTTTTAGAAAAATGTGATTAAGAATGGGAAGGAGTTATGACGATACGCTTATGCTTACTTTTTTAAGACACACCCGTTCTAGTGACGAAGCTCTGTGTCGTGGGAGACTTTTCAAATATGCAATAACGTACACAAATTACACCTTGACTCAGAATAATAATTTGTGTATAATATATGTAGAGAAATGAATGATTAGAAATATAGTATTACATGTATTTATCGGTATAATTTCCGTTTCAATTATATATTAATGGGCTTCAACTGGCGTTTGGTGCGTCTAGCTCGGGAGTTGATTGTGTTGCCACATAACAAAAACCCAACAGATGTAAACATGATTTAACTTTTAATGATATCTAATAATAATGTTATATATATCTATGCATATCAACTTCATTTATTAAATACATTTATTTACTTATATAAACTCTTGAAAAAATATGATTAAATATGTAATTCTTGAAAAAAAGTAATTCTGTTTATCATTATTGTATTTGTTTATACACAACCCAAAAACTTGAAAATTATCTATGTAATTGTATGTATTTCGTAACGACTTCAACCTTTGTCAATGTTAAAAACAGTGCTATTGTTACCAAGTTTTGACGTAGTTTTAAATGTTTGTATTTATCATATACACATTTACAATTCAAACCATTGCGTTGTTATGGTACATACTGCGAATAAATTGAGGTGGTTGTAAAGCAGCTTTATTAATAATATCATTTAGAGACCTCACCTGAGCGTGTCTCGTATCGGGGAAGAGAAAATCTGACCCAATATAACCACACGAAAATACAGCTCTGATGTGCCTTCATCGCGAAAGATACCTCCCTTGACACAGGTCCATTATTTTTAGGAAGTTTCCCTAGTCGTCAAGCCTAATATAACTATTCTTGGTGTCGACATATGAAGCGACGTTTAGATTGGTGGTCATTTGGAAGTCAGGGTATACCTGGCTTCAAAAAAATTAGGTGTCCTTAATAGAGCTGGACGGTATTTTACACCGAATCACCGTCTTCGGTTATGTAAGGCGCAAGTCCATCCACACATTGAATACTATAAACTGTTCTTATCTTTGGGCCAATGCACCTAATTGCCATCTACTTCCTTTTGCTTTGCGTTTTTGCCGTGTACATTGATCCTTTGGAAGAACTCCCAGCGGCAGCGTTTCCTAATCAATATAACTTACAAACCTTCAAGAAACGAACCCACTCCTCTGTCAAGGGCACACAACGCATCTGTGATTCCTTTCGTGTCGCTGATGTCCATGGGAGACGGTGATCACTTACCATCAGGTGACCCGTATGTTCGCTAACCTCCAGTCGCATAAATATTTTTTTATGAAACCACGATGCCAGCTAAGCTTTTTTTCGGATCGTAGGCATTATTTGCAGGGTCGGATTTCGGGAAGGCAATAGTAGTCTCATCCATGAGTACTTGTCATGAGATGTACCTTCATAATATGAACTTCTTAATTTAGAGATAAATAAGTGAGTAATGGTAAAGAAATAAGTTTACTATTCACGAGGTTTCTTAAATTTTAAATATGCATTATTAATATTCAGAATTCCCCTTTCTTCGCTATCCTTTTTTTTTAATATGGGGAAAATCCGTAACGGATACCCACACCGTCGGGCAGCGATGGGTTCGTTATGTCCGATTCCCACGGACTAAAAACCCCATGGTGCCTTCTCACACCTATTTGGCCGGGGAGCAGGAACTGCCAAAGGCATTACTTCTGCATCCCCGGCAGGTGTCGGCCCCTCACCAGGGGCCCCTTCTGCGGTCTGAGGGGTCAGGATGGTAGACCCCTCAGGAGGGGGCGGGTGTTAAAACCCCCGATGAACTGTGGAAGTCGCACGGCACATTGCGCCTCCACCACGAGGGCCTGTGCAGATACACACTGCTCAGCTTCGCTATCCTAGACTGTCCCCACCTGTAAATGAGGCACAGATTATTCTGGATCCGTTGTCCAAGATTCGAGACAAGATTTGTTTTTAAAAGCATTTGCGGCTTATGTTTTTAATTAGTAGACACTTGATGAAAAGTTGAATATTTCTAGATATTAGATGACACTAAGAATAAAAAAAATGCAAGTTAATGTATTTTCACATCTATTTATTAATTGCATCGTAATAAAATTTATTACATAAATTGACTGTGGCGTCGACTGCTTTTGCAAATGTATATTAATTACATATTATCATTTCATATATTATGATAAATTCAATTTGTACCCAAAAAAAAAGTATATTACCTAATTTAAGACGCGATAAGAGAGTATTTATAGTATATAAGCGCCGTTCTGAAGTGAAAAAATATCAGTTTGACCAAAGCTAATTCCAGCAGTAAGTACACATTTATTTATTTACAATATAACATACTTGAGTTTTATAAATAGTTTTCACGTCCCGTCATACAAACGTTTTTATACGATGCAATTTCGGTAGTACATGGAATATTCGGAATCGCTCCGATCGTATATCTGGGACATTCCACCTAGTATATCGTTAATATAGTTTATAATAGTTTTCTAGGTGGTAGAGCTACGCTGAAACTATTACTGGTTTCAGAATGAATGGGTCGGCTCGCCCGGGGTAGTACCACCCTCTCACAGAAAGCCGACGTGAAGTAACAGTGTTTGCACTGTTGCGTTTCCTTCGGTCAGTGAGAGCGCCGGAGGCCCACATATATTAAAAGGCGGGCAACGCACTTGCGACTCCCCTGGTGTTGTTAGTGTCTATGGACGGCAGTGATCACTTACCATCCCACCTGTTCGCTTGCCCCCTATAATTAAAAAAAAATAAAAATATATGTATAATACCCTAGGAAGGTCGACTGCTTGAAAGACGTCTCTAATTAGATGAAATTGTATCCTTACAAAAGAAAAAATCTGTCTCTTTCTATGTTATTATAGTTTGAAATGATGGACTATATTATACATTTACAATGATTCCTTCTTTAAATTTTCAACACTGTAATTTTGTTTTATGATTTTTGAAACATGTTTACATTACAGATCAAAAATGAAATCCTTCATCGCTTTCGTTGCGCTCATCGCCGTGGCTGTTGCCAGCCCGGTCAAGCCCGTCTTAAATGAGATGCCTCAATTCGAGCCTATTGCAGTCGGACCCGCTCTCGTCGACGCCTTCGAGCCTATTGCCGTTGGACCCGCTCTCGTTGACACCTTCGAGCCTATTGCCGTCGGACCTGCTTTCGTTGACTTCCCCATCGCTCCCTCCCCTGTTGTTATCGGTGATCTTGCACCCGGCCAACCCATTCCACTCGTCCAGATCATCGTTAATGTAAACACTCCTGAGTCCGCCCCAGTGGCTCCCGCTCCCGTCTTGGTCCCCACCGAAGAAATCCCGGCCCACCCAGTGATCGTCGTTGAGCAGCCCGAGATTCTCCCTGAGCCCGTCCAGGTTGTTGATGTTATCCCCGTCGAACCCATCCAGGTCGTTGATGTTGTTCCCGTCGAGCCCATCCAGGTTGTTGATGTTGTGCCCGTCGAGCCCATACAGGTTGTCGATGTTATCCCCGTCGAGCCTATCCAGGTGGGCACACCCATCATCCCCTCCCCTGCTGTTATCCTCCCCGACATCCTTAACTAACTCGCTGTATAACGAATCATCATCAATTACACCAGATGACAATGGACTTTCAGATTAGTTTAATGTAAATAAAACATTTTTTATAAGCCTTCTGTTTTATTTTTTAGAAATACATGACCTTATTCAAGAAAAAACAATAATAATAAACTATCAAAGAAGCAAGTTTTTAATTAGATTTCTTCATCTTTTAACATAGATGCATAATGGTGATTTATAAATAAATTTTACATATATATGTATTTATTGTAATAATTATAAAAAAGTATTATCTAAGGAGGGTTGATGTCAGGTAGGTGGCCGCTCGTAAAAATGAAGCCAAATCTTACATAACCACATGAGAAACATGTTGTGACGACCCTACATAAGTGGGATAAGGTTAGGAAGAAGAAGAATTATAAAAAAGTATGTTAAAGAATTATTGAATTATTTCAAATTATACTGTACACGAACCAATATTATAATATTTAGTTATATATATTTTATTAGTACAAAAAGCTGTAAATTGCTGATAGCATTTTACAAATTTTTAAGGAATATGAGATGTAATATGTATATATGAAATTACAATTCTATTTCTTACCGAATTTATAAAATTGACAGTACTTAATACTTTACCTAATCTATGGCAATTATTTACAAATATAAAAATGGATGTTGATATATCCGAAAGCGATAAACACCAATACCATTTGACCGACCATCATGATAGATGTGGCATCAAAGTATTTTTTGCCGGAGAAGGTTTAATTACTGTCCATTATAA
This sequence comes from Antheraea assamensis, assembly GCA_035772565.1. Classification (NCBI taxonomy): domain Eukaryota; kingdom Metazoa; phylum Arthropoda; class Insecta; order Lepidoptera; family Saturniidae; genus Antheraea; species Antheraea assamensis. Next base: position 2,292,761 of record JAQQSE010000106.1, on the reverse strand, counting down.
TATAACTCTTCACAAATTGGCGCTAAGTTGTATTTTGTTATTATTACGTTTGTAATATGATAAAGTTTGGAAGCCGAAAAAAAATTATTATCGAATCAATTGTAAGAGAATTTTATTAACAGACAGCTACACTATTACTGGTAGTCATAGGCTATGTTTTATTATTATTAAGTTTTACTGTGATTCAACATTAGGACCCATTTTTAAATGAAGTCGGGAAAAAATATACCAGTTGACTGATAAATCGACGTGCGCTGACCAAACTGTCTGAAATAGGTAACTATAATATATTACATTATTGTTCAACGCTGAAGGATTGACAAAAAAATCGAAAACATTTATAGAAATAAAAAAAAAAGCTAATATACCTGATTGTGTAGTATATTATTCTTTAACCTTTTACTACTCTCTTATTTCAGAAAGGTAATTTTTTGATAGCTTTTTTGTTTTAACGTGACAAAGTTATGGCGATGATAGCTCAGTGTTTAGAGTGTTCGGACACCGCGGCGAGCGACGTAGGTTTCAACCCTCGCGAATTAACCGGAGCTCTCGCTGAAGGAAAACATCGTGATGAAACCGTAGGATGGTGACAGCTCTTTTTCATAGCTCATCTGGTTAACCATCGCCATAAAGATCTGCTTCCAAGCCCCATAGTTGTGTTTCAGCAGGTGCACTTGAGAGTCAGTCTCCCTTTTGGAGTAATGTGTTTACCATCTTCGACTCCATCGTCACTGAGATTGTATTGCAACTGTAAAACCAATCAAGTATAAAAAAATTGGTTGTCTGCAAAGTCGGTTTACGGACGATAATTTTACGTGATAATGTTCATAAGAAAACATTGATGAAAAATTGCATACTTTTTGCCGTAAGAGATAGATGCATCATAAGACGAACGCTTAGGTCGATCACGCCTCTAGATAGCTTGTTCCGCGCTCATTCTTGCACGCTCGGCTCAGGCGGAACGTGACAATGAGTAATGCTTTTTTGTGCGTTCAACCGGTGTTCATCGATTTATAAGACGTTCTTCTTCTTCTTCTTCTTCCGCCTAGCGTTTTCCCGGGTTGGTGTCAGGGTCCGCTTTCCTACTAAGCCTTCTCCACTTTACCCGGTCTTTGGCATCCTTTTCTGTCAGGTCATTCTCCTTCATGTCCGCCATCACAACGTTCAGCCAACGTTTTTAGGGCCTGCCGCGAGATCTAAACCCTTCTACGGTGATGTTGAGACATCTGTTCCTGACGTAATCTTGCGGCCTGCGATTTATGTGACCATACCAGCGGAGACGACATTCCTGTAGCTTATCCGCGAGGTTATCACGTTAAAAACTATACCTGGTCGTAAGTACAGTACAATCCAATAAATGCGACTAAATGTCCATAAGAGGAAAACAAATAAAATAATAAATGTGATGTAACAAAAAAATTACCTACATAAATTCTCTGATCATGTCAGAGGAGTGATTATTAAAAAAAAAAAAGGTTGACTACCAAGAGTTTTACTATCCATTGGCAGTTGTCGCTTTTATGTTGATCTGAAATCCTAATGCATATTATCTATCTTTTATCTACATATATAAAATTACACGTCGGTATATATATATATATGAAATGGATAAACTTGAATACCGTTTCACTTACCTGAATGATTTTTCATGGAAAAGATGTATTTGCTACCAATTTCACTATTAGTCGCTACTAGGTGCCGATCAGATGTGTTTTACCTATTGTTATTAATATTTTTATAATGCGAACGAAGTCATGTGTGTTTTTTTAGTATTATACAATATTAATTTTGTAGGTGGTAGAGCTACGCTGAAGCTATCACTGGTTTCAGCATGAATGGGTCGGCTCGCCCGGGGTAGTACCACCCTCTCATAGAAAGCCGACGTGAAGTAACAGTGCCTGCACTGTTGCGTTTCGTTCGGTCAGTGAGAGAGCCGGAGGCTCACATATATTAAAAGGTCGGCAACGCACTTGCGACTCCCCTGGTGTTGCTAGTGTCTATGGACGGTGGTGATCACTTACCATCAGGTGACCCACCTGTTCGTTTGCCCCCTATAATATATAAAAAAAAAAAAATAATAATTTTAATATGTAAAATGAGGTATTATTTAACTATAACATACATTGTCCTGTTCGTATTGTCAATGAAAATAATAGACCCATGTCATATATAAATGAGAAAGCAACTAGTCCTACCTATATCGTAAAAGTCGGCATCATACTGACTTGAAGGATTTAAATGTACAAATCATATAGGTAGCGACGTGTGTATAAAATGTGTGCAATTTTATACGATAGATGTTCGCTTGCGAACAGGTTTTTGACATGAGGTTAATGTTCGCATAGCGAGCGTTGTTAAATTCATTACACTATAATACGATTTAACCGTGATGTTACCTTTCATCAAATGCTCAAAGCTCAGACTTGTTATAACAATTAGAAACCATGTTGATAATCACGTTGTCCAAGGATGTTAATACTCTCCAGCGTATATCACTATCATTACACATTATAAAACGAAATCATCCGCCGTGTCTGTGTGTCTGTCTGTTCGCGATAAACTCGAAAATTACTGAACGAATTGTAATGCGGTCTTCACCAATAGATAATATAATACATGAGGAAGGTTTAGACATATAATTTGTCAAGGTTTTGTGTTAATTGGTTGAAATATAACGATAATTGTTGCAAGTGTTGGAAAAAGTCAAGCCGCTTGGGTGCATTCATCGAAAATGTCTAATTCCTTCGAGATACAACAAAACAATGTATAGTGAGATATTCCTCTTTTATAAATCTACAAAAAAGTCTGTGACCTTTTAAGGATAGTTTACAATACTCCATCTATTTTCTAAAAAAGAGTCACATATAATGTGGTAATTGGAAGGCTATTTAGACGGATACAGTATAATTCCTTATCAAATTGATTACATTAGTTCCCTTAAGCGTTTCATGCACATAAGTATATATTTTTTTATTATCAGGGCAGGACAACGTCCGCCCGGCCTGCTAGTACAATATAAAGTGATTTGACAATAATGGAGATTTTTTTTATGTTATCGTAGTTTTTAGTGTTTGATCAAAACTATTGTAATGTTGAGTGATCAACATAACTAGAGGATAGCATTCTAAGTCTAGAGATATATGGATCTCAAGTACAGCTGCCAGAATAAGTCTAGACTTGCTTGGCGATAAATTTTCAGCTTAAAGGTGGGGCAGTTCGACGCACAGGAATTTAGAGAAATCCCCACCAACATAATATAATCGAATCGCGATGTTCTGCGTCATCTACGGTCTTATTACAAAAACAAAAATGAACACGCGTTTAATACGACTTTTACTAAACAGTGTCTAAAACTTTAAACGCATGTTTAGATAAATATCTGGTTTTTGTTTTTTATGCAAGCAACTCTGAATAGCATTCATTCAATTCAATCTCATCATTCAAAAACGTTCCAATTTACGAATTAAATTTTTGTTTATATCTTCATTAAGAATATTTATTTATTTTAAGTGAAATTGGTTGTAATTATTCTGACATTTGGTTTAAAGAAAATAATGTCATTATTGAAATAACCAATAAGTTTAAAATAATACCCCAAATTGCGTAAAGTGGAACAACAGTATAATCTCAGAATAAATACACTGTGAAATATCAATTGTGTCATATTGTAGTAGTTGTCATTTACTTGTGAATCTTCAAAATTGTCTACCATATTCCAAATTTATTATATAGACGAAATCATAATTTACTACAAAACGTCATTTACCGACAAATAGAAATAAAATAAATCACAAAAATAAAATGAGAACTGTGAATTTAGACAAGTGCTTAAATTTAAATAGTGTTTATTTCAAAAGAAAGGTAAGAGACACTCTTTTGTGAACAAGCTTTTTTGAAACAAGTGTTCGACGCGTATTTAACTTTTTTGTAATAACACGGCTAAAGTTTAGTCAGTAGGAAACCGAACTTACATTGATTGTTATAGAGACCGAATAATACTTGAAGCACGCATTCAAAATATCTATATAAAATGTCAAAACCTGTAGAATATATACTAGATGACACTAAAAATTAAGAAAATGCAAGTTAAATGCAATTTTCACATCAATTTATTAATTGCATCATAAAAAAAAAAATGAAATAAATTGTCTATGGCATCGACTGCTCTTGAATAATGCGTATAGATTACCCATTATCTATTATCGTTTTATATAGTAGGATAAATTCAATTTATACCATAAAACAGTCTATTCTCTAATTTAAGGCATGATAAGACAGTATTTATAGTATATAAGCGCCGTTCGGAAGCGAAACATTATCAGTTTGATCGAAGCTAATTCTAACAGTAAGTACAAATTTATTTATTTAAATATAACGTACTAAGTATTAAAAAATACATGGTTTTGACGCCCTGTCAGCTGAACATTTTTATAAGGTGTAAGGTGTAAGCCGTGCATTGAGTATTTGCAATCGCTCCGTTCGCATGTCTCGGTTTCTTTTTTTTTCAAACCGACTACACTGTTAGCCACCAGGCCGCTACGATTCCACTGGAATACTAAAGAGAGCGCTTAAGGTACTCATCCGGTTTTATAGACAACCAGTACAAGGGCACACGGTGCGCCTCGGCTTGAACTGTTGCCGAATATCCCGATCTAACTAACCTAAGCTATCTATCTCATAAATATATGAATTCGTGAAATATAAATGTGTAGCCATGTGTCTAAGGGTAGGGGGGAGTGTGCCTGTTTAAAATTTAATGGACAATCCGTGTCCGGGCCCAGGGGAGCTATGGGGGAAGTTCAACGCCTCAAAGATAACTTACGTAGCCTAGGGAGAGGTCCCTAGCACTTCGGTTTCTTCTCTCTTTAATACGAACTCTGCAAACGCAACATGTCTGGAACATTCTACTCGCTATATAGTTTAATAACCTGGAAAGGTTGTAGGAATGGGCTCTCCGCACTGTGAATCATACAGTCGTTACAGAAAAAATACATCTTTTCTAATTTACTATAGTTTTTAATAATGGACTTTATTATACATTTACAATGACTATTTCTTTATGATTATTTGTTTTATAACACATGTTTACATTACAGATCAAAAATGAAATTCTTCGTCGCTTTCGTTGCGCTCATCGCCGTGGCTGCTGCAAGCCCGGTCAAGCCCGTCTCGAACGAAATTGCTGAATTGGAAGCCATAATCGCGGCCATTCAGCATCCCAGCACTGACCCCGCCACCGCTGCTTTATTAGAACAACAACTCGAAGCCATCATTGCCTCCATTTCACCTGAACCTATTGCTGTTGGCCCTGCTATAATCGAAGCTGAGCCCATTTCCGTCGGACCCGCTATCGTCGACTCCTTCGAGCCTATTGCCGTCGGACCCGCTCTCGTTGACGCCTTCGAGCCTATTGCCGTCGGACCCGCTCTAGTTGACACCTTCGAGCCTATTGCCGTCGGACCAGCTCTCGTTGACTTCCCTGTCGCTCCCTCTCCTGTTGTGATCGGCGATATTGCCGCCGGCCAGCCCGCTCCCCTCGTCCAGATTATTGTTAATGTAAACAGTGCTGACTCCGCCCCCGTAGCTCCCGCTCCCGTCCTCGTCCCCACCGAGGAAATCCCGACCCACCCAGTGATCGTCGTGGAACAGCCTGCGATCCTTCCTGAGCCCGTCATCGTTGTTGACCAGCCCTCAGTTGTGCCTACGCCCGTCATCGTTGTCGAGCAGCCCTCAGTTGTGCCTGAACCCGTCCAAGTTGTCGATGTTTCTCCCGTCGAGCCTGTTCAGGTCATTGATGTTATCCCTGTCGAGCCCGTCCAGGTCGGCACACCCATCATCCCCGCCCCTGCAGTCGTCCTCCCCGACATCCTTAACTAAATTGCTGTATAAACTAACATCCAGATCAATCTTCCAGATTAGTTTAATGTAAATAAATATTTTTTTTACAAAACGGTTTTTTATTTTTATATATATAAAGACTTTATTCAAGAAAAATCAATATAAGTTAACAAAGAAATATTTCTTTAATTAGATTTTTACGTTTTTATCACAGATGCGTAAATGGAGATGAACAATAAAATATTTTCATATATATTTGACTGTTTCTTTCTAGACGATTATAAAAAAAGTTTATTGAACAAAATTTTAGAGAGTTATTATACTGTTTACTTATATAACACTATATTGTACAGTATACTATATTGTACTATAATATTTACTTGTGGCTTTATATTTTATTTTATGATTAGTACAAAAAGATGGAAGTTACTGATAGCATTTCATACATTTTTTAAGGTATATGAGTTGTAATATGTATGGTATTGCAATTCTATGTCCTACCATATTCACAAAGTACTTATCTCGATCTATAGGATTCACGTTTAAATCTATATACATATATATATACTAGCTGTTGCCCGCAGCTCCGCATGCGTTTTTTTATAACTGTAAATTACTTCTTATAAGATCAGCTATCTGTTAGTGAAAATTCCGTGAAAAATAGTTCAAACGTTTTGGAAATAGTACTGCAAACGAAGCCACGGGTAAAAGGTAGTCCATAATAAAAAAAAATAAAAAAATATTTCTTATAACATTAGCTATCTGGCAGTGAAAGTCCCGTGAAAATGGGTCCAATCGTTTTGGAGATAGTACTAGAGACGGAGACACGGTCGACAGCTAGTCTAAATTAAAGTAAACTATGTCACCCGCTGTAATTTTCACTATCCGTCAGTAAAATTTCTGTCAAAATCGGTCCAGCCGTTTCGGATATTACTCGGAACATACAGACAGACAGACAAAAATTTTAAAAATTGTAGTTTTGTTATTATTATCATGTATACGTTCATATCCAATCAGTAAACTATCGTTATTTTGATATTACATACAGACATTTCATTTTTATTATATGTATAAATCAAATATGATCGGGTTTGTTCAAACACTTATAACTCAAGAACGACTGTACTGATTTTTATCAACTTTTTGGATTTGTATTCGCCCCGAATAAAAGAATTAAAAAAAATCTATTTGCCTCTTCTTCTATATATAATATAAAACAAAGTCGACTTAGTTCCATCATAGCAGAATAACTATGAAAATGTCATATATAACGAGATGATTCCCTGAAAATAATAAATCAGAAAGTGACCCTTACAGCTAAATACACAGCATCAACAAAGCATATGACTTGCTGGTACGCCATTGACATACTTGATTTTGTAATTTTATTAAATTTTCATTTACTTTGTATATATCCCAAAGAGGGTTGATGACAGGCAGGCGGCCGATCGTAAAAATTAAGCCAAAGCATACTTCACAACATGATAAGTATGCAAAGTGGACTAGGGTTACCTCAGGATAGGGTGCTAAGTAAGAAACAAATTCGTGATGTAAGATTGAGATTTGCAAGTTGGAATGTCGGGACAATGACTGGGAAGGGAAGAGAATTAGCGGATGTATTACAAAAAAGACGCATAAATGTGGCTTGTTTGCAAGAGACGAGATGGAAAGGGACGAAAGCGAGAGAGATTGGTGCTGGATATAAATTTTACTACTGTGGGAGTAACGGTAAGAGAAATGGTGTAGGGATTGTTTTAGACAGTGAGTTTAAGAAATGCGTAACGGATGTAAAAAGAGTGAATGATAGATTAATATTGGTGAAATTATTGATAGGAAAGATAACGGTAAATATAATGAGTGTATATGCACCTCAAGCTGGATGTAGTGAAGTTTTAAAAGAGAAGTTTTGGGAAGACTTTGATGGGGTGATGATGGATATTACACAGGATGAGGATGTATATATCGGAGGCGATTTTAATGGGCATGTGGGAAAAGAGAATGGAGGTTATGAGAGAGTGCATGGAGGGTGGGGTTTTGGGAATAAAAACAAAGAGGGGGAAAGTATCGTAGAAGCTGCAATTGCTTTCGATCTTGCAATAGTTAACACTTTTTTCCAAAAAAGAGATCAGCACCTAATCACATATAACAGTGGTAATCACACCACCCAAATTGATTACTTTCTACTACGAAGAAATAACATTAAAATAGTGAAAGATTGCAAGGTTTTGCCTGGAGAGGTATTAACTACTCAACATAATTTGTTAGTGTTAGATTTAAAAATAAAATTACATCTGGACGGAAGTAAGTCCAGACCCCCAACCAGAATTAAATGGTGTTTGTTAGAAAAAGATGAATATGCGAATGAATTTAGGACAAAAGTTGTTAACAAAATGATAGAAATGAAAGATATGGAATCGAAAACAGTGAATGAATGTTGGAATGAAATGGCGATATGCATAAAGAACGTGGCAAGGAATGTATTTGGTGAAACGAAAGGAAGAGGAAACATAGATAAGGACACTTGGTGGTGGAACAAAGAGGTACAAGAGGCTTTGAAAGAAAAGAAAACAGCTTTTAAGGAGTGGAAGAGTGTTGATGACAGGGATAGCACGATTAAAGAAAATAAGAGAAACATGTATGCAGAATGTAAGAAAAAAGCAAAAAAAGCGGTTGCTATTGCTAGAGCTACAGTACAAAATGATTTGTACCAATCACTGGAGAGCTCACAAACACAAAAATATTTGTATCGATTAGCAAGAGCAAGAGAAAAGAATACAAGGGATATTATACACGTTAAATGTATAAAAGACAGTGGAGGAAAAATTTTGACGAATGATGAGGATATAAAGAGTCGTTGGAAGGGATATTTTGAAAAACTGATGAATGAAGAAAATGATTGGCCCAGAGAGCTAGAGGCTGTACCATTAAATTTAGGTGTTGTACAGGAGATAAAAGAGGAAGAAGTAAGAGAAGCTGTGAATGGTATGAAGAACGGAAAAGCAGTAGGGCCAGATGGTATACCTATTGAAGTATGGAAGTTTCTAAAGATAGATGGATGGATGTGGCTGACTTTATTTTTTAATAAGATATTGCAAGAGGAGGAGATCCCAAATGAATGGTACAATAGTATAATAGTGCCTATCTTTAAGAATAAGGGTGATGTACAGGACTGTAATAACTATCGAGGGATAAAGCTTATGTCACATAGTATGAAAGTCTGGGAAAGAGTGATAGCGAGACGAATAAGAGATGAAACTGAAGTTACTGAGAATCAATTCGGGTTTATGCCTGGGCGTTCGACAACAGATGCCATTTTCGCACTTCGCCAGCTGTGCGAAAAATACAGACGTGTACATAAAAACTTGCATATGGTGTTTGTTGATCTGGAAAAGGCATATGATCGAGTACCTCGGGATGTTCTGTGGTGGGCGCTGAAAGAGAAAAGAGTGCCTGGGAAGTACTTACAACTTGTCCGTTGTATGTATAGTCAAGCTCAAACACATGTTAGGTCCGAGGCTGGAATTACCGACAATTTCCATGTGGCTGTAGGTTTGCATCAGGGATCAGCTTTAAGTCCTTATCTATTCCTTCTTGTCATGGATGCAATAACATCAGACATACAGGAGGAAGCACCTTGGTGTATGCTATTCGCTGATGATATTGTTCTTGTTGGTGAAAATGCTGCCGAGGTCCAGAGTAGGCTGGAGAAATGGCAACAGAAACTGGAGAAATTTGGTTTAAAGATTAGTGGGATGAAAACTGAACATTTGTTCTGTGACTTCGGAGGTCCATCCAGTTTTTGTCATATTACCTTAAACGGTGTATTCTTACCAGCCTGCTCCAATTTTCGGTACCTCGGCTCATTAATCCAAAATGACGGTGGAATAGACAAGGACGTGAGGAATAGGATAAATGCAGGGTGGATGAATTGGCGAAAGGTGTCTGGGGTGGTTTGTGACCCACGAATGCCGTTGAAACTCAAGGGGAAGGTGTATAAAACTATAATAAGACCAGCCGTGTTATATGGATCCGAGTGCTGGGCTACGAAAGAGACGGATGAGAAAAGATTACATGTGGCAGAAATGCGAATGTTAAGATGGATGTGTGGTGTAACAAGGATGGATAAGATTAAGAATGAGTATATCAGAGGAAGTTTGAAAATAGCACCAGTGACAAAGAAGTTGAGGAGTAGTAGGTTAGCATGGTACGGGCATATTATGAGAAGAGATGAAAGTCATGTAACAAGAAAAGTTTTGAGTTTGAAAGTGGACGGATATAGGAGTAGAGGAAGACCGAAAAAGGTATGGATGGATTGTGTGAAAAACGATATGTGTATAAAAAGTGTGAATACTGAGATGACATCTGACAGAGGAGAGTGGAAAAGGAAAACATGTTGTGCCGACCCTACTTAGGTGGGATCAGGGTAAGATGATGATGATATTATCGTAATGAATTATTTAACTTGGGGAACTTTTAGTAATCGTTTTAGTACGTTAATTAAATCATAAATTACGTTTAGCTAGAAATTAACATGACACTCATTAATTGTAAGGCGGTACGAAGCTCGCCGGCTCAGCTAGTATAAAAATAGATGTACGTGAAATTGTTATACACCAATATCATATGACCGACCATCATAAAAGTTATAACACACCTTAAGTATTTTATGCTGGTCAAAGTTTATGTGCTATTAATAAGTTCACTATAACCTCCACTAGGTTGCGCTACATTGTATTTTGTTACTACATATTATGTTTTATTGTATCACTACATAGTATAAAACAAAGTCGCTTTCTCTGTCCCTATATCCCTATGTATGCTTAAATCTTTAAAACTAAGCAACGGATTTTGATTCGTTTTTTTTTTAATAGATAGAGTGAGATTGAAGAGGAATGTTTATATGTATAATAACATAAATGAAATGGTGGAGAAATACTGTTATTTTTGAGGTTACTCCAAATTTAACGCGTGCGGGCCACGGGCAGTAATGAATAAATCAAAACTACTGGATCGATTTTAATCATTTTTTCATTGAATGATATAGGCTATATATTTTATACCCGTGCGAAGCCGGAGCGGGCCGCTAGTATATAATATAATATAATTTTATTTTGGATTTCGAATATGAATATAACTATTTTTATGGCTGTGATTACGAAAAATGGCTTTATTGATATAATATCAACTGTCTGATATTGTTTGTAGATTAGAGTTTAACTATAATTCTTTATTTTAAAAATTAAAAACACTTTATTCAGTTTAGGCCCTGAGAAGGCGCTTATGAACGTCAAAGTTACCACCGGTTCGGAAAACTATCCAGTCATCGAGAAGAACCGGCGAGAAACTCGATCTGGTTTATCTTTTCATTAAGCATATTATGACACTTATTTTTAAAACATAGTTATAAACATAGATACATATAATTACATTCGGTTTTAGTGGATGCACAGAGAGGTCGTCATTTCCAGACGTCACCATCGTTCACATATTGATCCACCCTGTAATAGCCTTTAGACATTAAAACCTGCTTGACATGGTGCTTGAAATTAGTATCCGGCAGATCGGTAACGTGTTTTGGAATTTTATTATAAAACCTAACACTATTACCTAAAAAACTGTTACCGGCCCTAGTGAGCCTAAAACATGGAATGACCAATTTGATATTATTTCTTGTCTTTAGATTATGTCGGTTCTTTACGAAATCTAGCTTATCTAAATTTTTGCGGACGTACATTAGATTTTCCAATATGTATTGGAACTTAACCTTTAATGATTTGCAAGGCCCCATATCATAAATTGTTCGAATTGCCCGTTTTTATAGTAAAAATATGGTGTCTACCTCAGCTGTTGTCCCCCACAGCAAAATATTATAAGACATTAAGCTATGAAAATAAGCGAAGTAGACCAACCTAACAGTGGCAATATCTGTTAGTTGGCTAATCTTTCGAACTGCAAATGCTGCAGAACTTAGTCGTCCTGCAATTTTTTTTATATAAAGACCTCATTGTAATTTAGAATCAAGTGTGATACCCAAGACCACGGTATTGTCCACCAACCCAACTAGATTTCCTTCGATCTCTATTCTACTATCAATACATGAAACATTAGGTAAGGTAAACCCTTATGCATTTTGTTTTCTCTGCGTTTAACAATAAATTATTTAATGCAAGCCAATCTGAAATTGTATTTAAGGTATTATTTAGATGTCTAGACTCGGAATCTATTCTATTGACGATAGCATAATAAATACTAAACTAAAACTTACTTAGTCTGACTTTTAACTGTTGTTTCTCGTCGTGGACCATACAAGGTCAACATTGTGTAGCATGGCTAAAAATTGTAGTTATAACCACCACAATAGTATTCTATTTATTAATAATAATAATAAAAATAATAAAAAAATCCAACATTATGATATGGTTTTGTCCCGGTATTATTTTATCGAAAGTCTAAGTTTCAGGCTCGACGTATGAATGAATGCGTTGGTAAATACTCGTTCCACTACGACCGATGTCATCAAAGAAAAGTATAATTTGGGACACTTGAAACATAAATGAATCAGTTATTAAACTTTATATATGCGTTTTTATTGTATAGATTCAGCCAAAGCAATAGTAAAACCCCATGATAAAATCTATAGGCAGTCATGTCATAAATACGGATAATATTTATAATATACTAACTGTGCTCAGGGGTCCGCACGCATTTGTTGTCTGTTGTTATTACTATTCCTGTAATAAATAGCTTAGTTACAGCGAAACAAATATCGTGTAAATATGATGACACGATAAGCATAGAAGATGCTTAAGAGCCACTTCAGTGCAGCTGCCAAACGAAATTTAGAGCTTTTCCAGCGTAGGTAATTAGTTAACCAAGTGGGCATGTATTAACGTGGGGAAATCCATCATGGACACGCCACTCTCCCGGGGAAAGGGTGGGTATTGTGAGACTCCTACTCACTAAAACCCCACGTTGTACATCCGCCGCTTTTGTTGGTGCGACACGAGATCTCTTCAGCATTCATCGTGTCGCTCCAGCGGTTGGCCCGGCATCAAATAGTGCCACCGGGCCCCGTCTCTGTCAGGAGGAGGAGACGATAGTGTGCACACCGGCCGTCTGCTCCATCCGTCAGACCTGTGCAATGGGAAGATGGGTCCCTATACTCACCTTCTCAGGCCCGCCTACGGTGGTGGAACGAGGCGAGCATAGCGCCTCCCCCTTCCGCCAGTCCTCCTTTGGCAGAGAGCGCCGCTCAGAGGGTCCTCTTCGCGCACCCTCTTCGCCACCTCCTTCTGCGAGATGACTTCTTCACCACGCTCGGTAGCGAGAGATCTCTTCCTACCGCCACAGCTAGAGTGCGTCGTTGCTCCTGCCACGCAGCATACTCAGACAGAGTATGCTACGCGGTGTCCGGCTCAACACCGCACTCATGATATACAGCGGTTGGCTCCCTGCGCGCGATTCGATGCAGGTACCAACCGAAGCATCCAAGCTCGGTCAGCACCTACACCAATCGTAACGGATGTGCCTGCGCCCATCGCCTTCCAGCTTTAATCGGTTGAGTAGTTAAGACTAGAAAAGTACAATAAAAAAACCCGTGTTCGCATTTATATTTGTAAGGATCAATTTTGGTTCCGTGTTGATTAAGTAGCTTTCAATTTTATAATGTGATATACACAGAGTTCTTGGCAATTCGACGTATTCGCGTTAGGAGGTGCTGGGGTGACTATTTGTGATAATTTTAACCCCATATGCATTATGCAATAGTGAACCATTTTTAACTCATCATGTTTTTTTGATGTTACATTTTCATCTCCTTATGGGAATACGTCGAATTATCAATAACCCTGTATAACAGGTGTGATTTTTAACAGTAAATAGCCTATTTGTGTGGTAGAGTTACGCTGAAGCTATTACTGGTTTCAGCATGAATGGGTCGGCTCGCCCGGGGTAGTACCACCCTCTCACAGAAAACCGACGTGAAGTAACACTGCTTGCACTGTTACGTTTCGTTCGGTCAGTGAGAGCGCCGGAGGCCCACATATATTAAAAGGCCGGCAACGTACTTGCGACTCCCCTGGTGTCGCTAGTGTCTATGGACGGCGGTGATCACTTACAATCAGGTGACCCACCTGTTCGTTTGCCCCCTATAATATATATTAAAAAAAAATCTAAAATAATATCTTCAGATCGCAATCCAATAACGACGATATGTTTACTTCTCACGGGAATCAGTTATTTGCTTCAGGTGCATTCATCCTGTTTAGTACAAAGCTGAAATTATTTATTAAAGCGACGTGTTTGTATTGAACGTGTGACGAGATTTCTCATACAAAGTTAATAATCAAGTCAGCATTCACAGTCACAGTTTATGTGTTTATTAGGCCTATAAATTTATCAACTGAAATTTATTCCACCTTGATAGAAGTCTCAGAGGAAATTAAATGACAATAACAATAAAAGTTTTTCGCCGATAAACATTATATAAAACAGAATAGTATCATGCACCATTGATAACGGTAATGTATATAAACTGGTCTGTATTTCGGTATGGGCATAGTTTGTCTCACGAAACACGACTACCAAGTAAGTATAGTTCACAAAAATATTGTTCTTTTTTCTATGTTTTAAATATATGCAATTTTTTTATTTTTTATTCTATAGTAAACATGAAATTCCTGCTGACTTTCGTTGCCTTGGTCGCGGTGGCCGTCGCCCAGCCCACTAAGCGCCCGAGCCCAGGCAATGATAACTTTTCCGTCGCTCCATCCCCTGTTGTCATTGGACCCATCTCCGCTGACCAGCCTGCACCCCTTGTACAGCTCATCGTGAACGTCAACCAGGCTGCATTCAACCCTGTTTCACCTGCTCCCGCTGCCGTACCCAGTGAAATCCCGGCCGGCCACCCAGTCATTGTCGTCGACCAGCCCACTATTGTCGACCAGCCAGATATTGTTCCTCAGCCCGTCATCGTTGTCGAACAGCCCGAAGTCGAGCCTATACAAGTCATTGATGTCATTCCTGTCGAGCCTGTTATCATCGGGACTCCAATCCTCCCCTCTCCCGCTGTTGTTCTCCCCGACATTCTTAACTGAACTTTAATAACATACGCTAATAATGAACAATATTCATAATGAAATCGATTAATAAGTACTAAATAAATTATTTTTTCGAATCAAATATCTTTGTATTTTTTTTTCATATGAAGGTAATGAATGAATAATTTTGTAAATAAGGAATAGTAGGGACTATCAGCGCTGAGAACAGATAGTATCAATCTTAGTAAATCTAGGCAGATGGATATTTTATATTATTTATACTTACCTGGCGTAGGGGAAACCGTGATCAAGTAGGCGGTTCCCCCAGGGCGAGGCCTATCCATTGCACTGCGGATGGGTTGACCGCTGCGATTATCCCTAATGCGGATAACTCGGGCGCGTAATTTTTGGTAGTGGGGACTGCGTACGCGCTGTCCCCTTTAATCGTTGGGGCGGCTATTCAAGGTGATTAGCGAGAACGATCCCTTGCCGCCCCAACAACACGGTCTGTCGGTACACCGTGGGGTTTTAGTCCGTGCGAGTCGGACATAACCCATCCTCTCCCCCGGGAGGGTGGGTATCCATAATGGATTTCCCCACGTAAAAAAAAAAAAAAAAAAAAAAAAAGGCAGATGGATATTTTGTACATATAAAAAACACAACTTTATGCTTAACTCTTCGTTCAAAAAAACTTTGTATGTGTAGGAGTCTAGGCTAGTTCGGAGAAAGTAATAGTGAAACTCAGAGTGTATAAAATAGACTATATTCATTTTTACTCCATATATTATATCCAAATATTTATAGTTCACAAGAGATATTTCAATTGTTTGAATGACATATTCGATTTATAATAAATTTTAATATTTCAGCCAGTCTGCGTTACGATGACATTGTAGAGTCTTAGAGCTACTAATGCAATTGGTAACGTTTTTATTCATTAGATATTTCAATTAAGTTTTTCTTCCACATAAATAAAATGATAGAGGTATGTCGTTGTGAATTTTTACACACTTGGTCCTTATATAAAAATAATATTATTGCTTGAATTCATATACACTTGCATTAACCACGATTTATATACGCGTTCAACGATGTGGGTTTTTTGTCATGGAGAAATGGGTCAAGCGGTGTGCACATGCGCAGGACACCACAATCGAAGTCGCGGGTATCAGCCAGTATTAAATATAAGCCCCGATAGCTCTGATTAAAGATACAACGTAATTTTTATATTTCCCATTATTCTTCTCACCTTTCCTAGGCAGTCTTCGCTACATTTCTCCTTACTTTCACTCTAGCGTCGTACAGCAACTACTAGACCACATCTCAGTGATTCTATATACCACCAGTTGTCGATACAACTATGCTTTCTCTGTTGCGAAATAAAAAACAAGCTACAAGAAATGAGAGATTGGTATAGAATTCGATGAAATAATAACAATATGTCAAGGACATGAAAATCCTTTTTTTATATTCGTAAGCTAAACTCGCCTTTGTCATATCCAATGCCCCCTTTGATGAACAAGGGAGTAGCCCAGACGAAAGTTGCTTACCAGGGTATCTGCCGTTGGTCAAAGTGACCGACGTTGGTCTGAAGTTTCAGTCATGGCTACTAGACAATTTTTTACTGAGTTTTCACAGGTGACCTAGACCTTATAGGCTTTATTTAATCAATATCGGTTAATACAATTTGTAGAAAAGTAAAAAATAGCTCCACTTCACTTGTGCATAATAACTGAACTACATTACGTAAAACACTACCAATATTACAAAACTTGGAGCCAAAGAACAAAAGATTATAAATAAAATATAAAATCTACTACATGACAGATCCTAAGATCCCGCCAAAAACTCCCACTTCATTGGTTGATCTCCAGACACTGCGTGCTGTAGGCATAGACCGTTGCTTTTTGCACAACAGTCAGCTCTTCGTGGTTATGTCGTGATAGTTAAGCGTACAAACTCTTTGTTCATCCCCGTAACTGCACCACACAAGTTGTTGTACGCAAAGAAGGTTTATAAATTAAAAAATAATATCACGCGCACGAAATTAAGGAAACAGCTTAACAGTGAATTAGAATAATTTTACTAAAGAAATATTTGACAATTTTAGAGTTTATCATATACAGAGATACCATCATCTTACCCTTGTTCCACCTAAGTAAGGTCGGCATGTTTTCCTTTTCCACTCTCCCCTGACAGATGTCATCTCCGTATTCACACTTTTTATACACATATCATTTTTCACACAATCTTTCCATACTTTTTTCGATCTTTCTCTACCCCTATATCCGTCCACTTTAAAATTCAAAATTTTCATTTTTTTTTTTCATAATTTGGCCGTACCATGCTAACTTATTACTTCGTAAGCAATTTTTTTAAATTTTTCTCTGCGTTAGAACCATGCTCGTATTTCAAGGAATACTCTAAAAAAAGAATTAGCGAAAGCGGTTCAGCTGTTCTCGAGATTTGCGCTTAGCAACACATTCAGCGATTCATGTTTATATTATAGATAAATAAATAAATTCGTTTTCTGGAAACTACCAATCTAATCGGAACGCTTGTGGAAGACATTCGCAAATTACGAATTAGATTATTAAAAACAACAGTACCTGATTAGATTAAATTAAAATATAAAAATGATATAGAAGGTCTCTTCAAGAAATGCTGAATTGTGAATGTCTTCGATAAAGTTAATATGGCCGTAACATGTGAGGGTCTAAATGAATTTAGTAATCTTAAAAAAAAAGTAGTGTGTACTTATATACACACGTTAGAAGTTATACTTCTTTGGGGTAACAAGATAATTTTTTTATTTTATTTTATATTTCGCCTTATTCTACGTTTGTAGAAAAAAACAACACTAACAATAGAAAAAGGTATTTAATACATACATACTTTTTTTGAATAAAATGTTGACTATAGCTAACTTCAGGGTGTCGGTTTTTCGTGACGGAGTGCGCGCGCATCATAAAAATTTACTCTCATCATTTTTCCCTAACGTGCCAAAATCGACCGGAATACATGGGGAATTTGGCATACATTCCCATGTACGAAATGTCTGGTTATAACAGTTACTATGACGCGCATGTGATAATATATGCTTCCTTACTCCAAAAACTTAAATATACTTATATCTATTTGGTCGGCGTGTTGACGAGAATATCTCCTCTTGATTAAACCGCAATTAATAGCGGAGAGTCCTACTATGTAAGTATATGTATTTTTTTTTGTCATAAATAAATAAATTATTAAAAAATCTTGACTATACGTAGTCTATAATTAAAGATGGGAAAATAACATTTTGAAAAATAGCGATTACACGTACTGTAACGCCATTACGCGTTGTTACGGTGTTACGCACCTAAGATGTTAGAATTTGTTAGCATTTTTTATAGTGTAAAGTGGCCAAAAGGCAGTTTTCAGTTTTAAATTTCTGCTTTTTTATTTCCTTTTATGTACCTACTATATATTTTGTTGTAACTGAAATATATGCGGACATTTAAAATAAAATAAATAAAACATATATTATGTTGACATTATTTACAGGTAACTTTAATTTCACATTCAGAATGGATAAAATGATTTCAAAATATATATTATTTAGAAATGTGGATTAATTAAAAACTTTTGTACAGAAACAGATCTTTATTGAATATTATAATTGTGGTGAAAACGATAATTAGTATTGATAATAATTGTAATTTTTATTTGTGCATAAGTTTTTTTTACATTTAACAAGTTAACATTTCGATTTTAAATCAAATTAAATTATACATTTAGTTGAGAGTTTCGGGGAGTACGACGGCGGGGGAGGGAAGCACCGGAGTGCCGATAATGACGGGCTCCACGGCGATAGGAGCCTGGTCAACGACGATCACGGGTTCAGGGACAATAGGGGCCTGGTCAACTACGATAACTGGCTCAGGTGCGATAGGGGCCTGGTCGACGATGATCACTGGCTCGGGGACGATGGGAGCCTGGTCAACAATCTGCACGGGCTCGGGCTGCACTAGTTCAGGGACGACGGCGGGGGCTGCGACGACAGGGTTAGAGCTCGCAGCATTGATGTTCACGATGATCTGAACCGTGGGAGTATTCTCAGCGGGGGCGGCGGGGCTGGGAGCGACGATGACGGGAGATACCTCAACGGGAGCGGCTACGACACCACCGTCAGGGAGGGGGAAGTCGATGATTTCTGGTCCAATGGCGATAGGATTGGCTTCAATGATGGCGGGTCCGACAGAAATGGGTTCATTGGAGTCAACGATTGCAGGACCAACTGCGATGGGTTCGAAAGAGTCGACGATGGCGGGGCCAACTGCGATGGGTTCGAAAGAGTCGACGATGGCGGGGCCAACTGCGATGGGTTCGAAAGAGTCAACGATGGCGGGGCCAACTGCGATGGGTTCGAAAGAGTCGACGACGGCAGGGCCAACGGCGATTGGCTCAAACTCCAGGATGGCGGGTCCGACAGCAATGGGCTCGTACTCCACAAGAACGGGAGCGGGTCCAGCTACGCCAGGGGTGACAAGGCCGCGTTGTGCGGGCAGAGCCACAGCAACAGCGACTAAAGCGGCGAATGTTATGAAGAACTTCATGTTTACTAAAACAAAAAAGAAATGTTATGAAAATTTATAAAAAAATATTTAATTGTTGTATAGGAACTCGATTTACCTTCTAGCTTACTTCTATAGTTCAAAGTGTGCCTGTTTTGATAGTTTTCCTGTATTATATACGAATTGTTTTATCTCGATAGAAAAGTTTTTTAGATAAGTCATACACTTCTTATTTTTATTTAATCCATTGAAGTGGATTAAGGAGCCTAACGTTAATGAATCGATAAAATGAGGAAGCTGATTGTTTGTGATTTATGATGTTTACCGTTAGCTAATTATCTATAGCAGTCTGGAAAAATGATAAATAGTATGTAATACGCATATAAAAAAGAACTCTCGTAAAGGCTGATCTAACGTTTATGTTTTGAACAAATATATATATATATGTATATACATATTTAACTAATTGGGAAGTTGTTTAACCGATTATCATGAGAAGTGGTATGTGTGAATATTTAAACAGAGAATATTTATACAATATCCTTTTTTACTACCATTCAGATGCCCCGCAGATATATTTACAATATCAGAGACAATTTTTTCTATGCGTGCTTATCATCATTAAATTCGAAATTTAGAGTATGGATATCTAATATTTGAAGAATATCTAGAGGGGATAGAATTCTGAATTTTTTTCTTCTCATGTCGTTTCATGGTTTAGTCATTTTGTCGAAAATTACCAACGACCCCGAGAACCGTTTTTTATCTTCAAAGTGCTAATGAGGCAAAAGATCAATTTTCACTTTTTTCAGTACGAATTGCAGCACAACAATTGAACTTTGGTAAACATAACGGTTAACTACAGATACACTGAACCTTTAACAATAAAAAAAAACAATAGACCGTAGCTCCTTCGCGCAACGCTGCCAGATGCTTGGTGTAAAAGCACAGTAAATATACAATTTTCTTATTAAAACACACATCTTCTTATGCTACATATAATCAAATTTAATACAGAGAACATAATATCTATATTATTTTTACAATCCTTTTTTTTTTTTACGTGGGGAAAATCCGTAACGGATACCCACCCCGTCGGGCAGCGGGGGGTGGGTTATGTCCGAGTCCCACGGACTAAAAACCCCACGGTGCCTCTCACACCTATTTGGCCGGGGAGCAGGAACTGCCAATGGCATTACTTCTGCTCCCCGGCAGGTGTCGGCCCCTCATCAGGGGCCCCGTCTGCGGTCTGAGGGGTCAAGATGGTAGACCCCTCAGGAGGGGGCGGGTGTTAAACCCCCCCCGACGAACTGTGGGAGTCGCTCGGCACAAGCGCCTCCACCACGCGGGCCTGTGCAGTTTGACGCTGCTCAGGGTGACGGACGTGCCCGCCCGTCCCGTCGCCCACAGGCCCTTTTTACGGCGGCATGAGGTCGTCGCCGACCCGTCGCCGCCGTGTTCGTCGACCGCGGGAGGGGAGCCTGATGGTCTGCTCCCTCTCCCTCTCCGCCGCCTCCTTCGCGAGCATGACTGCCTCGCAGTATGAGGCGACGGAGATCCACCCGGTCTCGCTCTCGACCATCTTGACGATGACGGTCGAGAGCGAGAGATCCGGGCCTATGGCCGCGACGAGCTCACGGCGTGGCTCGTCCCAGGCGGGACACTCCTCCAGTGTGTGCTGCGCATTATCGGCTGCGCAGCCACAGTGGTGGCACCCTGGCGTTGGCTCCCGGCCAATGCGACACAGGTAACTCCCGAAGCAACCATGCCCCGAGAGCACCTGTGTCAGCCGGAAGCTCAGGGTGCCATGCCGCCTGGTGAGCCATTCGGCCATGACCGGCCGAACGGCTTCTATGGTAGCCACGCCCCAGCTCGGTCGCTCAAGTCGTCGTTCCCATTCTTCAATGACTAGGACCTGGTGGAGCTGGGACCGGAGAACCTCGATTTCCTGAGGTGCGAGTCTCCGGCCCTGCTCCAACGCCTCCACGCGTCGTTGGTACAGGGACGCGTGGGCTCTCGCTTCCAGGTCCCAGGGTGGGGATCCGGCTAGAAGGGAGGCCGCCTCGAAGGAGATCGTGCGGTATCCGCGGATGGCTCTGACGGCCATCACTCTCTGCGTTTTACGCAGCTGAGCGTTGCTGATGGCCGTCAGGCCATACGCCCATACGGGGGCCCCGTAAAGGGCCACCGACCGCACGACCCCGAGGTACAACTTCCGGCAGACGGAGTTGGGCCCCCCCAAGTTGGGAAGCAAACGGGCTAATGCGCCCGCTACTCCCATTAAACGGGGGGCCAGCTGCCGGAAGTGTTCCTTGAACGTCCATCGGCTGTCGAGGAGGAGGCCGAGATACCTCATACTCGACCCGACACCGATGGACTCGCCTCCCACGACGATCTGGGAGCCTGCGGGTGGCGCATTCCGAGGCCCGTGGAAAAACAGGGCCTCGGTTTTACTGAGCGCCACCTCTAGTCCCAGACGCCGGATCCTACCGACGACTTGAGCGACTCCTGCAGTTGCCAGGATCGCGGCCGCGCGGTGCGTCTTCCCCCGGGATAACACCAAAGTGTCGTCAGCATAACAGACAATGCTGACGCCCCGGAGGAGCGCACCGCGCAACACCCAATTGTATCCGATGTTCCACAAGAGGGGGCCCAGGACAGACCCCTGCGGAACACCGGATACCACGTCTCGCCGACTTATCCTCCCTCCCTGACCCGGGAAGGTGACGTACCTCTCGCAGAGGTACGCCTCGACTACACGGCGGAGGTAGCGAGGCACTCCATGATACCGGAGTGCCTCTTCAATACATGCCCAGGGCAAGGTGTTAAAAGCGTTGACGATGTCAAGGGACACCGCCAAAATCACCTCGCCCCGGGCAAATGCTTCCTCCGCCTGGATCTTAACCCTACTCCTACTAGCCCTACTCCTGTTAAGTGCCGGACGAGGCGGCCTGCGATTATTCGCTCGCAGAGCTTTGCCGCCTCGTCCAACAGCACTATGGGCCGGTAGGCGGACGGACTGTCCGCCGGGCGCCCCTCCTTCTTCAGCAGGACCAAACGGCCGGTTTTCCAGATGGTCGGAAACCGGCCCTGCTGAAGCGATGCGGTGACGATCCGCAGTAGTCGGGGCTCGAGGGCCTCGTAAGCCAGGACCCAGATACGGCCAGGTATGCCGTCGGGTCCTGGAGCGGTGTTTTTCGCCTGGAGGCGTTTCACCGCCGCCCTCGACTCTTCCCGGGTCACCTCGGGGACCACGTCGTCCTCGCCGCAGCCAACCGCGTTGGGCGTGGGCGGAGCCATCCTGGGAGGCGTATGCTCTGTCCTGGAAGGGAACAGAGCAGCCAGAATCTCGTGGAGGAGATCTGGCTCGAGACTCTGGGTTACCGGGGGGCCGCCCTGACGTAGTTTCCCGCGTACTACGCGGTACGGGCGCCCCCACGGATCCCGGCTGAGGGTCTCGAGCATCTCCTCCCGAGCAAGGGCCTTCCCCTGCTCGATAGCTCTACGGAGCGCCAATCTGGCTGCTCTGTACCCTTCGTAAAGCTCTGCCTCCCTTGCGGACGCGACCTGCGAGCGGCCCCGCCTGCGTCGCTGACGGGTGTACTGGCGACGGACCGCCGTGCACGCTACGCGCAACTGCGCGATTTCGGCGGTCCACCAGTACACCTGACGCTTGGCGGGGATCGGCCCCCTAATCCGGGGCATCACCGCATCGCAGATTTTCGTCACGTCCGCTCGGAGTGACTCCGCCTCCAGGTCGACGTCGGCAGGCCTGTCCGGTAACTCTCCTGTCACCCAGGCCTGCACGACGACGGCCTCCGGAAGCGCCTCGATGTTTAGGCGCTTCAGTGCCCAACGCGGTCCTTCCGCCACGGGGGTCCTACGGGCTGGTTCGTCCGAGGTCTGGGTGAAGACGTCGAACCGTATGTAACGATGGTCCGACAACGTCTCCACCCCCTCAAGGACTCTCCAGCCCCGAACACGCCGTGCTAGAGCAGGGCTAGCGAACGTTAGGTCCACTATCGACCCGCCCTGCTGTCGCACGCACGTGTTAACGGACCCCCTGTTCAGGAGGAGTAGGCCCGATGTTATGGCCCACTCCTCCAGCACCCTACCCCTGACGTTCGTGGCCCGGGAACCCCAAGCCGTAGACTTGGCATTGAAGTCCCCGAGCACTAGGACGGGGCGAGGGTGGCTGCGGCCTACAACGCTTTGTAGGTCCCCGAGGAATCCCTCGAAGTCGGCGAGACTCATGCTTGGGGGTGCGTACACCCCCACTACCACTACGCCGCTGTGATGCGCCGTTACGTATCCCCGGCCCCTCAAGATGTTAGAGAGGGGGGGGGAGCCGGCGGCGGCCTGGGACACTAAGGCCACCGAGCCGTTGAGGTCACCCGCCCAGTTATCCCCGGGCGGGATGAAGTACGGCTCGGCCATCACAGCGACGTGGATCAACCACTGCGCCATGCTTTGAAATAGAAGATCCTGGGCCCTGGCGCAGTGGTTGAGATTGCCCTGTAGGAAGTGGAGTGCCGCCATTAGGGGCACTCCACATCCACCTCCAGTGCCACCGGCACTTCAACAGCCGGAGACGGCGTGGAGGATTGGGGAGGTGCCTTGCGGCGGTTTCGCCCTCTCCCTCTCCCTCTCCCGCTCCTCTTTCTAGCTTTGGTCGGGGGGCCCTGCTTGAAGCAGGCACTGCCTCCCACCCGATGGCCGGCGGGTTTCCCCGCAGCCGCACATACCGCACAATGCGGGTCGGCGCTGCAACCGCCGGCTATATGCCCAGGTTGACTGCACCTGTAACACAGGAGACTGCAGTCAACCCGGGCGGTGCATCTTGTGCCCAGGTGCCCGTCCCGCAGGCACCTGAAGCACCTCAGGGGTCGGGGGGGCAGAACCGTAGCCTGCGCAGAAACCCACCCGACCAGGAGTCGGCGTCCGTCGCCAAGCTTCTTGGCTGCTTCCACCGGACAGGTGATGACGGTCGTCCATAGCCCCCTGACTCCAGGGCGGACGCCATTTGACCTCACCTTGTCCGGTGGGCAGCCCGCAGTGCTGGCCACGGCAGCTACAACCTCTTCGGGGGTTACGGACTCGTCCAGGCCCGAAATGCGCACATTGGCGCACTTTATGGGCCTGGACACCTTAACCCCCTCCGGCACAACCTCCCTAATTTTGGCGGCCAGCGCATCCGCCTTGTCTCCGCTGCCCGCCCCAGGTATCTCCAGGAGGTAGCCGCCCGTGGCCGCTTTCCTCCAGCGAATGCCGGGAGCGCCGACGTCAGCCACGCTGACCCCGGCCTTTATCTGTTTCAGGACCTCCAGGTAGGAGAGCCCCTTCTCCTGCCCCCCCCGTTGCAGCGTCAACGTCACTGCAGACGACTTGGGGGGGCGGAGGTCCTGGGTTCTCTCCTTCCCGGAGGCCTGTTTCTTCGTCTTCTTCTTCTTGGTCCGGGGCCGTCCATTCTTGCCAACCAGCACCCATTCGTTTCCCCGCTTGGGTGCTGGCCGCACTTCCTTGGCAGTGGCCGACGCCGGTGCCTTGGCCCTCCGTTTTTTCCGTCGTCTGGGCGGCAGCCTAGACACGACTACCTCCATGGGCCACGCTCCGCCCGGAGAGGCCGCTCCAGATGGAGTTGGAGCAGGGGCGGCTCTCCTATCACCGGCCAAGGACGGCCGCAGGCGCTTAGCCGGAAGTAGTCTGTCCTCCAGGGCTTCGAGGCGCGCGCTCATCATATTAGTCATATGATCAGTTAGTGAGCGCGCCATCAGTTCTAACTTCTCCTCGAAGCTCCCTGGAGGCTCCTCGGCTCGCACCCTGCCCTGGCGCCTCTGCGGGAGTGGCGGAAGGTCCTCCATCCTTTCCTGATACGGAGTCAGGGGGGGCTCCAAGGGGAGGGCGGCGCGCGTGGCTATAGGCTGAGATCGGAGCCTGTCGAGTTCCACCTCCATTCGCGCAAGCTCTCTGTGGACCTCGACAAGCTCACGCTCCTGCCTCGCGTTCGCCTCCTCCAACCTGGAGTAGGCCGCCCGGAGCTTCGGCAGCTCATCATGCGCCTTACGGGCGCTCATTTCGTTCACTGCATCCGTTATGGATGCAGCCGCCTCGTTGAGCGCCCGTACGAACGGGCCCTGTAGATGCCCCGATTTCTTGCCAACGTTGACAACAACGTCAACGTCGGCAAGGATCCTTTTCCGGAGATCTTCCGTCTGTTGATCTCCGGTGTTGTCGGGGACAACTATTTTCTTTTTTCCGCCCGTCCGTTCTTTGCGAGCGCGCGACGCCTGCGCCTCCAGCTCCGCTTCCGCTTGGCGTCGCAGCTCCTCCTTTTTGAGGCGCTCCTCGAGTTCCTTCGCCGCGGCCATGCCGACATACTCGCCGGTCGTTGCCGGCCTGCCTCGCCCCCTCTTCCTCTTGGCGACCGGAGTGCAACGACCCGTCACCTCCTTTTCCGCCCCCGAGCTCGAGGAGCGTGATCTGGGTCGAGGCGACGGGTTCGGCCCACGAGGAGTGGTGTCCGGCTCGGCGTTAGCGGGGTCTGGAGCTGCGTCAGCGGGGACTTCGTCCTCGCCTTCGCTCGCCGTGTGCATTCCGGGCTGGCTCGTCTCGCTACACTCCGAGAGAGTCTCCAGCACTTGCTGGCTCCCTTCCGGTTGAGCTTGTTGGCTCCCTGCCAGTTCGCTAGGCAAATCGGTTGTCCGTACACGTGTTGCCATGGTCTTCGTTTTTTGAGCAGAATCGGTTATCCGTTGTGCTGCTCTGGTCCTGGTTAAAATGGGTCGCGAAATTCTGCCCCCCCCCAGAAAACGAGGGGCTGCCCAGGCCAGAAGGCCTGGGGAGGGATTCTCCTCCCGCGGAGCGGGAGGTACCCTCCTGGGGTAATACCTTTTTGGATTTCGCTTTCATCGTAGCTTGCGCTTTCATCGTACCGTTCAATACCTGAAAAAATAAAATTTGTTTGATACAAAACTTTTCATCATTTTATCAACTTACATGTACCATAATTTCTAATAAATAAGGTCCAGTTTAGTTCTTCAATTAAATTTGATTTAGAAAACAATGATGAACAAGAATTCAGTTCACGCTCGTATGCCGTTGCGAGTGGATGTCTACGTTGCTTTACACCTGATTGCTTTAGAAAAATACATCGCTGTACGTAGACAATAACAGGTACTTCTCGAAAATTTCGAAAAATAAAAGGAATAATTTTTATAATGCAACCACTTGATTCTTCGTTTTTTTTTATAATACTAAGTAGTAAATAGGCATGCAGTCCACCTGAACTTAAACGGTGACAGCGGCCTATAGCTATACATGTAAAACTAATCTCAATAGCACTATAACCTTCAGGTCAATCATAATAAGTTGCTATTCTGGAGGATTATGATGGAGTCTCTCGTGTGTCGGTGAGTGTTTCCAACCAAGCACTTAGAAATGAAAGACAAGGGCACAAGCACTTCAATATCAGAAATAGCCGTGGTAATGTTGTTGGTCTTCTAAAGGAGGTAATGTAGTAATTTAAGCGGTTGCCTCACCGATTCTACTGCGCTTAATATAGTGAATTCGAATACCACGTAGGACAGTTGAACAGACAAAAGTGAAATTAAAAATGGCACATATAATTTGGTTCTTTGTCTGTTGGTCGTTGTACTATTCCCTGTCTGTGTCTTTAAAGGAACGATAGTTTCGTCTTCAAAGTTCGTTTCATCAAATGTTTTCTTAATGTTGAATGTCGATGTGGCTTAAGATGGTAAAACTGTAAACGGTCTGGCTCTTGCTTGGCGACAGATTTTCAACTTAAGAGATAGAAAAAGAGGCCCTACTACCATCACTTCCTTTTTCATCACGACGTTTTTGTTAATCGAAATCTACTGTTGCGTTCACTTACAGTAAGTACCTAGTTGATACACATTTTGTATTCTACAAGTATTGTATAAGTTGTATTCTATTTGTGCTGCGTTGGTGCGACAACGGTTGTCGTATTCATAAATAACGCACAATTCCTGGATCAGAAAAAGAGCGAGTAGCGAAAGAGAAATCGAACGGCGGAAAAATGAATGAACAACTGGTTCTTTTTCAAGAATTAATCCGACATTAAAGTTTTAATATTAATTTGAAATTCTCAATGGCTGAAAGATAACAATCTTCACCAAACTTGTATTAAAAAATGCAATTTCCTAGATAAGGACCTAATATAAACCAACGGTGCATATAATTGATAATGAATGGTGTACCTCAAGCCGAACGAAATGGGGAGGATAGTATACGAGTATACGAACTGAGTGGCTCTCAGCGAGAAAATCAAATGTTTTAATTGTCCATATTGTCATAATGATTATGAGATGCTTTGTAGATAGTAGTCACGTGCGCGATACTTATGTGACTTAGTAGGTCTCATAAATTAGACAATCTCCTGTATTATTGCAGGATTAAGTGATTGATCTTAGAGGGATTATTAAAAATTAACTTATCTGTAGATACAACTGCTTAATGTGGTTCAAAAGATAATAATTTGTATATATAATGATAGATTTCCCAAGCAAGAACATACTTTGTTAAGCTCAGTTAATTGATTGGTAAGTTTCAAATGTCTTTGTGTATTTTTATAACACATCATTTCAGTTAACTCTTTTTACTGGAATATGGTTTTTAAGTACTGATACCATATTATATTCTCAGCAGAATATCATAGGCAATACCGACGCCATAATAGTAATTTTGGTTTTTCAGTCACATATAAGAAATATGAAAAGTGTTTATATAAAATGAGTACACAAAAAGTGTTCAGTTTTTTTTGCTTTATGTAATTATGTTATTTAATTGACATTTTTTTTTTACAGTAAACATGAAATTCTTCATAACATTCGCCGCTTTAGTCGCTGTTGCTGTGGCTCTGCCCGCACAACGCGGCCTTGTCACCCCTGGCGTAGCTGGACCCGCTCCCGTCCTTGTGGATTTCGAGCCCATTGCTGTCGGACCTGCCATCCTTGAATTTGAGCCAATCGCCGTTGGCCCTGCCGTCGTCGACTCTTTCGAACCCATCGCAGTTGGCCCCGCCATCGTCGACTCTTTCGAACCCATCGCAGTTGGCCCCGCCATCGTCGACTCTTTCGAACCCATCGCAGTTGGTCCCGCAATCGTTGACTCCAATGAACCCATTTCTGTCGGACCCGCCATCATTGAAGCCAATCCTATCGCCATTGGACCCGAAATCATTGACTTCCCCCTCCCTGACGGTGGTGCCGTAGCCGCTCCCGTTGAGGTATCTCCCGTCATCGTCGCTCCCAGCCCCGCCGCCCCCGCTGAGAGCACTCCCATGGTTCAGATCATCATAAACGTCAACGCCGCGAGCTCCAACCCTGTTGTCGCTGCTCCCGCTGTCGTCCCAGAGCAAGTGCAGCCTGAGCCCGTCCAGGTTGTGGAACAGGCCCCCATCGTCCCCGAGCCAGTTATCATCGTCGACCAGGCCCCTATTGCACCTGAGCCAGTTATCGTAGTTGACCAGTCCCCTATCGTCCCTGAACCCGTGATCGTTGTTCCTATCATCCCCGAACCTGTGATTGTCGTCGACCAAGCGCCTATCGCCGTGGAGCCAGTCGTCATCGGCACACCTATCCTCCCCTCCCCCGCCGTCGTGCTCCCTGAAATCCTCAACTAAGTACTAACTAACTGACTGATAATTTAACCCGAAATTGATATGCTTGTACAATAAATACTCTTGATTACATTTCAAACATTGGATATGTAATTTAAATATGAACGTTGTATTAAACATTGTTATAAGATTTAATTTCATGTAGTAAATAAACCAATAAATGCTATTTCATTTTACAATAAATATTATTTTTACCTAGTTCTGAAATAATTATAAGTACATAGATCGTATCACAATCTCTATGTAATAAAAATTGACGTCAGTGTAACATTAAATTTGATAAGTTATTAAGACTTTAAGCTAAGCCGGCGACATCAATACAGATAATTGATTTTACAAACGGACAAAGACTTTTGTAATAAATAATTCCATGTTCTAGGAGATATAAAATAGTTTCAGTTAAATATTAGCCATTTCGTAACCGATAATGACGTCAAATATTTTAATTGCAATGCTAAACGAATTTTCTGTCTATTTGAACCGGCGCCTGGTCTAGCGGCTACCGCCCTCATAACATAAAGCCAAACAACAACACATCTGCACTGATATAGGTACTTCCAAATTTTACTATTTTTGAAGTTATACTTCTTTTGGCGCGTTAGGAAAAAATGATGAGAGCAAATTTTTACGATGCGCGCGCACATCGTCACGAAAAACCGACACCCTGAAGTTAGCTATAGTCAACATTTTATTAGAAAAAAGTATATATGTATTAAATACCTTTTTTCTATTGTTAGTGTCGTTTTTTCTACAAACGTAGAATAAGGCGAAATATAAAATTTTTGAAAAGATTTTTATCTTGTTACGCCAAAGATGTATAACTTCTAACGCGTATACATAAGTACACACTACTTTTTTTTAATTTTAATACTACTATTATAAAAAGATATCATGTGATTTTTCTTTTTGTGACGGATAAACTCAAAAAATATTCTTTCACATATGCAAAACTATGTTGTCGCGAGTAAAATGGGCTGTATTTCATTTTCAAAACATACACTAACGCGAATGAAGCCGTGAGTAAAGGCTAGTGTTAATTAAATATGATGGACGTGTTAATTACAGCCCCAAATAAATTTCTCATACAATTCCTTCATTTCAGTCGGTACCGTGAGCAATGTTTTATAGTTACTCGTTTCGGGCATTGGTTTTTTTTAATATAAAGGCTATAGGGGCACATAAGCATAGTGAAGCGGCCCCAAAAAAATATTTACACGGTACTTAGGGGATATGTAGAGACTAATAAGATATTGAGCTCCTGGATGTTTCAGATCTCTAATTTAATCGGTTTTCGAGAAAAAACAAAATATGTAAAAAAACAGATAAAATTGTTTTTCTTCCGATTAGTCAATCGATGTTGTCAAAATGTTGTTATGTTGTCTGTATGCTGTCTGCAGTCGAACTGATTGATCTAAATTTTAAATATATCTTGGGGTCTACCTACCAATAGCTTTTAAAAAAATTAAGAGTTATATAGATTCATAAGATCATGGAAAAAAAATGATTTTAAATTTTATTTTTAGACAAATACAATTTTCCTTGCACGTTGGCACGTGGGAAAAGAGATTGGTGATTATGATAGAGTGCATATGGTATTTTGGTAATAAAAACAAAAGGCGCGTTATGAAAAAATGATGAGAGTGAATTTTTATGATGCGCGCGCAACAGTGTGACACGAAATCTACAGGTTGAAGCTATCCGCAAAACCCTTTATTGAGTCACGACAAAAAAGCTACCAACAACATAAAAATAGTACCTCTATTATTTGTGCATGTTGGCACGCTCGTCGCCTCCGATCACTGTTTTCATATTTATAATATTTATCAACATGTTTCTAGTATCTACATTCACAACACGTGTTTTAGTTATATGAAAGTGCGAATTATATATGTGCTAATAAATTATATTCAGTAGCGATTAAAATAGAATATTTTGAGTAATATTATTTACTATTCGTAATGAATATTATTATCTAGTGCTAGTGAAAAAAATTGTGCTTATATACTTTTTGAAGCGCATCATTATATTATATACCATATATTATATATTTTTATATAATCGAGGTTAATTATCCGTATGTATTATTTATTGATATAAATTAAAATAGGATTATTGAAGTTATACTTCTTTTGGCGGGTTAGGAAAAAACGATGAGAGTAAATAAATACGATGGGCGTGCACACTGTAACGAAAAACCTACACCCTGAAGTTAGCTATAGTCAACATTTTATATTTGTACTTATGCGCTACGCGTTGCCGTTGCTATAGTAACGTGGTAAGTTTGTATTCTAAAATTATTTTGTCATATTCGACACATATCTGTAAACATTAAACATCGAAAGGGCAAGTTATTAGTTATTAGACAAGAAAAACTATATAAGTATAGATAAAAAATAACTCGTGGATAACATTTTTAATTATAGATTATCTTAATCCGTTCATGTACTGTAAATATCTATAAATAATTATAGTTATTATTTTTCTTATATATACACTGAGAGATTAATTTATTGTATACAATTAAAAAATATTTATACTTAAGGAAATACGATGTTTGTTGTATTTTGAGTCAAATTTTAATTTTACTATTTAATCAACTGGTATTGTCATATCTAAAAAAAAGTATGTATGTATTAAATACCTTTTTTCTATTGTTAGTGTCCTTTTTTCTACGTAACGTAACGTACATTAAGGCGAAAGACAAAACTTTTGAAAATATTTTTACCTTGTTACGCCAAAGAAGTATAACTTCTAACGCGTGTACATAAGTACACACTACTTTTTTTTTATACTTATTCTCCTATTCGGGACGCTATATAATGTTACCATCGTATAAATATTGACATTAATATTTGCTAACGTCACTCAATTGTTTTGCCTTCCCGGAACCTCTCCACTAACACTTACACTTTATGCTATAGTATTAAAGTTCAAATTGACTTTTGAGTATTATTATTACGAATCGTTTGTATGGGAGTATAGAAAAGTGTTGTTTTTAGACTTTAGCAGGCAATTTTTAAATTTTTAAAAGAACCATCCGCGTACTTCAAGGAATATTCTAAAAAAAAGAATTAGCGAAATCGGTTCAGCTGCTGTCGAGATTTGCGCTTAGCAATTCATTTTTATATTATAGATAAGTGCAATTAAGCTGACTATGATTGGTTTTTGGGAATTATATTTGTTCATTTTCCACTTTACGTGAAATGCTCCAAATGATATCTGGTCGTGTGAAATCGCAAGTAAAAGCTAATTTTAATGAAAATTTTAATACCTTTATTTCAATTATATACATTAAAAAAAACATAAATTCGTGAATGCAGATCTTTATTTAGTCACAATCTTATTTTCAGGACATACTAGCGTTTCTAGGTATTATTAGAAAGTCCTATTTATATGTTGACATATTAATTTAGTATTATCATATATGAAAAAAAAATATTAGATTAGACTAAATTAGTTGAGGATCTCGGGAAGAATGACGGCGGGGGAGGGGATGATGGGAGTGCCGACGATGACAGGCTCGACGGGGATAACATCAATGACCTGGACGGGCTCGACGGGGATAACATCAACAACCTGAACGGGCTCAGGAACAACTGAGGGCTGTTCAACAACAATGACGGGCTCAGGGAGAATCTCGGGCTGCTCGACGACGATCACAGGGTGGGCCGGGATTTCTTCGGTGGGGACCAAGACGGGAGCGGGAGCCACGGGAGCGGACTCAGCAGTGTTTACATTAACGATGATCTGGACGAGAGGAATGGGCTGGCCGGGTGCAAGATCACCGATAACAACAGGGGAGGGAGCGATGGGGAAGTCAACGAGAGCTGGTCCGACGGCAATAGGCTCGAAGGTGTCAACGAGAGCGGGTCCAACGGCAATAGGTTCGAAGGAGTCGACGACAGCGGGTCCGACGGCAATAGGTTCGAAGGAGTCGACGATAGCGGGCCCGACGGCAATAGGCTCGAATTCTAGGAGAGCGGGTCCGACGGCGATGGGCTGGTTGTTCTCATCAACCACCGCGACGGGGCCAGCGAGAATGGGAGATACCAGAGATCGCTTTGTGGGCACGGCGGTGGCCACAGCGATGACGGCAGCGACAGTCAGAAGGAATTTCATTTTTGCTGAAAACAAAAGAATAATTTAATTATTTTTTAACCAAATCAAAGAAAAAAAAAATATTTTTACGGTTATACATACCTTGTAGATTGTATCTGTTAAAACACACTATGCCATTGCTGGAGTATTATCCAGTTTTTATACAATTTTGTTATCTATTAACACGATATAAAGAAAGTTTTTTACACGTTTATTGGTTGCATATAATCACCGGAAGGTGTTAAAATTGACAAAATTAGGGATTATCAGAACGGAAATCTACTATATAATAATTATAGCATTCATGATAACTTAATCTATTAAAGATGATGGGCGTTCAGTTCGTGATCATAATATTGCATAGATGAACAGTCGGATTTATGATAAATACAATGTTTTTCAGTTAGGTGTATCGTGGTTACGAGAGTACGTCTAAGATGGTAGGAAAGGGTAAGAAAATCAGTTTTTTGAAGTTATACTTCGTTTGTCGCGTTAAAGAAAAATGATGAGAGTAAATTTTTAAGATGCGCGCGCATACCGTCACGAAAAACCGACACCCTGAAATTTGCTATAGTCAACATTTTATTCAATAAAAGTATGTAGTATTAAATACCTTTTTTCTATTGTTAGTGTCGTACAAACGTAGAATAAGGCGAAAGACAAAATTTGTGAAAAGATTTTTATATTGTTACGCCAAAGAAGTATAACTTCTAACGCGTGTACATAAGTACACACCTTTATCCTACAAATTTTTATTACTAGTTATCTTCTTCTTACTGAGTGTCCCAGGTTCCGAATTCAATAAATATATACCCGGTTTATCAATCTGGATAGTAGCACGTCTCAAATTTGTCATATTGGCTTTTAGATTTTCATGTTTCGAATACAGGTATGTACTTAGCTGCCCTTTCTTGATAATTTCTTGTTTGTCCGCAAAAATTTCTTTTTTTGTACTTTATAGGTTAGCGTTTGACCATAATCTCATCTGATGTTAAATGATGATGTGGTCTAAGATGGTAGTTACATTAAACCTAGAGGGAGACTGACTCTCAAGTGCAGCTGCCGAAACACACCAACATGGTGCTTGGCGACAGATTTTCAACTTGAGGTTGATAGCTAGCCAAGCGGACTTAAAAAAAGCCCTACCACCATATCATGGTTTCGTCGCGATGTTTTCCTTCACCAGAAGCTCCGTCTCAGTGGCCAGGATTCGAACCTACGGTCTTCGACGCTGTGTCCGAACACACTACCAAACAAGCCGTCATCGCTTGAAACTTGATTTGAACAGTGACAAATTAGGTTATTAAGTTAGACTCAGTAAGACCAACAATAGTTTTTTTAGGTCGGTTTAGATTTTAGGGTTAACATAAAAGTCCCGAGGTATTATATTACCGATTTGCCGGACAATCAGTTCACAAGCACCTTGTTAAGCTGGTTTTGATATCAATAATTATGGGGTCGTTCAATATGTGAACGATGGTGATGTTCGGAAATAACACCCCGTTGTTCATAAAGTAAAAACAATTGCAACTATAATGTATTGTTATAGAAATATGTACGATAAAAGATAAACTAATTTGAGTTCCTTGCTGATATTTCTCGACGAGCTTTCCGAATCCGTGGTAGATGGTAGTTTTGACGTTATAAGCGGCTTATCAGGGCCTAAATTGAACAAAGTATTTTTGCGATTTACAGCGGTGTTTGCTAATGTATTTATATTGTTGTTTTTTTGATGGGATAACACTGTCTTTCCATCGAATCATAGTATTATGATTTGTTTGTCCTATAGTCAGAAAAAAATAATAATATTACTTTGGAATGACGAAATTATTACACATTTAATTTTTTGTAGTTATAACGTCACGGCGCACGTAGTAGAATTAAATAACGTTATAAAGATAATGCCTCCGGAATTAACGGCGGCTTATCGCTGATTCGCGACATTACTGTTTACGATATATAATAAATTATATTATGTTATATATATATATACACACTTATATAAGTACGTTTGTTTGAATGTTTATCCACCAATTTTGCTGTTCAGAGATACACAACTGTTATACTAGTTCACTGCGAGTACTTTTATATTTTGTTTTAAAGGCATTTATATAGTCAATTCAATTCCGTAACCAATCACGACCGAACTCAACATCAGAAATCGTTATCAACCATTAACGGCTAATTGATGTAACCATTTAAAATCAATAAATAGTTTCTCCCTCCAACGAATTGCTCGTTCTTCACACGCTCAAATGGCTCAAAAGCACAATTCAGAAAAAAGGCGAAAAGGCTGTAGTAGCCTGGATTTTCAGCGAACGTTTTGTTAATTAAACGTAATTTGAGAGCAAAAGTTGAATGGTGAACAAAAAAATAATATTAGCTGTACCTATTTTCCTAATTTTGAATATAAACACAATTCAATATAACAAAAAACGGTACACAGCCTCTCTATGCTTGGACGGCAGTAATGATAATCGACGTCAGGAAACCCGGAATCTTGAAGGCAGCCGCTGACGTGTCTCTACTCTTGAAATCTTGGAAAACCTCGAGTACTAATGCGTATGCCAACTACACCCTTCGGCATGGAATGTAACAGAGCGAGAACTACAGTTACGCAACAGAAACAAATTGGCCTGCAATACTTGTGCAGTCGAACCTTATACACATTGTAACACTAAAAGAATCTTATCTAAAAATAACGAGTTAGCAAAGAAAAAGCAAGCTTTCTTGTTTATAAAATATAACAAAAGGTACCTTTTCAAATTACATATTATTTATACTAAGTCTCGTAACGCGGTGGCAGTAAGCCTAACTTTGATGATAAATTGAATTGGTATCTCAAAATTTTCTGAGGTGGCACGGCACTATAGGACATTATCTGAATAGGATTATGCTCCGAATATGCTTAGTTCGGACTCATATATGACTGTATAGGGTCGAAATTGTTTCCTCTTTTTTTATGAGAACATACGCGGTGTTAAACTATATATGTGAATTATTTTTTTAACTAGATACTAAATACAATTTTTATTTGTTGCGGCTATTTTAAAAAGCAATGACAATGAATTATATTATAACGTATTTATTGCATTTCTAGATTAGATTGAAATTATATAAAAAAAAAAAACATTTCAGTAGGGTTTTTATATTTATCAGACTAGCAACAACATTATGAATACAATCTTAGTGATATGAATAAATAAATATAAAGAAATAATTTCACATACGCTCTGTTTAATTCCAAACTAAGCATAACTAGCTAGTATGGTAACCAAACAACATCATCATCATCATCATCATCTTACCCTTATCCCACTTAAGTAGGGTCGGCACAACATGTTTTCCTTTTCCACTCTCCCCTGTCAGATGTCATCTCAGTATTCACACCTTTTATACACATATCATTTTTCACACAATCCATCCACACTTTGTTCGATCTTCCTCTACCCTTATATCCGTCCACTTTCAAACTCAAAACTTTTCTTGTTACATGACTTTCATTTCTTCTCATAATACGCCCGTACCATGATAACCTATTCCTCCACAACTTCTCTCTCACTGGTGCTATTTTCAAACTTCTTCTGATATACTCATTCTTAATCTTATCCATTCTAGTTACACCACACATCCATCTTAACATTCGCATTTCTGCCACATGTAATCTTTTCTTATCCGTCTCCTTCGTAGCCCAGCACTCAGATCCATATAACACGACTGGTCTGATTATAGTCTTATAGACCGTCCCCTTGAGTTTCAACGGCATTCGTGGTTCACAAACTACCCCAGACACCTTTCGCCAATTCATTCACCATATGCATATAAGCATAAATGTATCTCAATACTTAATATACAGACACAAAACTGACAACTGACTATATTTATTCACGACACAAACGTTGGTCATGCGTGAAGATAAAACCTGTGATTCCTCGGCTTGGTACTAGGGTTTCCTACCATCATAATCTTGGCAATGGAATCAAGGGCACAATGGTATCTCTATTTAGATCCAATCTGCGTCCGCTCTTGTAACGGGCAAATTGGACATTCATAAGGATCTCTAAAATTTGGAGCCGGCATTTTGGTAATCGGGTCATAAAAATTACATGCTTAATAGTTTGTAGCGAAGTGATTAATTTATGTTATATTAAAAGTTGCTTTCAAAATATAAAGCATTATCTATATACATAAAAATTAATTACTGTTCGTTTGTCTCGCTAAAACTCGATGGACCGATTTGGTTAATTTTTATCTTGAAATATTTGTGGAAGTTCAGGGAAGATTTAAAAGGTGTTCTCGCCTAAATAATAAGTATAAGAAAATACCAAAAAAGATAATTCGATTTTCAAATACAAAATGTTCCTAGCTATGAAACATTTGATGTCTTTTGTCATTTTAGAAATAAAAAAATGTCATTCGTTTGTCAAATATTTATAGGTGCGTTCAGAAATGTGTCTGTTTCATAGCTGTAGTATGAGGTCCGTTCTCTTTGGTCTGTTTTATTGAAATACAAAACAGTTTTGTTTCAGAAATAAAAATAGCACATGAGAAAGCTTTAAATTAATTAAGTGCACAGCTGTTTTGCATTTATAATTTAAATAAAAATGTTGTATTAAATTCTGAGCATACTTTACACAAATATATGTAAGTAATACGAAGATCACTGGGTCATCTAGTTTAAAATGTATAAGAAGTGAAGGCAATCATTTTGACCGAAGAAACGTTACCGCTAGAGTAGGCATTACACCAGTGCATCAATTTGGTGCAAATTGACTGAATAAATATTTTTTACTGACACGCTCGACCTAGCAACGTCCTATAACGTATATTTCATTAAATTCTAATTTACACATCGAATACTACATATGTGCATTATAATGTTTGAAGTAAACAGTAACCTTATTCATATATAGTATGTACGTATAAAATCCTTGAC
The DNA here is from genome assembly GCA_035772565.1 of Antheraea assamensis. Lineage (NCBI taxonomy): Eukaryota > Metazoa > Arthropoda > Insecta > Lepidoptera > Saturniidae > Antheraea > Antheraea assamensis. The sequence goes on along the minus strand of JAQQSE010000106.1, from coordinate 2,254,637 downwards.
AATCTTTTTGGCCGCGCTAAATATAGCCGAAGTTCGAACTTGCGCGTGATATCGTCAAAGGTTTAATAGAAAACAATGTTAAAATACTATTACTGGAATCTATAATTTATATATATTTTTAAGTTTTCTCAATTTTATACATATATAATATGTCGTACGTACTTTGAGGCTTTTTCAGGTATTATATTCAGTCCGTTTAAAAAGTTTGGCGCGGACTATATGTACCTTTCTCGTGGTTAAATTATCGAATTGATTTTTGCATACGTATGTAATTTATTCTATGTATCTTAATAATATAGTTCAAATGAAATATATATCATAGTTTATTGTTACAAGAAATGGATCACGCTTTGCAAGTCATCTAAGCATAGTCTAGGTATTGACTGTCGATACCAGACTTAAAAAAAAGATAGAAAATATTCGTTTTCAAATTAAAGTATTATATGTTAAAACAAAAATAATAAGACACATATTTAAAATTAAATAATAATGTTGTTAGTTTATTGTTGTTCTAAATATGGTAACTATAAACTATTGATATTATTTAATGCATTTTTTTTGTTAATTGTAATTCTGTTATATACAAAATGTTAGCAAACATTTTATTTTTCAAATTTACTTCGTATTTCTTGTGCCTTCGACGTTGTATATATCGTTTGAAGCCTTATAACTGGGAATGTAAACAAATTTGTTGTTTTATGTGTGTGAAATAATAATGTGTTATAATTGCTTATAAATATACGGGAAACTTCGTAAATTAATGTATTATTATTATTTTTATATTATAGGGGGCAAACGAACAGGTGGGTCACCTGATGGTAAGTGATCACCGCCGTCCATAGACACTAGCGATACCAGGGGAGTTGCAAGTGCGTTGCCGGCCTTATAAATATGTGGGCCTCCGGCGCTCTCACTGACCGAACGAAACGCAACAGTGCAAGCACTGTTAATTCACGTCGGTTTTCTGTGAGAGGGTGGTACTACCCCAGGCGAGCCGACCCATTCATGCTGAAACCAGTAATAGCTTCAGCGTAGCTCTACCACCTACTAAAATTACTACATATTATAAAACAAAGTCGTCCGGCATGTCTGTCGTCTGTCTATATGTTCGAGGTAAACTTAAAAACTACTGAAGGGATTGTAATGCGGTCTTCACCAGTAGATAGAGTAATTCATTAGGAAGGCTTGGTCTATTTGAAAATAAAATGAAACTTCTGAAAAGACTATATTATTAATGGACAAAACCGGCAGTAAAATGTTCAAAACGAAATTTAAGAAACTTGGGCGTTCGTTTATTAATTAGGTTTTTTATTAAAATATAGCTTACAATACACATATATTATGATATAGAACTTTTAAAATACGGTCTGCGTTGATTAAGGAGATAGATCGATTAATGTATGTCACACTGCGCTGACTTCTGGCGCTTACCAAGTCTGTTCCAATCACCGTATATCTATTGAAAAATTAAATCACACCTCTCTCTCTTTTCTTCTAGGACTTTACATGTATGTCTTTCTGTCTGTTTTCAACTATAAGTACCTTTCGTCATACATACTTTTGCTGCAGCAGTGCTGGTGTTGTTGAGTTATATTCTAAAACGCGTTGGTAAATCGCACCCACACATAAGGCGTCCCAACTTTCAGGACTATAGTTCTAGGTATGATTGTCGATAGCAATAAGCTGCAGTGACCACCTAACACAAAATGAACTATATAACTAGTTGCTAGTTCATAATATAAAATGCTAGTTTCTCTCCCACACCACGCTTTGTCCTATACTCCGTTTGTCAAACGGTACAGGCTTTGTGTCACAAGCATTTTCTCTTATCAATTATTGCATTTTCACAAAAAATGCGTTTATGAAAACTACACGTGTATTTTATAAGTACCAAGTGATATGGCTTGTAATAAAAGTCGTTTTCTACACTTGTATTTGTGATTTCGTTGTGATCATTAATACCTTTGTAACTTGTTACGAAAAAGTTGGAAAGTTTCCATTGTCTCTTAGATACTATAGTAAATGTAGTTGTAGTATTTTTTTTTATCTTTAGATAGTTTATCGGTAAATCCGCCAAATAAAACATATTTTTTGTCATCAATTAACTGATGACATTTAATTTTCGAATCAAATTCCAACATTATTTGCGGAGTAATTCGAAAAGTAACAAGAGCAATGAATAGCAGAAACGGTTTGTTATTTTTTTCGTAGATAGCTTTGAAAGTACTACATGGGTTGTCAATAGACTTTCTATTTTTTTTTTTTAATTCAGGCATAATTTATAATAAATTTCCTAGCCATCATTCATAAAAGTAATAAAATAGGGTTAACAATAGTTTATTTAGGCACAAAATCAAATTATTTGAAAAAAGTTTTTTGTGATTTAACAAAATTAAAAATACAAGTTTATACAATCTACAAGTCTTGTGGCATTATGTGATGAACGTAATTTTCAAGAACATTTTTGAAGTTCTTGTAACTTGTGAGATTGTAGACATGTAACGTTTGATAGACAGAGTACAGGTCTACATTAATACATCGTAGCGCCACGTCTCAATGTACACAATTAGCCACTACATATAATTTCGTTATATTTATTTTGTTTATTAAATGGTTCGAATCCTTGCCAATGAGCCGGATCTTTCGATAAAGGAAAAGATCGTGATAAAACTATGGCATGTTGGTAAGTTTTTTCTAAGCCCGTTTAGCTAGCTACTACCCTCAAGTTGAAAAGTGTATTCTGGCAGCTGTACTTGAGAGCCAACTCCTCAATGTTCAGCATGTTAATCACCTTAGACCACATCCACATTTAACATCAGGTAAAACTGTGGTCATACACTAAAATATATAAAGAATAAAAAAAATACTATAGGTTTATGTTAGACCTCTCGTGCTGTTCTTAGTGCTGGGCTACAAAAGAGACTGATGACAGAAGATTACACATAGCAGAGATGCGAAAGTAAATATGAACATGATAAGATGAGAAATGAGCATGTCAATGGAAGTTTGAAAATAGCACCAATGATAGACAAGTTGAAGAGTAAAAGATTATGGTACGGGCATGTCATTAGGAGAGATGAAAGACATGTAACCAGGATATTTTTAAGCATGAAGGTGGATGGAGGTGGAGGTGAGAGTAGAGGAAGGTACTTAAAAAGGAATGAATGGATCTTGTCAATTGTCAACTATGTATAAAAGGTGTGAATGTGACAATGGAAAATGGAAGAGAAAAACATGTTGTACCGACTCTACTTAGATGAGATAACGGGGAAAAAGTTGAAGAAATAATATAAGTTTCTGTTCATAATTTTAGTATAATAAACGAAGTATTAACTAATCTTATCAACTTTAGCCGTGGCAAATCTGTTTATTAGGGTATTATAATGACCTTTATTAAAATAAAAAAAAACTATATAGATACATTTCTTATATGGACAATAAAGGATTATTTTTGTTTATCAATTTGTACTACGGATTAAAAATCGGTACGAGTAATAGAATTTGATGGTGGCACTATCGCTATATCTATTCCTTTTGCAAGACGCCTCACTAGACTGGTCTAACCACCATGGACCATTTTGAGGTTTATTTTAAGTAATTACAGGCTGCAATGATATTAAGGCATCAGGTAAACTGTATCTCTGTGTGATATTTGTGGTGTGTGGTGTGGTGATGGTCATAATAATATAAAATATATACGTTTGCTAACTATATGTCTAATGCTAAAAATATCAGAATAAATATGCCTTGTGAGTCAAAACAATAAATATCAAGAAAATAGTTGTATTTTGTTAAAAGTATTTATTTGAAATATACGTATATTCGTAAACCCTGTCCATTTACATTATGTAAAATAAAACAATAATTATTATTATTTATTTCATATATATTGTATCACATGTTAGATGTTGGTACACTTAGAAATACAATAGTTCCTCTACAACGACTAGCTTAGTTGAGAGTTTCGGGGAGTACGATAGCGGGGGAGGGGAGCACGGGGGTACCGATGATGACAGGCTCAGGGGAGATAATTGGGATGTCGATGACCTGCACGGGCTCCACAATTGTAGGAGTATCGACGACCTGCACGGGCTCCACAACTGTGGGAGACTCAACGATGATGACGGGTTCAGGGGCGACGGGAGACTGGTCGACGATGATCACGGGCTCAGGGGCGATAGGAGCCTGGTCAACGATGATAATAGGCTCGGGTTGCTCGACCTCAGGAACGACGGCGGGGGCAGGGATGACGGAGTCAGAGCTGGGGGCGTTCACGTTCACGATGATTTGAACGAGGGGTTGCTGAGGAGCGACGGGGCTGGGTCCAACAATGACGGGGGCAACCTCGACGGGAGCGGAAACAGCGCCACCATCAGGGAGAGGGAAGTCGATAATTTCAGGCCCGATGGCGATTGGGTTGGCTTCAATGATAGCGGGTCCAACAGAGATGGGCTCGTTGTCGATGATGGCGGGACCGACGGCAACAGGCTCGGGGTTGACGCCGAGGAGGTCAAGAACCATCTGTTCAAGAGCAGCAGCGGTGGCCGGGTCGGTACTGGGGCTGTTGATGGCTGCGATCACCTCCTGGATTGCGGCTAACTCATTGGACACCGGAGTAGGTTTAATAATGGCAGCCGAAGCCACGGTGGCGATAAGAGCGATGGTTATTAAGAATTTCATCTTGATGTTTCTGTAAAGGTTTATAATAAAACAAAATTACTAATTGTAAAATTTATGAATTACAGGTAATGTAATTATTATTTATTGTAATTATTAGACAATGTAATTATTATGTAATGTAATTAATTGTATTTCTACTTACTTTTTCAACCCGTGTCGTACACGACTATGCTCCTCTCGGAATCTGTTTAGTTTTTATATTGGATATTATCAGATGCTGAACACGATAACGATTATAATAAAATGAGTCAACAAGATTGTCTGCGATCCGAAGTATAATTTACAATTTTGATTAACTGAAACTACTGATTACTGTTTACTTTTACTAAGTAAGCAGTGAATTAGATATATTCGGTACAGTAATTACTCATGCGATATGAAAATAATAGGTATTGTTCCAATGTTCATTTAGTACATAAATGTGTATTAAATATATTTATATTAACAGAATAGGTAAACAGGGACAACCATTTCAATGCTAATCCAATTGAAATTGGAGTGAGAATTTTGAAATAAATCTTATAGAAAAAAAGAATGTATTTAGATGAATTGATGACAACGAAATGAAGAAACAAAAACTATAGTCTTCTGATTATGTTGTCTTGGCTTTAGTTGATCGAAGTACCTACTGCGAAGTACATTGAGATTTCTCATGATTCATTTTAAGAAATTTATACCTTCTCAGGGCTTAATAAAAGGTTAAAAGTAAAAGTGTGCATTGTTGTTTCATGAAACAATTCAGAAACTTCGAAAGTTACCATTCGCACGCGATTTATATCGCTTATTAAATTTTGTTGTAACGGTTTTCGAAGTACAAGCTGTGTGCAGGTGGTTTATATTCCAATAGATTATAATTAAAGAGAGATGCACAGACAAATTACCATAACAGCTGAAAATTGAAAAAAAATACAATTACGTGGTGTAGGTATTGTATGGATTTCAGAACCCAGAGTTCAGTGGTAATCGGAACAATAATAGGACGATAACTGGAAACCACCTGTGAGAGTACTACGACCGCGACATTATGCGATTTTTAAACAATATGATAGTTTTTACAAGTGCGAATTTAGTTGATTTACTTTGAACATTGTGGGTATAATGTTAATACGTTCATCTTTGAAGTATATATTCGTCTATATAATTCATTGCATCTAATACGTTACAATGTTTGGTTGCTCACCAGCGTAACAGTACTGTTACTTGATAAATTACTTTCAGTAGTATGGGGCGTCTGAAATTTGAAAACTACCACAATGAAACCGCACTACGGTGAATACATAAGGGAAAAATTTAAACATTTTTTCTCTGCCACTTCTTTCGATGATTTTTGCCAGGTATACATATTATAAAATAAATTGGGTAACTTCATCAAAGTGCGAATGAATTACAGGATATTTTTGTACCATTTAGTCAATATTTAAATTTACTTAGAGTATAAAAGTTACTTCATTAACAGATTCTCTGATTAAGAAATACTTTTAGATAGGATTTTTTTATATGGGTTTCGCGGAATTCAAAATTTTCTTGGAAAATTCCTAGGGTTCCGCGACATATCTACATTTGTCACTGAATAGTTAAATTATTTTGGCTATTATTAAATGATAACTCTGTTCCAAAATTATATAGAATTTTTTAAATCTTACCTCAAATTTGCTTATGACCGTTACTTTCCTCCTCCGAAATTAAAATGATTGTTGGTACATTATATCATTTTTTTTTTTGTTGAAATATGGACCCCTGTTTGGGTAAAGGCCTCCTCCATCTTCTTCCAAAGATCCTTGTCCTTGGCTAACTTTAATGTCATCAGTCCACCGTCTCATTGGTCTATTAACTTCCCTCTTTCCTTGTTGTGGACCTTTCCATCATACAGTTTCTATCGTTCATCTTTTATCGGTGTGGCATGCGATGTGTCCCACCCACTTCCATTTTAAAGTTAAGTGCATGTATCAGTTATTTTCGTTTCGAATGTTACGGAATTGTAAAGTTTTGGGGATATCGCCTCTAGAGAATTTTCAAAGTATACACGACAATTGTACAATCCAAACCAGTGGCATAACTGTAGACCAAAGCTTGCAAAATGTCACTGGTCCTGGCTTGACGGGACCCCCGAAGCTTCGAGAACTTCCAACTTGCTTTTACTAAAATTAAATAAGAACGTGACTTTTTTATTGGGGCTCCATCCAATGAATTTACCAATGGTTTCGGATGCTATAGTTACGCCACTGGTTCTCGCCAAACTTTTTGACCGCTCTCATTCTAGTCGCGGCAAACACAAATATAGGCATAAATATGTATTATAATAAAACGTCGAGACAACTTAAGGATAAATAAATGTCAGCTTCAGATTCCTTTTGTTTTGTATTAAACTCTTTGACTATGTTACGCGCAAGCCTGAACTTACGGCTATCTTTAGAGCGGCCAAAAAGATTGACGAGTACTGTGTCTGGCTGTATCGTAATCACTATATACATCGGAATAGAAGCGTTAGAGTGCTTGTTGTTTAGTTTGTCGCGTTACGCAAGCAGTCGGTGCAGATTATTTGTGTTTACTTGGTTTAAAATTACACCATTGTACAGATCTTTATCGTGTCCCTATTAAAAGAAAAGTATGACACTCTATTTTCATCTCTAAAATCAGTCCCTACATAATATGATAATGAGTATGAAATGTATATACAAAATAAAGATTAATTGCAGATTGTATATCAGCGAATAATTTCGAACCGGTTGTACCTATTTGGCTAATTCCTTTTTTGTTGTTTATAATTACTTAATCTGACAAATGTTAGAATGAGGTCTTGTAATTGATAAAATGTATATTATTAATGTATGAAAGAAAATGTTTGTTAAATCGTACGGATATTAGAAAAATTTGACTTTAAATAAATACCCCAAATGAGTGAGCGAATGAGATAGAAAACAATATGGAGATCTTCTAAATATTGACAGATTTGACAGATTAACTTTCAGTTGTCATTTTATTTCATTACATGGTCGTAGGGAAGGGAAAGGGAAAATTTAGTGTCATTATTTTATTAAAACGAAGTCGGGCGGATAGCTTAGTATGACATAAATATTAGTATTTCAAGATATTTCCTTCTACACATAAAGGCATCTACAAAATACTAATAATAAAAATGATAAAAACTACTATCACTTGATAGACTTATCAGGTTTAAGGAACTTTATAAATTATTGAATGCAATAAAATCATAAAAGTTATATTTTTTATTAGTCTGCGGAGAATTGCTACCGATAAATTTGACGCCTGATTAAACTGAACACGAATTGCACGTACATAGATTAGCTTTTTAATAGCAGTTTTATCTCTTTTGTATATAATTATTGTTAGTAAACATTACAATATTCTGAAGTTAACAAGATTCACCTCATTGTTTTAGACACCACCCAAAAATTGCCATTATAGTTGAATATTACTTTTGAACACTCCTATATTGCGTTATTACATCAGCTTTTTTTTCGAACTGTCTACACTGTTGACCTGGCAAGACCTCTACAGTTTTACAGGACTAACTACATCAGCTTCTAGGTACAAAGAATATGGAATGGAGTGTAATTGTTGTTCTATTCATATTAAGCGCTTTGGCATTATTAAAAAAAAATGTTGGGATGACAGCTATATATTAAGCGATGAACTTTATTATACATCGTGTACTTTGACTAACAATTTCATAGACGAGTTCTACCCTCATTCATTAAATACAAAGAATAAGATTCAACTTTAACTTGTAACCATTAGGGTTGTTAAATTTTGCAGTTTATATTGGAAGGTCACATATGCGAATGTACCTACGTTATGAATAACATTCTTATTATAAGAATATTGAGAACGAGTACTACATACTGCTTTGGAGTAGAAATAATTGTAGCGTTGGTGTTTCCGATAATTGATCCCAGTAAATATGTTTATTTTATATGCTGTAACCTTGCTCAGTGGCCTTATATGTCTAGTTAGCTTAAAATCTATATGTAAATGAACGAAGATAAAATTGTTCAGTAACTTTTTCTCCTCTGTTTGAGAAACCGATGTTCTTTATTATTATTTTTTGTGTAATAACTATTGACAAGCTCTTATTATTTATGAGTTTTATTCGTCACAATTCACAATCCTTACATCTATAAAACTACAATATTTATAATATTCGAACTTGAAAAAAAAGTGAAGGCAATCATAAGTACTGCTATACGGACAGAAGTGAAAATTCAAAATAATAGAATAAATGTGTTCTTTTCTTAAAAAAACAATTATGGTCTAAATTATTTTAATTTCATAATTCGTAAATTGTACCAACGTAATTTTTAATATTAGACTGGTTTTCACATGTATTGGTGCTCCGATAAATAATGATATACGTTGTTCTACAGCGTATTAATCAAACGTATTATTGGGTGCATAAGTTCTATATAAAATATCAATATTACATGCACACAGATCGCTATACTACGCCTAGCTAGTCTGATGCAAGCGCTATACGTCACGAGGATGTCGTGGTCATCGATGACATGAAGTCATACGTTTTTTCCCTACTAAAAATCGCTCAACGCTGTTAAAGAAGTTTTTAATTCAATAAAGAATTATGGACGAATTTATACCACTAGACCACTACTAGTTAATTAATGAATCGATCATTACTGGAGCAAATGTTACTAGGAATTAGAAAACTGTAAAAGTCGGTTAGGGTGGATGTTACTTTGTACTTCTGTTTGAAATTGTTTGGCTGTTGTTACATCTCACTGTAACAGAAATCGATTATGAAACAATAAAAAGCTCCGTGACGGAGCTAAATACGTGTTATCGATTGTAGCCGTTATACGTCAATCTGCAACATTGATAAGCGGTAGATTGTGGTGAGTTATTCCCGTACAAAAATTATTGTCATGACACGGCAACTCTGCCTAGACTTCGTCTATGCGAATCTAAGAAAGAACTCTGGGCAGTCAGTAGTCAGTCTGTGGAACATTCTATTATCATATTCAACCGACAATACCCACGAAACCGTAGTTCTGTAAAAGTAGATTGGCAAAGCCCTCTACATTTATTTTGATACGGATGCTGTTGCGGCATATGTGTACCTATGTTTGTACTTCTATACATCTTGCTAAGCTTGGTAATTGGAAAGTTCAACCTGAGGCTGTGATTATTGTTGAAGTTGGTTTTAACCAGTTTTTGTGTCAAAGTAGTATTTTTTTTACTTTTTTATTCAGGAGCTTTTATTCTATTGAATATATCAGCCGCATTGTTCCCCATTCTTTCGAGTTTCATCAGTTCATCAGTCGTTGATGAGATATTATTACAAAGTCATACAACATCTTTGCTTCTTCCGAACAGGGTTCTGCCAAAATGCTGTGACAAATACCGATGTTTTGGCAATTAACATTAATAATACTCATCAACGACTCCCTTTCGATGACAGCATACTTCAAGAACAGTCTTGAAGTAGTATTTATTATTACTCAATATTACTACTTTTTTGTCGCTTCATGGCCGTATACCTATTAAGATAACTATCTTATTTTAATATTCCTATTATAAAATTTTATTATACACTAACTTTATGATGCGATGATGACTTAGTTGATAGCGTGTTTGGATACAGCGTCGAAGGACAGAGGTTCGAATCCTAGCAATTGAGTCAGAGCTTTCGGTGTAGGAAAACATCGTGAAGAAGCCATAGTATGGTGGTAGGGTATTTTCTAAGTCCGCCTGGCTAGCTACCACCCTTAAGTTGAAAATCTGTCGTCAAGTACATGTTCGTGTGTTCCGGTAGATGCACTTGAGAGCCAATTTCCCTCTAGGTTTAGCGTGACTACCATGTTAGACCATATTAAAATTTAACATCAGATGAGATTGTGGTCAAACGCTAACCTATAAAGTATTAAAAAAAATGTATCTTACAAGTAATTAATTATATTAGAATTTAGCTTCTTATTTCCTTTCCTTCACTTATTACATAGGTAGTTATTTTTTCAAAATCTTCTAGCTTCTTTTTTAATTTGGAATGTTTTCTATGACTTTGCGTACTAATACAACAAGACAATAGCAATCGCGTCAATCACGCCAAAAAAAAATAGAAATTGCATGCAGAGACAGTATAAAAGTATGACACATTATAATAGTGACGTAAATGTCGAATTATTTTCGACAAAAATACAATCAAATGCTGTTTAGCATTAAGCATTTACACGAGTTTGTCAGAGGTGGTAGTTGTGCTGGCCAACGATCCTATACGAGTATACATTTATATGTATATGTGTATATATACAAAGGATATAGATACATAATTTCGAAATTTCAAAAATGTAAATGCTGAGTGGTGTTGTAAATAAGTAGATACACTAATAATTATAATCCATTAAGGATTTTGTCAAACGGTGTTATTTTTTTTTGTTAGTAAAAATGTGAAAATATTTGTTCACCGGACCATGTTATATATAGAAGTAGTTAGTCAGATAATATATAGTATATAAATAAATATACACATTATATATTATTAGGAATCAGTGTACTAAATTAATTTTGGGTCCAACATTTGATCATTTTTAGGACTTACTACACGTCACTATGGACAATAAAGAACAGTAATTTGCTCCTTCAAACGTACTTTATAATTTATACGAAACTTCATAAGTGGACAAACATCAAAACGGCCATCAAAGCGTGCCGCTATTATAGTGGGTAATAATATTCGACAAATAGGACTGGCTAAGGAATGAATCCTTGCTGCCAATTCTGAACTTATAAATATTGAAAGCAGAGACAAATAAAATAGTTGAAAGTGTCACTTTGACAGCTTATCCATCAATGAAATATGTATAAAAGCATAAACATGGCTTTGTCTCTTTTTCACACATGTCATTGACATAATGCCTGTTCTACCATTCTAGATTTTAATTGAAATATCCGAAACGTAACTCAGTTTTTGAAACCCTGGACCAATTTGAATTTGTTTTTTTTTTATAACCCGTATATTTGTGTAAAATATATCAGTGATATAATCTAAAATAGTACACAAATTATTAAAATGAGGCTATATCCATTACTTCGTGCACCACCTTCTAGCAGCAATGCTCGGCGACCGCAAAGAGAACCTGTCCCTTTCAAAATGTTATTACCTCTTGAATTAAAGAAGACCGTGTCTGGTAAAGGAGACAAGCAAAAAGAAGCAGCCTGTATGCAAGAATTAGGTATAATGTTTGCATGTTTTAAGAAACAGGAGTTCGATCAACAAAAATGTTTGAAAGAGGTTGCTGAGTTTAAAGGTTGCTATAAAAACTATGCCGAAAGGATGGCCACTCAGAGAGAGCAAGGAAAGAAAGGTATACTGGTTCCTGGAGAGAAAAATCTAACACATAGACAAATGAATCAATTACTGAAAAATTTTCCTCCTCAAAAATAATGTTAGTAAGCTTTATTAATTATTAGTATAATAATTGTGAATAGGTGTAGTTTAATTTCAATAAATTATTTTTACAAATGTTTGTCTATTTATTGGTAAATTGTGATTATAACTTTTTGTAAACGTAATGAATTTTTGCTAAAGGTTAAATTTACAGTACTCTTCTGTTTTTTTAACCACTCTGAATCTAACCACAAGTTCTGGCAAGCATATAATATTGTAAAAGTTTAATACAACTATAGGAATCTAAAATTGTCATTTATTTATTGTTGTATATATATTATGCATATAATATAATATGTATTTATACCTAAGTATGCATTCTGTGCAGCTATATACAGAGCGATCAAAAAGTTTGGCAAGTGTATGCAATTCAATTAATATAATTTATTGCAAAACACTGTGGTTTAGATCACAAGAATGTTGATCTGATATCCACAATTTAGAAAATGTTTTGTAACACCCATTACATATAAAAAAATTGAATTGGATTTGTTTATCTGAAGGCACTAATATGCCATAGGTTGGCTGGTTTGCCCACCAGTATACATACAGCATTGTGTTGTTATTATCATTAAGTTCATATGAAGTATAGGCCATCATCCTTTTATACTGTTTCTTATCCAGGTATTTCTTTCTACTCTAGTTAACAAAAGTCATTTCTAATTTTTGCAGGTTTTTAATAATTTTTGTATTCCTCAAATAATTACTTCTCCAAGCTAAATTCCCTTCCTTATTGATTATGTAATTTAGTCAAAATACAATGATTTTAGGTACATTTTAAAAGTTGTTTGCATATAGAAAATTTGTATTAATTCTATAAAATATGAACTATTGTGCAGTGGATTCTTTAATCTTTTTCTGTGGCAAGTTGTAAAACAATAAGATTTAACCTGTAAACTTTTAAACATTTTTTTTATCGGATCATAAAAAAGTGACTGCATTATGTTTAGTACCTCAAGTTTAGTACAGTGCAATACAAACATAACAATAAACACTGAAAAATCTACTTACTTATCTATTGCCACTTACTGTTGTTATGCAGACTGCAAGTCTCTTAGCAGTTAAAAATGACAAAGTGATAATCTGATGGCTTTGTCACCCATATGCATAGTGGCAGCTGTAGAGCTACCAGTTGACTGTATTTAGATACATATACATTTACCCAAGATACATATAACTGGAGCACTGAATATACACTAGTGAATCTCAAGATGCAACACCCTTAAAATCCCCAGTACTGTGGGTGTTACAGCTGATGTATGGTGATCACAATTCAATCAGACACAAGTGTCTTTACATTACTAAGGATTATTTGCTATTTAATTCAAGGACAGGGAAGTCTACAAATGATTACAGTGAATCAATGTATTATACAATAGTTGCCTTTACATGACACTCTCTTTCGCGCGCGATTACAGTGTGCGACATTGAACACGGGAAAGTGCATAGGTGAATTCACGAGTGATTGTTATTGTCTTTACACACTTACTGTTTTGCCGGGCGAAAGAGTTTTAGTGCGGGAACCAGCATGTCTTATGGATAAGGATGATTAGTTAATGATGCTATGTTGGAATTAAATGAGAAATAATTATTACCAATAGAATGCATTTATTTGAAAATATCTTTTAATCTCATATCATATATAAATTATGAACTACAATTTATAAATGTATAAAAGAGCACCACACATGGTATCACTTCGGGGCAGTATGTATCCATTGTGGCGATGACACTTGAAGTTCGATCCTTCGAACTGTTATCCACTCATCATCAATTTCACTTGCATTATAGAACTTTTCCAACTGTTCTATAGCTTTATCCTCCAACTAAAATTGCAACAATTGAGACAGGTTATATAGAGTTTAGAACTATGCTAATAGAGCATGTGAAAATCTCTGCTCATTATTAACAATGTTTATTTATAGACAGTGATTTATTGTGTTAATGTATGAAGGTAATACAGATAACATTTGCTATTTGTAAGACACTTTTGTTTCATATTAAAGAATGAAGTAGCAAAAAAAAAATTGTATTTGATTATTTAATCTATGATATTAAACATTTCCCGTTCATCATCTGTCAGGAACATGCAGTTAGTATTTACACTTTGGTATATGAAATTTAAATACAAATCTATAAAATTGACATAACTTGTTCTAGAATGTATCCAATATATACATGTAAATACACTAGCAGTATTTTTTGTTTGTCACAGGGTTAATCTCTGAAACTTTTCGTTAAGTTTCTCTATAGAGCTTACACAGTACTTATTAAAATTAACAGATGTAGCATAAAATTGGTAAAATAATTATTGGGATTCAAATAATTATAAAATGTAAAAAAATAAAAGACAGCTGATAATTGGTTAAAATAAAACAGTCTGGTCTTTTTACGTAAGGCAACAAAACAATTTTCATGAAAACTGAAAATAGCATGGATCTACTAGTTTGCAAGGAAATATAAAAAGAGAAAAGTATGTTGTTCTTGAATTTTAAAAACTCCATTCTCAATGTGTGAAAAGGGTGCAAAATTTAACAAAGTTCTTATTAGGATACCTGTGTTAATTGCAAAGGTTTGGTCATAATCCTCGAAAAGTCTTCTCTCTGTTTCTTTTGATCAGTCAGTATCTTATTAAATTCTACAGTTTTTGATAAATGCGGATTATTATTAGCGACGGGAACTTCACATATTTTCCATGGGTTTTTCGGTTTATCCGGTGGACTGCTTACATTTAATTTAGTAGACACATAGTCCTCCAAACTGGTTGTTGGTTCGTTTCCCAGCATAGCTAACTTTTTTCTTTGCTTCTGAGACAATTTTGGTCCAACGTGGTTAACGATGAAATTACCACTCGGAGGGCTCCAAGCCATTTCTGCAATAGGAGATTCCTTAGGTGACACTGACATACGAGATGTTGTTGCTTCAACATTCATTGCACTAAGAGAACCGCTTCTATTGAGTTTTGTAAATGATTCCACAGGGCTCTCATTTAAAATGTCTTTAGCGTTAGTTATCGCTTTCAATCTCGCTTGTACTAGCTTCGTTTGTTTATGTTGTGATGTTGGCACTTCGATCCATTTTGTCTGTTTATCCCGACTGCCTTTTTCATCCTTCGAAATAGTTGATAACGACAATGTTATATCACCCGTTTCGTTCGACAATGATGTCACAGAACTGACAGACTCGTATCTCATTCTCTCTTTCTCGCTATCTGTGTACTCTATCTTCCTAGATTGCTTACTCTTTTTCTTAGTAGAGTCTAATATGTCGTCTTTTTTGACGTCATCATCTGTTATATTCAGATCTAAAGGATAGCTGGTAGATAATTCATTGATGATGTCATCACTTGGAGCATTGTAAAATGGTGTGATTACTCTGGAGGACATTATAGAATTGAATTTGCAATAGTAGTTGGTAATATTTTCCAGTAGGGATTCGTCTATGTGATCCAGATATCTGTTTTCAAGTACACTGCACAAGTTGAGGCAGATGAATTCCATGCAGCATTGCTTTAGTTGTGAAGCGTTGTACGTGTGAGCAAACTGACACAGTTCTGTGCAATTTTTTAAAGTGATCATATTTGCTAGAGCAATCTCACACATTTCCCTGAGTCGTGTGATGAACAGCTGATCGGCGACTACGAGCAAATTGCATATGAAATCGATGCTATCGCAGTTCTGTATTTCAGGACATGAGTCAGTGTACAGGAAATTGATGACAGGCAGGAGAATCCCATGGTTGATGGGAAGCGTTACTTTTGATAATAATTGACTCTGTAAGAAGAAGCATTTAATAGTCAAATATATAGGAATAAATCAATTTTAACATAAGGAATTTTGACTATAAAATTGTTATCTAGTCAAGTTTTGTATTTCAGGGCACAAATCTATGTACAAGAAATTGATGATAGGCAAAAGAATCCCATGGTTGATGGGAAGTGTTACTTTTGATAATAATTGACTCTGTAAGAAGAAGCATTTAATAGTCAAATATTTAGGAATAAATCAATTTTAACATAAGGAATTTTGACTAAAAAATTGTTATCTAGTCAAGTTTTGTATTTCAGGGCACAAATCTATGTACAAGAAATCGATGATAGGCAAAAGAATCCCATGGTTGATGGGAAGTATTACTTTTGATAATAATTGACTCTGTAAGAAGAAGCATTTAATAGTCAAATATTTAGGAATAAATCAATTTTAACATAAGGAATTTTGACTAAAAAAATGTTATCTAGTCAAGTTTTGTATTTCAGGGCACAAATCTATGTACAAGAAATTGATGACAGGCAAAAGAATCCCATGGTTGATGGGAAGTGTTTACTTTTGATAATGATTGACTCAGTAAAAAGAAGCATTTAATAGTGAAATATATAGGAAATACTGGAACATAATGAAATTTGATCAGAAAATTGTCGTCTAAGGAATACTCGCTTTTGCTAGAGGTACGACTTACCTCAGTCCAAGCATGCATGAACATCCCGTTAAAATATTCCAACCGCGCTGCCAATACACATTTATGAGCCGATATGAGAATACCATCCTTGGAACAAACATTAGTATCCACTAATTCAGGATATGAGTCTCGGTCCCAGTGCATCGGGGGATTCTTTGTAAATGTTGCGCTTTCTTTTAAATATACTGTGCCAGCCCTGTAACTGGAGAATTTAAAACATACATTTCAGATGCATCCATCGCCGATTAGATGCGATGAACAGGAGAAAATTTAATTTATATAATGGATGGGAATATTTTTGCCAACGCAATATAGGATAGAGTTTAGTCTTTTGGAAGCCATTGAGAAACGAAAAAGTGGAGACTTTGAGGTGTTTGAATATGGTATATAGGTGTCAGAATGAGTATCACATTTTTTTTTCTTTATACGTTGTGATGTGTGGCCACAATTTTATCTGATGTCAAATGACGATATCGTCCAAGGTGATAAATACCCTAAGCCTAGAGAGACTGGCTCACAAATGCAGATGCCACAGATTTTCAACTTTAGGACTGTAGGTAGCTAAACGGGCTTAGAAAAAGCCTTACCACCATAGAAATTAAAAACTCTGTATTGTGAAGACCGCAGTGTTAAAGTAGAACGGTATAAAATAGACCGGTAATATTTTTGTTAGGTGCTAGTATTTGCCAAACGGTTTCCGACTAGATTGCGACCACCACACGGTATATGCAATAACTTTGATCCATGTAAAAATATTCTTTTTTGAAATGAATTTTACAGACTATTGTCAATATTAATTTTTTAATACTTAAATTGTATTCTGATATCACCATATCATTTACTTTTTCCATGGTAATATGCATAATAAATCAAGCGTTTAGACAAAAAAAAATCGTCAGTCACCCTGAAACATCTATGATTAGGGCTATAGAAATGAATCTATAGATTATGAGATACGGTAGGTCAACGTTACTCATAAACAAAAAACTATGTACACCAATTTTATTGAGAAGAAAATTCTTACTAAAACTTATCGAGTAGTTTGTGCAACGTCATGACCTGCAGACGCTTAGCGGCGGCCTGCACCAGTTTCACGGGGTCGCAATAGATATGTACGCGCGGCGGCGTTACAGTGTTGCGACGGTTCCGACCCTTTTTATTCTTTTCCTGATGTTTATATACCTCGAATGCAGATATTTCGGACGGGTTTTCTTTAATGAAACGAAAAATATTTATAGCCAGAGAAGACAAAAACTTTGGAAAAACGAAAAATAGGAAAAGATCAGTGCCAAAGAGACTTGGTATCAGCGTATTACTGCCGGTCATGGAAGTCTTAGAGCAACGCTGTTTTACAGCCAGGTCTTAGATTCTGTTTGCAAACATGTACAGATAATAACCAATCAGCGTTTCGGCTTCCCAAATTATTGTCAGTAACAAAAAAAAGTGTGTGTGTGTGTGCTTATGACCCACCAAAGAAGTGAAAACTTCTTAATTAAAAGTACCAAAAGCCAAAGTCACGCTTTGTTCTCAGGCGGTCAATCGTCCTAGTACTGGCCGCGCCCGATTTTGCCTGATTTCGGTGATCAGACGAGAATAGGTGTTTTCAACGCTTTACCTGACCTAGTATTTACTTCCACCACTTTTCGTTACAAAAAAAAAAGTTGCGGATCAGAATTTTTACTTCAAAAATCAAAATCAAAAGATTTTTAGAAAAAAAAGGTGACTCAAATAATTGTGACAATTTTTTTGATGTCCAATACCTTATTTACCTACTATAGATATTTTTATTATGGACTATTTAGTGAATTTTTATTGTCATATTTTTTTCGGCAATATATATAGAAGACACTGTGATACGAAAACGAACATCACCTTAACGAACATCACCTTAAAAATGACATTTCCTTTGTAACGTGACTATTTTTGATGCAGGATTCTTACAATTAAATTATGAAAATCACATATGAACGTAACTAACTCGTATTTCAAATTGCCTAGAAAGATACTATAATAAAAATCCTTACCAATAAATTCCACATCGATATCAACATTCGGCGTCTCTTTCTTCAGCGTGCCTACTAGATCTTCCCTCCTTATCTTGAGAGAGCACGGGCCCAGTTCGGCCACATCGCATGTACCTGTGTACATGTATTTCAATATCCTATCGAACACCTCCGGGTGAACGTTCTCTAAACCGATGACTGGTTTTTCACCCGGACTTGTCACTTTCTCTTGATACAATTTGTATAAATGTTCACTACTCGAGGCGATTACGTAAATATGTGCGGCAAAATGTTTTGCACCAACCTGTATATTAAAAAAAAAATACAAATACCTTCCAAAGTAAGCAAAGTTTTAATAATCGCCATAGTAAGTACACAGTAGTTATAGTAATTGTTATAGTAAATAAAAATTCTTAGTAACTGTCATAGTAAGCAAAACCTCTTAGTAATCCTGATAGTAAACAAAAACTTTTAATAATTGTCATAGTAAACAAAAATTCTTAGTAACTGTCATAGTAAGCAAAACCTCTTAGTAATCCTCATAGTAAACAAAAACTTTTAGTAATTGTCATAGTAAACAAAAATTCTTAGTAACTGTCATAGTAAGCAAAACCTCTTAGTAAACCTCATAGTAAACAAAAACTTTTAGTCATTGTCATAGTAAACAAAAATTCTTAGTAACTGTCATAGTAAGCAAAATCTCTTAGTAATCCTCATAGTAAACAAAAACTTTTAGTAATTGTCATAGTAAGCAAAAAAACTCTTAGTATTCTTCATAATAAATAAAAAGTTTAGTAATCGTCATAGTAAGCAAAAATTTTAGCAATTGTCATAGTAAGCAAAAAATTGTAGTAATCCTCATAGTAAACAAAAAGTTTTAGTAATAATCATAATTATCTCTATTATCTTTTTTAAGCTTACCTTAAATACGACATCATGGAGGATATCTTCTTCGACAGCGGTTTCACGTAATGATTCCATATGTTTGGACAAGCTCGATGGCGACAGTTCCGGTAACGATGTTAGTCCACATGTCGGTTTTATCTTTAAACATAATTTTGTTGTTATTGTAACCTTTTTTGTCGTATTTTGTTTGAAGTTGTTGTACACTATACACACCACACATACTACATACATAAACACATACACACCAACACCTACTTACACACACTCATAAAGTATTAGTTATTATGAATACATTATTATGACACATTTAATGAATCGTAGACCACGGATACATGTAAAGAAGTAATTAAATTAAATAAAAACTATTAACATACCTGCAAACAAGCAAAATTAAGCCCTTCACTGTCTACAGCGAGTGACACCGCCCTATAGATATTCGGTATCTTTGTAATTTTCACACTAGTACAATCGTCCTTCTCGAGGAACTTCACTAGGGCACTCTTTGTATCGTTCTCTCTCTCGCTTCTGATTGGCTGCTGCGGCGTTGTGGGCGTGGCCTTGCGCGACACCGAGCCAATGAACGCTTCGCCGTGTTTCGTTGTGAAATAAATAGCGTCGTGGGTTAAAGTCACGTGTGTTATGATTTTCTGGTGCTGAAGTCCGAATACACACCTGTCATAGTTTTTTTTTTTCTTAATAATAATATAATATATACACTGTGCCTAATGTTAAGCAAAATACAATGGCGACTGCTGTGATAGCCTACAAGTGATTTCTACCACCTCGGTTGGTTAATGGGAGTTAGACCTAGTTTATGGTACTTTTTTTAAATGTTTTTTTTTTATTATTTATGGTATTCGTGATCTCATAATCGTTTTAGATGTAGTCTATTTTGTGGATGAAGATTTTTCAAAGGATTTATGTAGTTCAATACAATTATACAAAACATAAAATAAGATGGCAAAATTGTTCAAAATTCGTATAACCTTGTGGTTTGTACGGTGCAATGTCAATTCGATATACACAGGTTCCAACCCCGGTATGTACCAAATAATTTTTGGGGATTCGCGTACATTTACCAATTGAAATTGATAACACTATGCAGCTAATGGTGAATAAACCATCATGAGTAAACCTGAACCCGAGAAATGTGGATATGGCGAAATTATAGAACTGTGTATTTCTCAGAGTTTGAAATCGCCAATACATCGTGGGCTGGCGTGGTGATTATGTCCATACCTGCCTTCAGGAAGAGGCCTATGGCCTTGTAGTGGGTCTCTTATAGGCTGATGTGATTGTACAAATTAATTATTCAACATTCATTCTATTTTCTTCCAAGCATATGGAAGAGATAGAGTGGGAAATACTTTAACCAGTGTTTAAATTTTGACAATTTAGACAGTTTTATTATTATGATATAAAAAATATGATTTACTGTAAAGTATTTATTTTAAAAAGAGGTGTAAGACAGATTAGAATGTACTTAGAGTAGTCGTCGGTTGAAGTGTAGACATACCTAGTGAGCTTATTAGTTGCATCTTGCCAAATGAGTAATTGTCCAACGTTAGTGAGGAGCAGCACGGTGACTCGCGAAAACACACCTTGCTCGCTCACTTTCGCCTCCACACAGACTTGACGTAAATTTATCTGTCTTTTAAACAGGAAGAAAACACATACCTCAAAATGAGCACACATGGCTGTTTAAGTCCAAATTTAATTGGTTTGTATTATAAAATTAAACATCTTATATATATAAATATATATAAATTATAATGTATGCGTGTTCATAACTCTTCACGTAAACGGCATAAACACTTGAGACATTTTTTTTATACTTGCTACGCTGCCAAGCGACCAAAACATATTATTACAAGAGCAAGATATACTTCTAATACGAAATTTCATTAATGTTATCTGTTTACTTCACCTCTCCTGCGCATGCGCATTGCACCGCTTACCCAAATCCTCCAAAAACACATCACTGAACGCTTTCCGGTTTTAAATAAGTTATTATTATTAAGAATCTAACCAGATATGTGATCGATGGTTTCTACAAATACGCTAAAAGTATTTAATAGAATTAAAATAACTCACTTGATAGCTATTTTCTTGCATATATATTTATGTAGAAGGTACACATCGCCACGACTGGTTGTTATTACAGTGGCCGCGTCCGCCGCGTCGACCAGCTGTAATCCGGCTTCTTCTTTGTTGTTAACTGATATAGCGACCTTGTAAATATTAATTTAAACTATTACGCGACGACAATAAAACTTCGATAAATCAATATCGAAATCGATTATTTATCGATTTGACTTCACATGGTTGTAACGATTAAGTCAGGTACCAGATACATTCCAACTTATTGCGGGATTCGAACCATTGACCTTTCAAGTCAAATATCAATAATCATCATCATCATCATCATGAAGAGCTCCTCTCAATCCACTGCAGGGCATAAACCTCCTCTCTTTCACGCCATTATTTTCTGTTTTGTGCCAGTCTCCCTCAGGTTTTCCCACAAGATATATGATGTCGTCGACCCATCTTGCCATTGGTCTTCCCACACTTCGCCTACCCACTCTCGGGTACCATTCGATCAGGAATCTACTCCACTCGCCATTACCGCATGTGGCCAAGTGCCCAACACCATTTGAGTTAATCGATACGTATACCGATATCGATAATCGATGTATCGATTATACCTCGTATAAACGAAAATAAAAAACTTACTCGTTTAGGAGCCGGCACGATCTTATCCTCTTGCGCGTGTCCCAGTTGTCCGAAATTAGTGCCCCACGTGTACACAGCACGTGTGTTCCATACAACCGCGTGGTATCTTCCCGCCTTAACCCCCAGGGGGGATGAAAGCTTTATCAACGGTTTCACTGTTGGTAACTTAATGCATGATGGAGTTTTGGTCGTCGATTGGCTTATATTATCAGCGCTATTCAACGTGTACTGGATCACCTGGAATAGAAAAATGGTAGTAGATTATTATATTACCACTTATGACACTTCTTACTTATGATATCTTATGAATAGGTACATTACATATGCACGAAGCCTGAGTGAGTCACTAAGTTATGAGTCACTGATTGACATTTTCTTTAAAATTGTTTAAAGCATACGAAGGTCTTTTTTGACAGACTTCAAAAAGGTCCAGGTTCTCAATTCAAATGAACGTATCAACTATGTTTGTTACCTCAAAACTTCATCGTTTATAAAAAAATCTTTTTTTAAAAAAAAGGGTCTATTTTAATTACATAAACATTGGACCTTGGATTTTGAAGATACACCACGGTACTCCTCAAAATAGGAATAGAAAATGTATTATTGTTGAGACATTGCCAGGTTTACGACAATCCAAGTCTAGTCTAACCTAACTATGGAGCTCTTATGAATCTTTTTACAGTTTTGTTTTTTGAAATCGGTTTTGTTATATATAATAATAATAAATAATTATATACCGGTAAAACTGACTGACCACTACTTTCAATCGTTTGGAAGATTTCATGACAAAAACCGACAAATAACGTTTACCAATTAATATTTCAAGAAACAATATCTCGAAACTGTCTGTACTGTACTTAATAGGTTTTCGCAGTAAATTCTAGATATATGCAGTATACTATGGAGTTATTTCGGTGTAGTCATTGATTGAAGTTTATTAATACTTCGAACATGTATTACGGATCAAATTTTACAATATATATTTTTTTATTATCTATTCCCACTGACATTTGAAAAACATTTGACCTAACATTATCGTAGGATTCATTCCAAATGACAAGATAATCGCGTACAGGCCTATTTCACTAACTATTTGTCAAAATTGTACTGTTACAAACACAGAATATATAAAACATATTTTCACTTTTATTTGATACACAAAATTGATATTTTGAATTACTGTTAAAGGAAAATGAATGTTATAATTAGATACGTCTGTACGGATAATTAACATATATTTTATTACCTTATTTTTGATTGTGGAGATCAGGTTATATTCATAGTCCTTTTTATAACTAAGTTTAGTGTGCCGCTAGCTACACTTTCCGTATTGTTTTATGAACGGTATAAAATAATTATGATTTGGAGAGGCCATTGTTCCTTTTATCGTACATTTTTATTGACGTTCCATGCGAAATATAAAACAAGATGGCGGTTTGACAATTATTTTCTTACTTGAAACGCGCAGCAATTAATTGTCAAATGAAACTGTACTAACCGCTCCACTCTCCAATAGAAACACAGTGGATGTAAGTGTGATAGCGGCATCAACGCAAGGCTCCGGTAATCGTAGAGGTGCGGGCCTCAGTGCAGTCGTATGCGGACCACCGGCACGACTGCATTGCCCACAACACCACACCTCGTCACCACCAGCGCCTGACGTCAACCATATGCTATGAAACTTACCCAAGCACACCTGTAAAAGAAACATACGATTTCAGAATTACCATAATTAACCTAGCTGGTATCCACGACTTCATTCTTGTGAAAATGATTTTGTTTCACGGAAATTACGGATTTTATCTGGACTATTAATAGGTTATCGTTAATCTGTTTAAATGTAATTTTATAATTACTGCTTATGCTCTACAGACAACGCATGATAAAAATCTGGAACATCATGTATGTATTATTATTGCTTGTAAAAAGAAAGTGTATAATTATGTGAAATATGCTAGAATTAACAAAAGATGGCAGTAATAGACCTTGAAGAGAATTGGGTTGCCAGTATTAAAAAAAGAAAAAAAATCAACCATGGAAATATACGATTTCGGTGAAGCTATGAAGAACTGTCGGGCCAATAGCGTAGTCAGTCAAAAAAAAGAAATATGTGATTCAACTACACTTAAAATAGTTAATAAACCCCCTATAGGCATGTGAAAAATGAAAACACAAAATTAAAAAATAATGTTATATTGAAATTATCACACCCAAGATATAAATTAGTGCGGGAACATTCCATCCCTGCTATAAGAGTTCGGAGTAAATTTGTATGACTGAAATGGATTTATTGCCGAGACAACTTTGACTAGTCTCTGTGGAGGTTCTTCAAGAAATTTCATATTTTCCAGAGAAGAATTCGAAGGTATCACGTTAACATCGTCCTTCAGTTTTGAAGGGAAGTAACTTGATATTCCTTCAGCCATAACACCCAACAATGGTTCTCCTCTTATGATACAATATGCAAATAATATCAAAATCGTATAAGCGATTGTTAGAAGTACAATATACAATATTATAGATCCTTTATTGTTAATGATGGAGGCCCTTAACGCATACACGCAACCCATTTCTTTATAAGACTGTTCTTCTTTCTCATTTTTCGTACAATTGTCGGAAATCGGTATGAGATCTGATTTATTGACTAAAATACAACATTGCACTGGAAATATTTTGTCAGGATTCGCTATCTGCCATTTAGAAGTCGCAAAGTCCCTGTAGCTGATCGCTCCACAGCATTCGTAGTTCAGCATGGTATAGTTCCAAATATGAGTGAAAATATCTTCGTCAAGTCCGTAGTAGTTCTGTATGGAAGATTGTAGGTATTTTCTAGTTTTTTCATTGTTAGTATAGATATTGTAGACGCCAGATATGAAGAACAACCAAAAAGCTACTGAGGAGATGACCGTTACGAGGAATATGTAAGATTTAATAGCACATTTCATCTTGCAACCGGCGCCTAAAATGCCGCAGCATGACGTCATCATAACGACAACTGTCACCGGTATGAGAATTGAAGTTATGGAGGTTAACCACACTTTTAAACCCATAAATTTTGCAATCGTTCCAACCGACGCACTTTTGGTGACTGTATAGTTCACTTCGCGGAAGAACTCTGTATTTATTGCGCACCAAACACAAATTACGAAACCAATAAATGCAAGGACGAAACACAGCACATTTGTAAAGCCAAGACATGTGCGTGGTAATCCAACAGTATGCATTACAAACGGTGAATTATATATTTTTGAAATAGTTACATATACAAAACAAGGTTATTTCCAATTTGACAATTATGACATTATGTTTTATTGTGAATATATTAACTGCCAGAAGTTGGTAATTAAAAGTAAACATATGATATAAATAATATCTAAATCTCTTTGCATCTCATTTTCGTCTTATTAAATATCCACCTCCTTTTAAACCCCCATAAAACGATTTCTATTATTACTATAAGTATTTATATGTATTTCTATCAATATAAACATAGTTATAGAGGTCTGGCGTTTTGCGATATCTTCACTTAATATAATGCTATGAAAGTTTTAAAAAACTACGTATCTATGCGTACAATAAAAAAAAAATTCATTAATTTGTAGAATAATTATTAATCTTACCTGTTTAACCCAAGTATTTGCCCTACTGAAGCATGTTAATAACTCTGGTGTGTTTCGTTGTTGTTGAGTACCAGTGCCTAGAGTATAGTTAGAGTTACTTCCCCATACATATACTTCTCTTGGCTGTTTACTATCAGGTTTGTACATATACTGTCGGTCCAACATAATATGCTCTAAAGCTTTGTAATCATCTTTATCCACTATATCTGTGTTAACCCCTGAGAATTATTTAATCAGATACAGATAATTGTAAGATACCAATAAATAAATATATATAAATAAATAACAATCACATAATTCTAAACTAATATTTTATATTATAGTAACAAAATGGCTGACATATGGCTAATATACCCTGCCATATCATTGATAAATATGTTCATAACATAAAAGTAATACATGTGTGGAGATTGAATATGCAATCTCTCAAATCAATTAGTAGTATTTACTACCAACCGTACCATGATACCTGTCAATTTAAAGTTTTTTTTTTTTTAACTGACTACACTGTTGACCTGGCAAGGCCTCCACAGTTTCACCGGATCAATTGAAAGTGATAGAGTTTTACTCTATATCATATTTTATGAGTACTTTCCACAATAATTATTCTCAACAAAATCATTGATTTGAAATGTTGTTTTATCAAAATTGGTGGCACACAAACATATTTATTTATTGTAAAAATGTGGGTATAGTTCTACGAAATTTAAAATAATCAAATAAATTAGGTAGGCATGTAACATTTTATTAAAGTAAAACATCTATCGCAAGTCGCATTACAGCCTGCCGTAGAGTTGGGCTAAAGTGAAAACCGCTCGTCAGAGCAACCAAAGCCATTATGGCGGCACCCATGGCACTAATTTTTTTATGCATTTGGAGGCAAACGAACAGACGGGTTACCTGATGGTAAGTAATTACCGCCGCCTATGGATACCTGAGACATGAGGCATCACAAATGCATTGCCGGCCTTTGAGGAAGGAGAAAAAAAAATTAAAATGATTCAATGATTTAAATAAATATTGTGATCAGATTTTCAAGTGATTAAAAAACTTTAGATTTTAATACCCTAAATCGAATAGTTTTTCGAAAATGTTCAGTTAAATGCCTACAATCCGAAAAAATGCTTCATTTGCATCATGTTTTTAAAAAAACTACACAATATTATTAATAGTTATGTTATTACGAGAAAATGGATTATATTATGTAGTACCTATTTTCAGTAGTCCAACTGCAGCATATATCTGACCATAAAAAATACTTCTGTGTAGCGGTGTGTAACCCGATTCACGATCACGTGCATTTATAAAAGCCTCTGAAGAATGTCTGATTAACCATTCCATCAATTTGATTCTGCCTCTTGACGCGGCCATATGCAATGCGGTTCTACCCTGTAAAATAGATAAAGATAACTAATTTAATTCAATTACATTTTTAGTTAACACTAAAAATTGTTATAGTTTCTTATCTATAAAGATTAATGAATGTGTGTAAATATTCCATCCATTGTTCACACACTGGGGCTGAAATTTGTACAGTTGTTATTGACATTTGCATGAAAGTTTCTCACAAAGAACCATCAATGCACAATAGATAGCTTGTGTTGTTTCATATTAATATAGCATTTAAGTTACATAGTAATAAAGAAACTAAACAACAGGTGTCACAGTTCTTGTAAATCATGAAGTGTTTTCATGTGAATTAATTCATGCTGAAGCACATTTTTCATAAATTCTGTTCATTAAAATGGAAATGTTTGCATACATGATTTGCATAAGTGGTTTTGTTCTTAAAAAAAAATGTTATTACTTAATTAAATAATGAAGTTATTGCTCTAGTATACAGATATATAATAAAAGGTTTCAATGCAAAAATGTCACTGTTTGTGACAAGCACTAGTAACAAAAAAGAAATATTAATTTCGGTAATATTTTAATCAGAAAACTATAATATGCAACTGTAAATGTAGGTTACATTAAAAAAAATCCTGTTGAGAAAAATTAGGTTTTGATATTCATTTTAATTGAATTTATGTAGCAATGATATATTTGCACAAAAATTAACACTGAAATTTTAACTTTTATTTTTTGTCCTTATATACATAATACACATATTATCATAATATAAATTGTGATAGAAGAACATATTACCTCAAAGTCAAAAGCCTTGACAAAATTTGCACAAGTAGCTTTGATGTATGCAGCCAAGGCTTCATCGGTGATTGATCTCTTAGTGATGGCACTCGTGAGTATTTGTCCATGATTCCGTGATTTACACCGTTGAGTGCAGTCTACCTCAGTTTTATGTTTACTCATGTTTAGAATCAAATTATGTGGAGACACTGATAGATTTGATGACTGGACCAAATTTATTTTTAGTCTTATTTTGTTATCTAAAGCTTTGTGCTTTCTAAAGTACTTAACTATTTGATATATATGGCTTAATTATATTAAAGTTCATAGAATAATTATTTTAATGACTAGCTTTTTCCAGTAAGTATATAATAACCAATGATATGTATAATACCCAAGAAAATAGTTAGTTGTTAGTGAGCAATATACAGGTACCGAATAGAGCTAAAGTGCTCAGGTAGCCCCCGGAGGAGCTACAACCAGTATTTAACAGGACATAATGGTTTTTGTAGCAACCTAAAAAAAAACAGTTTTAAGTAACAGTTATAAGTAAGTTTTAAATACAACTATAAGTAACCCTTAAGAATAACTCTGTCAACAGAAGAGCCCTTTTAAAATCAGTTTTATTTTGATTTCTGAGTGCTGAATTATTATGTTCTAGAATGGGAACTTAATTTTTGTAAAATTGTTTTGTAATAAAATTATCTATGATACCTAGATATAACGAAATAATATACAAGATAATATATTAGAGAAACGTTTTAAGTCCAGACAAGTTGCATCACTATGATGATGATAATATTATCACATTTAACATACGTGAAATTGTAAACTGAATTAGATTTCTAAGTAAAATATTAAGCTATAAAATTTCTTGAATCCTGTAAAAATTAAACACATAAAATTGCATACATCATCAACTTTTTATTGTAAAATTAAGAGATTTATCGCTAAAAAAAAATTACTTTATCGTGTGTAAATACTTTCATCCCAAAACAGTTCAAGGTCGAATGATAGGTGACACCGGTATGCGTAACTTTATGCAATTATCATAATATATAAAACTAATATTATTCCATATTTTAAAATACTAATAATTAAGTTAGTTCCATATAAATGCTCAAGTAATGGGAAATAAGTAATTTACCTTTACATATAAACAGCTGTTCCGATATATTCAATATGAGAATTAGATTTAATAACCATCGTTCATAATATGTTAAATAGTAATATCATAAACAGTAATTTGTTCGTTTTAGGTAAAACAAACGCTAATCGACAAACGATTGTATTATAAGTACAAAACTATATTTATGCAATATTTCACAATATTAGTTTATCTACACTACCACAAACACATAAAATTGAAGAATGTCAAGATTAAAGTTGACAACTACCACAGAGTCCATTAGTCTGAGAACATAAAAAACAATCCTGACAGTAACATCAAAATCAGAAAATATCCTTATTATATTATAATAAGACGGGTTAAAAAATAGCTGAAATCTTACAGATCTCATTCTGTTCAAAAACCAACCTAATTTTAATTACTTTTGTTTACTAAAATAAGTAGTAGTTTTTGGGCGGGATTTTAGTCTGTCATGTAATGGCTTTTATATTTTATTCGTAATCTTGTATTACTTGACTCTATATTTTGTAATATTAGTGGCATTTTATATTTTACAGTTCAGTTATTGTACATAAGTGAAGTAAATAGAAAATAATGAACATGAATTTTGAGCTGTTACAGAAACTCCTTGGACATTTCTAATAAGAGAGGCACTATCATGATCACAAGACACTTGTAATATTATTACCCACTGGACCATGGCCATAATAATCTAGAAGATTCGTTGCCAAAAATAAAATTTACAAAAAGGTACGAAATTTTTAATTTTACAATATGTGGTAACACAAACCACAATTGTCAAAATTTTAAAATGATCTTTTATCTTTTCAATATACGTCAAACACTTCAATAATTATTTTTATTTGTAGTTACGTAAAAACACATAATGCTAAAAGTGATCAGTCGAACAGCGAGTTTATCCAAAACTCAACTATCCAGGTAACGTACATGACCGTAATAAATGGGTTAATATTTATTACGCATAAAACAGTAGGGAGTGAATAAACATTCGCGTAACTATTTTTCTTTGCAGATCCTTACCAGCATTCTCGACATGTAGTACGCGTTATAATGTTGATCCGACTTGCCGTAAAGAGGCACCAATAATAGAAAATGAGAAAATTTTATCTTTACCTGAAGAGGAACGTGAAAGGAAAGCATTGGAATCCACTATTGCTGTCCCTGTCAAGGTAAGTTTATATACTCTTATATTTTGATGTATTTAATTAAAGTAATTGTTCATTCTGGCAAACAATTACAAAGCTAGTCTCTTCTGATGAATTCAGTATTCTAAAAATAAATATATTCTTTATAGAAATAAAAATCACTTCATTATAGACTTACATTCTAACAAAAACTCTTATTTGATTTTGATAATAAAAGCCATTTCTTGAAGAAAAGTATGTGCAAAATTGCTATTATAATGCATGACCACAATACATGATTTACAAATTTTGAGAAATTGCCCAATATATTGTAAAACTGTAAACACATTTTAGTTATTTTTATTCTTTTATCTGTTACTCAATAGAACAATAATAAAAAAAAAGTGAAATAAAGAAATCTTTGACACATGTTGAGGTTGAATCTTTGAACCTGGGTAATTTGGTATTCCTCTAATCTTAACAATTGTTTGGCCACTATGTTTTTGTAATTTATTAACATATCTATTAATATTATTCCTTAAGTTCAAGTGTAACTATATTCTATTATAGGCTTCTAATTGAAGTTTAGGTTGGGTCTAAAATTAATTGTAATTCAAATTTTTACACTAATTAAAATTTTTGTTTTTTGATGTATTCTTTATATTGTTTATTGTTTTAATATTGATTTAGGTCTTGGTAAAATATTACTAAAACACTGAAAATGTATTTTAATTAAATTTATATATTTCTTCTGTATGTGTGTATCTAACTGAACTCTTCCTAAAGGGTTGGACAGATTTTGATTAAATTTTTTGTGGGTGTTCAGGTGGATTCAAGAATTATTTACATAATATATATATAATTGAACCCAGTAGGTGGCGCTGCGGTCTGATTATAGGATTTTTTAATTATAAGGGCAGGACAATGACCACAAGGCCTTCTAGTATAATAATATATTATGCTAAGGGGGAGTTTATACAAATACATAAATATTATTTTTCTTCTGAAAGTTAGAAAGTTACAATAATTATGAAATTATATTTTTAGGTAGACTTAACACCAATTAGTGGGGTCCCTGAAGAACATGTGAAAACCCCTAGAGTTCGTATATACCAACCTCCAAAGAATGCTATGCAAAGTGGAACTAATAACATACACCATTGGGAAATGGAATTTGATACTCGCCAACGTTGGGAGAATCCTCTAATGGGTTGGACATCAACAGGTGACCCATTATCTAATATGAAGATCCAGTTCTCGTCCCCCGATGAAGCAATTGAACACTGTGAAAAGAACGGGTGGATCTGGTACTTGGATGTACCGAAAACTGAAAAGGATTTCAAACCCAAAGCTATGGCGTTAATTTTTCATGGAATCGTCGTACCCGAGTCTCTACAAAGTAGACATGTTAGTATGTAACTTGTTGATTTTGTTAATATGATTTCTATAAGAATTGATTAGATTGTTTTGTGTGAAGATAAAAATGCTATAAACAAATGTCTGTCTTTTTCTTATGTTATTATACTACAGTAATTAATCATGAGTTGTAGATATTTATATCTATAATAATATTCTAAAGCTATCTCTAAAGGCCGGTTTATTGGGAGAATTTACAGGGTACACTAATGAGCAGGGAGCTCAATTTTTCATTTTGTTTCCTTATTTAGATGTGGGTTAAGCCAACCATGGTCATGTTACAAATTATAATAAAGTATTTAAAAATGTTTGTGTTGTTGGCAAAGCAAAATATTTAGGAAATCAATTTCTAGTGTCCAGAAATAACACCAAGACTTTCTGGCACATAATGAATAAAGAATTAGAAAAAAATTAAATAAATGATAATTTTCTTAATCAAAATGTCGACAGAGTACATATTTTAATCAGTCAAGATGTATTAACTGCTTTCCAAGATTCTAACATACATTTACGAGCAACAAAAAATATAACTTCATCAATACATGGTGCCCTAGCCCTTTAAAATATCTGAGTGCACCTGTAAATTCAAAATTTAATTTTCATATCTATTCATGCAGGTGAAATAATAAAGAGCTTTTAAATAATTAAATTCGAAATATACTGAAGATATATGGAGAATTAGTTTTAGTTCATAATTTCGCTCGCGGTAATGTAGATATGATCTATCCCCAGGCAGAGTACATTTTTTCGAGATAAAAGTATGTGATTTACTGTAGCCCTGACAACATGTATGCAAAATTTCGAGATAATCGGTTGAGTAGTTACGGTTTGAAAGCGTAAAAAAACAAACTTAGTTTCGCATTTATGATATAAACTAGCACCCCCGGCGGACGTTATCCTGCCCCGATAATAAAAAAAATATACTAATGTGCATCAAATGCTTAAGGTATTTAATTTGATAAGGATTAATACTGTATCCGTCTAAATAGTCTTCCAATTACCTCATTTTATGTGACCATTTTTTAGAAGATAGATAGGTATAGTAAGCTATCCTTAAAAGATAGCTATATGCTATCTTTTCTGTAGATCTACAAAAGACGAATATCTCTCTATGCATTGTTTTTTTATATTTCAAAAGAATTAGGCAGCGTTTTCGTTGAAAGCTCCCGGGTAGTTTGACATATCCAACAATTATCGTTATATTTCGACCAATTTACACAAAACCTTGATAAATTATATACCTAAACCTTCCTTACTCTATCTATTGGCGGAGACGGCATTATAATCCGTGGGAGCTGAGGCCGGTATAGAGGCTAAATTCGATCCTTTCATCAAGTTGACTCAGTTGATTAATACTTAAAAATTTTTTTTTTTCAACTTTCAACTTGCGAGTGATCACTAGATAGAACTTAGAAAAAGCCCTACCACCATGCTTCGTTTTTATGACGATGTCCATCAAACAGCTCCGGCTCATTCGTAACGATTCGAACCAATGCCGATCGACGCGGTGTCCGAACATGCTAATGATTGAACTAATATCGCTCCAAATTACGTTTGCCATACTCGAATATACGAGTAAACATAAATATAGTATC
Source organism: Antheraea assamensis (assembly GCA_035772565.1). NCBI lineage: Eukaryota > Metazoa > Arthropoda > Insecta > Lepidoptera > Saturniidae > Antheraea > Antheraea assamensis. The sequence goes on along the minus strand of JAQQSE010000106.1, from coordinate 2,221,405 downwards.
TAGTGAAATAAAAAAACAAGCATTATTTCTATATTTTTCTTTAATCATAGTTTTCAACATGGTTATTTCATATTTTGTACCTCGGAAGGAAATCATATTTCGCAGGTCTCACTTAATATTTTTATTTACATATTATACAATTTTAAACATATTTTACACAAATCGAATCATTCACAAAATCCCAACATATGTGATCTCTCTAACAACAATAGATCCATCATGCACATTGTACATAATCATAAATTATAATATTTAAAAAGTAGACCAACAACTTTCTGGATATCTTCTAAAAAGTTTGCTAGAATAACAGTATAAGTTACAATAATAATACGTGCAGAAACAAAACTGCGATTAATCAACAAAATTGAATGTAATTACTGAAAGTGTTGTGCCAACGACCAATAAGGTAATTGGCGATCGCTATCACTCAACCAATAGGAATCCTTATGAATATCCTGCGCTTAAATGTGCTGTTTTGTGATTGGTTAAAAGATTCAATGCTAACGAAAACAAATGCTAGCGCATGTATATTGTATCTTAAAACATGTTAACATTGCTTGGAGATGAGTTACATACAAAAGGAGTAAGATTTAAATATAACTTTCATTGAATATTCGTGGTATTCTTAAAACTAATTATGGATTTAGGTACACGGCAAACGTACGTACAAATTTTATACGTGACATGATTTCTTTTCTTCGCGTAATAAAAAGATGTAAAAGTTTCCACGAATTTCCAACTTAATAATTTTTTTATCACTAGTTCAATTATATAAATGTCTATATGTAGAATATGAAATAAATATTGCTTCCTCAGTTGCTTATTTACATAGTCATAAAAATTGTAGACATTTTTTTTACGCTATTGGAATAGGTATGCTTTTCATTTAAAATTTGAATTATTAAATTTGTGCTAATTTACTTAGTATTATATTAAAAGTTTTAAAGCAATTTGTGTAAAATTGGAAACAGATCTTGAAAAACTAGACTTCAAAACTTTAAGAGTGTAATTAGTAGGTAGTCGATATTCCATAGAAAATTAATATTAAGTTTTAAAAATAACCGATGAAGATTTGGTCCTTGCTAAATCGACTATTACATAACTTTAAAATGTACTAACTTTGGATAACAGTGATACAATTCTAATGAAACCTATTGAATAATTTATTTTTAACAGCTATTAAAGGAATTTATGAGAAACAAATTATGCCTATTGTGCACCAACATACAACATAGCATTGGCAAAATTGCCACCATATAAAAAAAAACCATTACCAGTGTGCCCTTCAAATTTCGCAACATCAATGGTAAATAGCAAAAGTAATTCTTGGACGGGCAAATATCTATATTTAATTGAACGTTTAAAGAAAACTAAGGGCTAATAAGCCATATATGGTACCCTTAATAAAGTAAGGACACATATCGAATTTTTAGGTATTTTAGTTTTTGGTTTTCATTATAAATAGTTCTACAATGTAAATTTTCTTGGCAGTGACGTTGTAAATCAGAGAGTTAGGGATAATTTTGTAAAAAAAATGTGATCGTCGATTTGTTCTTTGCCTTTTCCGAAAAACGACTTTACTAACTTAAGCCTTTACTTGACTAAGGGTACGATATATAAACAGTAAATTAAAATTGAATATGTATTGTCATTTATGTTAAACTAACTATTCAATTTGTGCCGAGTAATATACATGGTGCCCTTCCAATAGCTGGTTTGTAATATAACGTATATTAATTTCTCTATTGTCTTGTAGAAATTTGTGCGAATTCAGTATAAATAGTTTTGATCATGCTAAAATTGCTAAGTTATTCTAATACATTTTCTTAACGGTAGAAGCTAATGATAAAATTTAATAATGATAAATTATTTATCATAGCAAAAAGTTAACAGGAGGTAACAATAGTATAAATTTTATTATCGTAGTTTTATTTAGAAAAATATAACGCGTTAAACTGCTTGGTAATATGTGGCATTGTGATCATTATATTGTTTTTAAATGTCAAATGTCATTTATTATATTTAGCTGTTTCAATTAGTTAAACTGTTGTACTTGTTTTTTTTTATACTATATTATGCTTAGTCACTTCAATAAACGTCTACTTTATTAATAAAAAGAATCTGGTCGATACAATATGTAATAAAAAAAAGTTGGAACAGGATACAATGGTATTATAATCTGTCGGCATTTATAGTATCTATAGATAAGTAATGTAAAATATGTCACAATCATCAGCATAGACTATATTACTATAGACTCTTGCTCTATGCTCGACAGTTTATAGTATCAAAAAGTCGTACATAAAATAGACATCTTTGCTATATTTCTATAAACTGTCTAATCTGTTCGAACTTTTTAATTATTCATATCGTATTATCTAAATCGTCGGAAATATAAGTGGGCAATTAATTTCATGCCACCATATTTTCTGATAAAGAATATTAAAACTGTAATAAATATTACGAAATTGTGTGTCAAGCACGAAAAATACTACTAACATTAGCGTGTCTATTGTCTGCATAACGCATGTATCTAATTCTATATTAAGCGTAATGAAATAGTTGAGGTATGATAAAAAATCTTATTTCAATAACTTTGGAAGTTTCCGGTTATTGTTTTTGTTGTTATTACTTAGTAATTTAGCAATTATGGTTAAAATGCGAAATCGATAGACACCAATCTTATATTTTATTGAATTTTTAGGTTTATATGTTTCTTTGAAGAATTTAAAGTTCATGTTCGATATAATTTGTGGTGCTAGTGAATGGTTCTCACTCATTATTATAGCATATTACCTTTTAAATCAAATAGTTTGAAGGTATTTTTTATTTGTTTACTTTCATAATAATCCAAGAATTAAATCTATAATTCTCACTTTTGGAGATGTTTTAACAGTTGTATGTTGACTGAATTAATATCTTTGTTATCGTATCGTTCATTATTTAGGCTAAGTTACATCAGAATATCGGTTATTGTAATGGTTAAAGTTAAGTATAACAAGATCCACTAACAGCTACATTTGCCAGAACTAGTTGCACCATGAAACGTTTTGTAATAGTTAAAGCAACGTAAATTAAGCTATTAGTCCCTAAAACCGAAGTAGATAACATTTTTTACTTGGCAAGTCTTTGTTGCATTCCTCGCCAGATGGGCATTGCGTATAAAAAATCAATGTGTTATAATTACTATCCTTTGTTTTTTACTTCGTATCTCTTTCTGTGAAGTTGTATATTAGATATTTAAATATTAGTATATTTTTATCAATGGTTAATTCGGAGAAAAGCAATACAAATGTTTTATATGTTTATTATATATTAATTTATTCTATGACATCTGCAAATTTTTTTGCCACCCAGAATCTGTTCAACAATATTTTTTAGCCCCATTTAGTTAAGCGATAAACTTTAGCAAGCTAAATTTTCCTCTTTCTAAGACGCAAATATCTTCATATGTATTATTTCTGTTCATCGGAAGAACTACTTTGAGTTTCCCACAGGATTTCTTGCAGTAACTACATCATATTTTAAAGTATTACTACTAAACTGACAAGAAGTTGACAATAACAATAACATTAACCGGTCAATATTGGCCGGTAATTGTTAACGTTAAACCGTGACGTCATTATAGCCATTGTTAACTGGTGCAACCTATTTATCGCTTAACAATTACTTTAACCGAACTTTTGACGTTAACATTGACTGGTGCAACTCAGCCTTAATATTTAAAACAACGTTTTAAGATTCGTGCCTATACATTTCGCTTTACATAAGTACACTAATTTTATTTAAACATTGGTGGCATTTTTAATCATTTATAAAATATGCAACCGAATGTCAACGTCACGTAACGCAGAACGCGCGTTCTCGTGTGAACACCTTCGTACCCACTCACTCATGCAAAAGACAGAGGTCGAAATCTTAAACTTCGATATAACATTCTAAATTTCACTAACGTTTCATAATGTTACATTAATCAACTAGGTTGCAGAGCCTCCGTAGGCTCGTCGGTTGTAGATCAGCTGGGTTGTTCGTCGCTCTCTCGGTGGACGAGTACCCTCACGACCGTCGGGGGTGCAGAAGGGGGGGGCGCCGCGTCCGGCGATGCTTCTGTCACCAGGATGCTCACCTCGCTGTTAGCGTGAGGGGAAGGAGTGCGGGCGCGGGCGGGGAGCGTCGGCCGCCGAGCCGAGTTCCGCCGTGAGCTCAGACGAAGTGAACCTATGGAAACGTTCCACATAAACAATCTCAATATGTTAATTCCGCACTCAATGACAATCCTTACACTTATGTTCATTACTGTCTTCAAAATGTTCTACAATCGTTTTAATTTATCCACGTTCTGTATTTTTAAAGTTTGAGCAAATCAATTAAATTTGGGTGTTGTATATTCTGAGTAAGTACATTTTTATCATTAGCGATGCACTAATCATAATTTTTTTAATGCTTTATAGGTAAACGTTTTGACCACAATCTCATCTGATATTAAATGATGATGTGGTTTAAGATGGTAAGTCACGCTTAATCTAGATGGAGACTTGCTCTCAAGTGCACGGAACACACCAACAGGTGCTTGGCGACAGATTTTCAACTTGAGGCTGGTAGCTATAGCCAGACGGACCTAGAAAAAGCCCTACCAACATGCTATGGTTTCATCACGATGTTTTCCTTCACCGAAAGCTCCGACTCAGTGGCTTGGATTCGATCCTACGTCCTTCGACGCTGTGTCCGAACACACTACCAACTGAGTCATCATCGCGTCAAAGCTTCAAATTATAAATTATTACAGTAGTTAATAATATTAAAGTGTATTACAAATCATATGTTTATTCGTTTTTGGCTATTTTAAATCTGTGAAAACCCATAATTAAAAGTCTTACTTACGAATTCCTGAGACGCATTAAAATTGAAGGACATAACATGAAGGTTCTATTCACTACAAAGGATTTAACATTTCACAATAACGCTAACACAGAAGCAATGTAATGGAAACCATAAAAAAGCAATCGTGCAGAAAGCAAAAAAAAGAAATCATTCAATTTTTAAAAAACAGGGTCTGTATCGAATCCTGGAATTAATGCCAATTTCGTAAAAATAAATCCATGTAAATGCTGGGAACAAGACACATTATTTAATCTCAATTTCAGTTTATTAAACATGAAGGATGGAGAAAGGAATTTAAGAACATCTATAGGTATGCACTCTAATATAAAGTCTAGGATAACATACAAGTTTTAGATTTACAAGCATTTCCACACTAGGTGATTATGGTATAAATAGTAACATTTTATTAAACAAGGAATTCGATCCAATTAATCCAGTTTTAACTATCTACATTCGTGTAAAGATACTAAAGAGGGCAAAGATAATGCAGTATAGATTCAATTGTAAAAGTGTCCACCAAAGTGAGTTTTTTTTTTTTTTTTTTTATATACTCAAAATGACACTAATGTATCTAAAACATAAGGCCTGTTATTAATATAGCATATGACTAAAATGTCCTTATTATAGTAAAAAATATAATTTTAGGTTAACAGTACATGGTTACAGCACTATCGCGTAATGCAATCACAGTTTTATTCGATTTATTGCACGCATTTTTTTAATAATCAAAATATTGAAGATAATGTAGTAGATTTTGATAGCGTCTAACAATAATCTGAAAATTAATTTACTCTAGTTTTCCTATTCGTAATCACCTAGCGTGACACTAAAATGGCAATCTAAGTTTATGGAGAGAGTACACTGAAAGCAAAACATTACATATGAACCTGCTCGTTTCAGGCTGACATCCTCATCCATAGCGTCCTGATGCCTGAGAAATATAGGTAAACCATATGCTGACCTTCTCCGTGGTGGTGCTGATTCTGATCCGCACGCCATCTTGTCATGAAAATTATATAACTTCTTACTGGACATAATTCTATCCAAGTTTTATAGCAATATTTCAAAGAATAAGGAAGCAATTCAGTACAAAAGATGAAGTAACGTCAATATAAGGGATAATAATTTGTTAAGACTTTTCAATTATTTTTTCGGTACAGAGTTTTTAATTTCATTTTGTCAAATATTAACCATACCTAAAACAATTTCACAATGACTGCTATATGGATAACTAAACGGTCATATATTCACTAGATCTTATTCAATATTCCTATGAACCTTCTAGATTGGCATGTCATATATTTTTTTATTTGGTTAATAATAGAAATAGTATTATTACCTGTTCACCAGGTGCAGCCCCTGGTAGTAAAAGAAGTGGTAAATTTAGCCATGCTCCTCCCAGCTCACTAATGTCGGAAGCATCCGAAGCTCGTGAAGACTTTCGGCTCGACGCATGAGATCCTCTACGCACGTGCAACAATGCACTTAGTCGTCCACCCCAACCTCCGCCCGGAGACCATTTTGTACTCTCCTCCTCGTTAGACGGGCTTCTATTTTTCCTCCTTCCATTTAAAAATTAGAAAACGTAGTAATTTGGTACGGAAATTTTGGGACCAAAAGTGAACTTGCACAAAAAAAGACATCCAGTGTATACATTAAAAGTGGTATAATTTCTATGCAAAAGTTTAGGAATTTTCTGATATTTCGGATATATGTAATGTTATTGGAATCTTTGCAAGAAGCTCCGCTTGCAATGTGAAGTGCTTTTTAAGATCTATAATCATTTCATTCATTTAATTAATAAATCTGCTTACTTTACGTACTCCCTCCAAGCTCGCTGCACTGTCCTTGCCGCCTTATCCTCTCGCTTCCAAATTCTTGTTGAGGAAACAATTTCTAATTCTTTTCTAGTTGGGAATTGTTTTTTGAATTTGATATCCATTTGCTCTTGGAGTTGTCTGAAGGTTTCCGTTTCCTCCACATGTCCTAATACGTGTTTCACCAATGCATGTAGAATGTCTAAGCAGTGAATCTTGTTTCCTCTCGCAATTGGGAGATTGAAGCTAACTAGGGCAACTGTGTTAGGTTTGGATATACCCAATGGTGGATCTAATGAAGCTATGAAGTCTGATAGTTGAGCGAAGCTTATGAATTGTGTGGCGTGAGGATCGTACCTGTAAAATTATGGATTGGGTTTATAGCATGACCCGATGATTATTAGTCTTATGAAGAAAAGGTTTTTTTTTTTCGTAATGGTACCTAATATATGTGGTAATGTGTTTTCACCATTTGGAATCGAGTTGTTCTTTATGGAAATCATAACTATTCATGGGCTGCATATTTTTTCTAAAGAGAAATAAGCCGTTTTCAAGATATGAGATGCACAAGGCCATAACATTTTTATTATCTTTATGTTTTGTTCTTCTGTTTAGTTAAAAGCATTATTACAATCATCAGGCTATAAGACCCACTGCAGGGCCGTAGGCCTCTTCCCGTATAAAGGTATGGGCAATGGGCAAAATCCACATTTCTATATTTTTCCACATAATATGGTGGTACCACAAGAACATTTCTTAGGTTCAGGTTCGCCCCTCACTAGGTTTTCCTTCACCGTCAGCCGATAATGTTACCAATTTCAATTAATAAATGTAGGCGAATTCCGAAAAATTCGTTAGTACATGCTGGGGTTCGGACCTGCGGATATCGGACTGATATTCCGACCGTTTGACCGGAGCAAACCACTCGACGGCCACGACTTTAAAGGCATGGTCTTGTATAAATAATAAATAGAACAATATAATACAAAATGTAATGAATTTAAAATTACCACTACTGCCCATTGTATGAATTCTAACACATTATTATCACATTTTCCAGTATCACATAAGTGTAGCTTCTAATATTCACTATTATTATAATAAAATTATAAAGTATAGTCACAGAAATATAATACAATAAGTTTTGTACGACAATGATAATATCGACTATAAAATATTTCGTTATAAATGTAACAGATGGCACTGTTGTATGGTACCCAATATTTTGTAAAATAAAAAAATGGGTGTGTTAATTTTTTTGTAATACTTCTAGATCACAAACATATATCTTCAAATATAATACCTACTAGGATTTCTTTATAGAGTTAAGAAGATGTAGAATTTTTGTCGGGATCTTAGTCTGTCATGTAGTGGTTTTTATATTTTATTCATAATCTTGTGTTATTAGACTCTATATTTTGTAATATTGGTGGGGTTTTACGTAATATAGTTCGGTTATTATGCACAAGTGAAGTGGATGGGACATAATACCACGGAGCATGCAGTCTGAGATGCCACCAAAACTCCATGGAAAGTTCTAACAAGGAAACCACCATCTTGTTAGAACATTATAATTATCGCAAAACACTTGGCAAAATCTTGTTACTTGACGCTGGCTAGTGCACAAACCGTGACGGAGCCAAAAAAAAAAAATAAAGAAGAAGAAAGAAAGAAGATGTAAATTACTGCCACTCGGTATATTTAAGGCTTGCTTCGTTCGGTCTAGTTACTAGGTATTTTAATACTTACTTGGACCATCTTATGTAGAACATTTCAAGGTCATCCTCGACGATACCAATCTCCTCCTCCTGGTGCGCTTGATTGAAATTTTCAAGGATAATCGCTATATACATGTTAATGACGATCATGTAGCTGATGATAATGAAAGATGTGAAATAAGTGATGGCCAAGAGAGGACTGCCGCAATTTCCGTTAATGTGACCGTGGTCCCCGGGCTCGCAGTCCGGTGGCTGGATCATGAGAGACTCCAGGACGTCATTCCAGCCCGCTGACGTCATAAGACTGAAAGAACAGATGAGATATATGGTATTTCACAACCTTTTACATGACTCGATCTCGTAGCGTGTAGAATACTAATCTCCGCTGATTGTATTCTATATTTTTTATGTTGGATTTCTAAGTCCGTACAATTTTTTTATTTCTTTTAATGATTAGGTATAGATTAAATTATAAGCATATAATTAAATCAGTGACATGTGAATATGTATAGCGCGAGCGGGAGAAGCAAATAGCACTTCTTCCCCTAACTTACCTCTTCAGCGGCCCGCGCGAGCGCATCTTGTTCCAGGTCGATTCATTTGTTAGTAACACTTCTCCAATATACTATTCTAATATATGAGTAACAGAACATCTTTGGGCGAGCTCCTTAGTGCAATAAATTTTTGTGTGCATGGACGCCGCAGGACGCGTTAATTCATTCTTGTGTAAATTATTTGCATTGAGTTATTATTATACATTGGTAATATGGTTATAAAATGTAATTTCATTTCGCTGCTATATATGACACATATACTGTAATTATATTTCAAAAGCAGCTAAATCCACATATTATTTACCCTTCATAAGATTCTTAGTTACATTTTATAATCTTCAAATCTTACACGTATAAACATTTTGAAGAAATTAACAAAATGTAACTTAGATGATTTTGAAATGTAATGAAACAACATATATTTTCTTTCTTCTTTTTCTAGTCTTGTATTAAAATCTTTTGATTGCGTGTTTTATTCCCCTATATAAAATCGGGTGAGTGCCTTAAGCGCTCCCCTTAGTAGTCCGGTGAAACTGTAGAGGCCATACCAGGTCAACAGTGTGGTCAGTTCGAAAAAAAAAAGAAAAAAAAAGCGTTTTATTTCCGGTCGCGACCGACGACATGTTGGAAAAACTTATGCAAACTATAAACTTAACAATTCGAAAGTGGAAGGATATCTTACCGAAAAAGCAACTGCATACTCCTTCCAAATGTTTGAAAGTTGACTATATCGTCCAAGGCGCCTTGCTCTTTGACGTGACCGAAGACGGACATGCCAATAATTGCGTATATGAACGTTATTAACGCCAGTAAGGCGCCTATGTTAAATAAAGCGGGTAATGAGACTACTAACGCGAATAGTAATTTTCTGATGCCCTTAGCGGCCTGGAAATAAAAGAAGAAACTCACTTAATTGTAAAGATTGTGCGAGGTTATCAGCGAAATAAATTCAGAATCGGGTTAGTTAGCTACAAAGATAACTTTTCAAATAATACCAGTTCTCCCGGATCTTCGTGTATTTTTTGGTATACATAACCACAGAGACGCCCATGTCATTATCTAGATTATCTCTAAGCTAAATTTTATTGTAATAGGTTCAATGATATAGTTGGGAAAAGGCAAAAAATAGAAATATACAGTTTTGAATACATTATAATAAACCCAGTTCTATTTTAGTTGATGTACATTTATATTATAACTTTCACAAACAAAAACATATACGTACAGTTAGATTGTAAGCATATAGTATATTGTCAGTAATACATAGTTATTTGTGTAAAATCTTAGCCTTAGTAGTAGTAGTAATGTTCGTCCAATAGGACAGGCGAAGGAATTAATCCATACTGCCAAGTAAGTGTCTTGTGATAATTATAATGTTCTAACAAGATGATGGTTTCCTTGTTAGAACTTTCCATGGAGTTTTTGTGGCATCTCAGAATGCATACTCCGTGGTTTATTTCCCATGCACTTAACTTGTGCATAATAACCGGACTATATTACGTAAAACACCACCAATATTACAAAATATAGAGTCTAATAACACAAGATTTTGAATAAAATATAAAAACCACTACATGACAGACTAAGATCCCGCCAAAAACTCATCTTAGCCGTATTTCGAAAGTTTTACTGACGCGCGGGAAGTAAAACGTCTTCGCGATTGGTTCCTTCAAAATGACGCGTTGGAGTAAATTAGGAATTGTGTGCATTAGTTATAAATAATTACATATATAAGTAATTATTTTATACATAATAAATAAAACTGACTTCTAAAAAAATGCACCAGAACCTTGACCATAATAATTAGGTACCTACCTACTCCTGGATTCTCATAAACCTATCATTATTGAATATTCAGGAGCTCCTTGTTGTATATTCGAAATCCAAGGTTCGATACTATAATTGAAAGTAAAATGGGACCTTCCGGAAAATATTCTCTTTACAATAAAAACAATCTAAATGGATTCATAAATGTAGAAGTTATGAGGTAACAAATATAAAAAAATATATATAACCTAATTTAGATTCTTATTTTTGTTGTTAGTTCATTAAACAGCTTTAACGTATTCACGAACCATATACTTATGACAATGAATAATGATGCTTCTCATACATTCTTACAAGTGGTGTCCAATGCTTACAAATAAATAAGAAAACAATTTCACACATGGCTATTTAATTCCAAGTTAAGTCTCGCTTGCATTATGTTAACTAAATAGTTGATATACATAAATATATAGATAACTAGTACAAAAATACATACACTCACATAATATCACACAAAAGTCAGTTACGTGTGGGGATCGAACCCATGACCTATATATATTAAGAGTTTTTGGCAGGATCTTGGTCTGTCATGTAGTGGCTTTTGTATTTTATTCATAATCTTGTGTTATTAGACTCTATATTTTGTAATATTGGTGGTGTTTTACGTAATATAGTTCGGTTTTTATGCACAAGTATAGTGGATGGGAAATAATACCACGGAGCATGCATTCTGAGATGCCACCAAAACTCCATGGAAAGTTCTAACAGGGAAACCACCATCTTGTTAGAACATTATAATTATCACAAGACCCTTACTTGGAACTTCCTACGTTTTAATAAACTTATATTACTTGTAAACATTGTATTATAATCCCTCTTCAAACAAAACATTGACACTGGCAAATGCTTCTGCGGTGCCAAAACAAGAAGAAGAAGAAGACCTATATTAAATGCAAGAATATTTAGTAGGGCTTACTACTACTGCATGTCTGCTATCTAAATGCCTCTACTTATGAATGTTTCTTGTTGTTTTTACTTTACATTACTTATGTATATTTTGTTAAATATTTTATTCAGTTTAGGCCCTGAGAGGGCGCTTATGAACGTCAAAGTTACCATTACCCCATAAGCAATTCAAAGGAATAAAACATTAAATTAATACCATAAAGACATTTAATTACTTTCTAACACAATTTCGAATGTTATTTGCAATATACGTATACAGTAAAAACTAAATCTATATAGATAATACTAACTTTAATCAGTCTTAATATTCTCCCTATACGAAAGACACGGACCACTCTCAAAAGAGTAGGCGATATGGGTAAATCAATCATAATATCTTCCATCACTATGCCCAGAATTGAGGCTAACACCAAAAGGAAGTCAAACACGTTCCACGGCACTGTAAAGTAATGATACCGGAGACCGATAATCTTGACTATTGCTTCTGAAAAATGAACAAGAATATTTATACATATCACAAATTTAAGTCTCAGTATATTGTAGTCCGGTGAAACTGTAGAGGCCTAGCCAGGGCAACAGAGTAGACAGTACGAAAAAAAAAATCTCATTATACGTATATTGATAATTGATCACATTCATTATTATGTTCCAGATGTTATTTTATGCTAGTTTATATGAATAAATATATATAGCATGTTACAATTAAAATGAGTGAAAGTAAATGTTTTTTTTTATATTATAGGGGGCAAACGAACAGGTGGGTCACCTGATGGTGAGTGATCACCGCCGTCCATAGACACTAGCGACACCAGGGGAGTCGCAAGTGCGTTGCCGGCCTTTTAAATATGTGGGCCTCCGGCACTCTCACTGACCGAACGAAACGCAACAGTGGTTACACTGTTACTTCACGTCGGTTTTCTGTGAGAGGGTGGTACTACCCCGGGCGAGCCGACCCATTCATGCTGAAACCAGTAATAGCTTCAGCGTAGCTCTACCACCTATACTGTACTAGACCTTTTAAGACATCCACAATTATCTCCATATTACAAAAATATCTATACCTTTTTCGACCTTCATTTACATCTATATCCATATCCATCCACCATCATCATGATCTTCTTACCTTTATGCCTTTTTTTCCCACTCCCTCCTTTCAAATCTCATCTCAGTATTTCACACCTTTATACACATCATTTTTCACACAATCCATTCATACCTTTTCCGGTCATCCTCTACTTCATCTATGTCCATCCATCTTTATACTTAAAACTTTTCTGGTTACATGACTTTCATCTCGCCTTATGACAGGCCCATATCATACTAACCTCTTACTTCTTCTCTGCCACTGATGCTATTTTCAGACAACATCTGATATCCATTACTAATGTTATCCGTTATATTTACATCTGTTTAATCTTATCCATTCTGTTTACACCATGCATCTATCTAAACATTCGCATCTCTGTCATATGAAGTCTTCTTTTATCCGTCTGTTTCGAAGCCCAGCACTCAGATCCACGCAGCACGACATTTATGAGCATAATATATTTACTCGCTTTTCCAAACAGTATGAAAAATTGTCAAATGTGCTGAATGATAAAATGACTCGTCGGCTGATTTTTGTAAGACTCTGATCTCAAAATTGCGGAATATATTTTTAATATTTTCTTATTTTACATCGTACATTGTAAATTTCATGTTATAGCAAAAAAAAAATCGTACAAATTAAAAAAAAATCATTTTAGAGAAAAATTATAATTATACAATACACCATTTGTTATTTTTTAAGCTTATGATGCCAACAGTCTGTTGGCCTGTGCCTCACGAGGTCTACATTTGTTTGTATGGGACTTAAACCTTTATGGCTTTGGACAGGTCCAGGGGTTAAAAAAAAAACAAATTCTTACCTAATCCAAACACTGTAGTGAAGAATGCATTACTAACTTCCAATATAAAGAAAACCGAATGTGGTTGATCGTAATGTTCGATTCCCATCGTGAGCATGTTTAAGAATATGAGAACGAAAATTGCGATTTCAAATCGACGTGAATTCGATAAATCATAAAACATTGCGAGAAACTGATTTCTCGGCCTTTTTATAACCTTCTGCGGCTTCTTTCTACCGAGTTTCTTCATCGCTGTATAATAATGCTTTTGGCTTTCCGTAAGAAACATTTCTAAAACGCCACCTTCATACTGAAATTAAATTGTGAGGTCTTTTATATACTACATATCAACTTTGATGTGACTTTTAAAATTATAACTCGGGCTTTATATTTCAATATATCGAATCACAATAACAAAGTTCTAAGTAAATAGATCAATATGCCCTAATAATGACAGAATTCCCAATACAAAATGATCTCTCAAGAGAGTATCTAACTGATTTTTGGATTTCGTTTAACAATCTTTTAGTTGTGTTAATGTTACATTTTTGCGATGTATTCTTCAAGTAACAAGAGAGCAAATGCAGCATTACCTAGTAAATAATATTAATTTGACTTCACACATCATATGTGTCAGATAATCTGTATATGATGTCAAATTAAGATCATCTACTTATAGTAAGTACAATACTTATCTAAGTATTGTGGCGATAGTTGAATTAACAAAACAATAGTATGATAAAACTAAGAATATGTCAAACAGAAATGGAGAGGGGTACGATGGGAATCTCACCAAAACACCGGAAAAGAGTACAAGACATAAAATCAACAACAAAAGTACAAGACAGAACACATGAAAAAATATAGTAAGATAAAATGGACAAAAATTATTACAGAATGTTATCCACAGGAAGACAAAAGGAAAATAAGGGAAAAGCTAAAAGATGGACAGATGATATAAAAGAAATTGATAGTTCAGTTTGGCAAAGAAAAGCAAATGATAGGATAAATTGGAAACAGCTGATAGATAGATGCCTATTTGTCAAATGAGATGCTGACGGGAAACCAGATGCGTTAATCCTATGTAAAAAAATGTACCTATTTAGTATTAGCAATAAAGGCTATTATAATAAGAATGATAAAATAAACTTACTTTCTTCTTGAGCATATTAAAATTATCTATAATTACTCCTATAAATAAGTTAAGGGTGAAGAACGAGCCGCAAACTATAAATATAACAAAGTAGATGTAAGCGTAAAGATTCGATTCTCTTGCCGGTTGCAAATCTACGCCTCGAGCATCAACCGCGTCCGCCATCACTTCCATCCACCCTTCAAACGTTGCTACTTGAAATAACGCTAAATATGCTATACCAACATGATCAAAAGATATCTTTGAATTTATCCAAGAGAAATTATTATAGTAACACTCCCACTTATCTCGTACTATCTGAAAGAAAAATGTATTAAATAATATGCATACAAAATTTTTTTTGAAAAAAGAAATACTATATTTATCTCAATACTTACTTCTAAAGGCAATAATTCCCCCTCGTCATCGACACACTTGAAAAATTTACCACCAAAAAACTGCACTCCCATTATAGAAAATATTAACCAAAACACTAAACAAACTAATAACACGTTGAATATGCTGGGTATTGCGTACATAAGAGCGTTCACAACAATTCGCATACCCTGCCACCTCGATATAGCACGGAGAGGTCTTAATGCGCGCAAAGTTCGTAACGACCTCAACACTTTTAAATTTTCATTCTCTTCTATCAATAAACTAAATACTGAAACCTGTAAACAATAAAGAGTTAAATATAAAACGATAAGTTACTCATATAATCAACTGTGTGAACCGTGAAAATACTCACAAACACTATCGTAAAATCTAATAAAGTCCAAAAACTAGTGAAATATCTAAAGAATCCTAACGCGATCCACTTCAAAAACATTTCCACGATAAAGATCATGCAGAACCCCAAATTGGTCCAATAAAGAATCTTTTTCAAGGGCTTATTCTTCTCTAAGTGGATATCTTCGAAGCAGAGCGTGATGCTGGAAGCGAATATTAACACCAGGACAAACCACTCGAAAGCTGGTGTGTCAACGTAACGCAAAATAAAAGTTCGGACCACCATCCAACGTTGGCCCATTTTTGTCTGAATACACGTATCCCAGCAAGAACTCCTGAAATATTTCAGCTATGTTAGTAGCTCTTTTGTATCCTTCCTAAAATATAAGTATTGATAGATCCATACATATCATAACACTGTCGAGGAAAACAGTCTTGAGGCACTTTTGGTTCCTTCTGTTTGCCAAATCCAGGAAATTTACCCATCGCATCCATATACTGGCCTTTTGAATTTTTTCTTCCACCTACGGTTAATTCATCTACGTATGAGACTAAAGTTTGCCATGGGTGCTTCATATCTTCTTCGTCTGGTCTTGTTTCCTTACTCAGTGTATTTGGCGGCTCCATAATTTGCCTCTTAGTATTTTCTGGGCTAGCTTTACTTGAAAATTGTGCCATTTCATAGTGTTCGTTGTCTTCTGTAAATTGATTAACAATCGTTTAATATTGTTATATTATTTTGTCGCTATAAATATAAAAAATATAAAGTACAGTAGGTACCTCTAGAATCTGAGGGCTGTGTATGATATCCCGATGACATTTGATTTAACAACTTTTGCGCGGCGACTTGTTCCGTTGGTGATGTATCTTCTAGATTTTCTTTAGAGTCTTCCCTTATGCTAGTTATTTTATGTTCAGCTGTTAAGTCTCTTACATCCTTTAAAGTTTCTTGACTACCGTGATTAAAATTGTTACTAGATGGGTATAATTGAGGATACGGGAAGTCCGAACCAGATATCGGTCTGAAAATGTAAATGAAGTTAGGGATTTTGTTGAAAATTAATATAATCTTTTTTATTTTGGTTTTGGTACCTATTCAAAGCTTCTTGATAACTATGAGTATATATGTTATCGTGTGGAAATAATATAGTTTCTTGTATTGACGTTGAAAACCTCTCTTCATTCCGTATTGAAATGTTCTTTTCTTTCATGGCACGTTGTTGTAACATAAATTCGTTAACTAGCTCTTCTAATTTCGATTTCTTTTCAATTTCTTTACCTCTAGATATAAGAAAGCCCTTTTTCCTTACTATAGAACGTATCCTATCAAAACTTTTTGCTAATTTTGAATCTTCACCAACTTCCTGGAAGGAGGAAATATCATTAAATGTAATAATGCCTGAACACATAAATTTCATATAACAATGTACTTCGGAATTCTTATGGATCTGATGAATTAAGGTTATGGGTTAAAACTTACCTCCTTTTTATTTTTAAGTTCCTCACTATTAAAACTGTTGAGCAGCAAAGCAAGAAAGAGATTGAGCACCATAAAGTTCCCCATGACGAGTGCAGGAAGAAATATAAAGAAACAACTCTCAGCGCCGCTTGCTTGTTCTGCTCGCATACAGTCCCATAGCGGCTCTATCCACTCTCCGCACAAAATTCGGAATATCATCATGAACGAGTGGAAGAAGTCGTTGAAGTTCCATCTTGAGTATAGGATCGAGAACTTTAAATTCTTCATTCTAATGTTTAACTAACTAACTGATACTGATGAGTAAATTCTTGTAACTGAGTCGGGGTTTTCGATAAATTAAAATATTACAAGATGATGGTACGGTTTTCTAAGTACACTGTAAGTTAACTACTACACTTAAGTTTAGAGTCTGTCGCCAAGCACCTGTTGGTGTATTCCAGTAGCTCTACTTTTTTGTGTACATTATAGGTAAGCATTTGACCACAATCTCATCTGATGTTAAATGATAATGTGATCCAAGATGGTAGTCACGCTGAACCTAGAGGAAGACTTGTTCTCAAGTGCAGCTGTCGGAACACAGCGATAGATTTTCAACTTGAGGGTGATATCTAGCCAGGCGGACTCAGAAGAAGCCCTACCACTATGTTATGGTTTCATAATGATGTTTTCCTTCACCGAAAGCTCCGACTCAGTTGCTAGGATTCGAACCTACGTCTCTCGACGCTGTGTCCGAACACATTACCAATTAAGCCATCATCGCTTCAAAAGCAAGCCAGCCCCTCTCTAGGTTTAGCGTGCTTACCATCTTTGACCACATCCTCGATTAACATCATATGAGATAGTGGTCATTCGCTAAAATCTATAAGGCATACATTTTTAATTAATGAATTAAAGGGTAAGTGTCCTTACTTATTACTTACTCAGCATTTAGCAGATAATAATGCAGCCACTAATTGCAATATTAGAATTTCGTTGAATATTTTAGCATAGCATAATTAACATACCTAGGAACGGGATCCGGATCAAACTTGTCAGCGGTGTACGATTTGGAGAACAGTTGCATACCGATAACCGCAAATATATAAATAACTATGACTAAGACGAACGTTAAATTACCAAGAGCACCTATTGTCGATATAATTATACTTAACAACACTTTCATTGTAGTCCATGATTGAGCTAACTTTAACACACGTAACTGTAAAAGAAATAATAAAATACAATAGATTTATTCACCTCTAGATGATTACTTTAACTAAGATTAAGGATTGAACTTTTTCAGACCCTATTCTAAACTATTATCTAAATAAGGTTTCATTTTATTTATATTAGTTTAAAGCATAAAAATGCGTAAAGAGTATCGGTTTCCTTCATTCACAGCAATGAAAATAATAAGCACTTCTATAAAAATGTAAGATATTAATATTTTCATGAACATTTGAATACTATTGTTATAACATATTTTTAATAACATAGGGAATGTGACGAAATTTTCCCTTTACGATACGACCATATAAATAACTAAAATGGCAATTGAACAACAGTCAACTCTGTCAATATATTTAAAAATACTCTACTGTCTTCCGTTTCACTTACCCATTCGATTTTTATTTGGACATTTTTTAAACCCAAATTTTTCTCTTTACTTTATTATTTTTCAAATATTTTCATTTATAGAAACCTTGCCCTGCCAATTATAAACAACAAAAAAGAACTACCCAAATAATAGGAAGTGATGCGCTTATATACCATTTGGCATTTAATTTTTATTTATGTATAGGATCATAAGAATAATTTATTTAGTGGAATACGACAGTTCCGTTTGAACCGTGATTGCGTCGTAATCCTCCTTGCGCATGATCATAAACCTTCACAGTGTCTTTCTTTTAGTTGCTCAAGTTTTGGGGTGAACTAGTATATACTCAGCAATCAACAACCTTAAAAACTAGCATGATATTAATGCTCAGTGGTGGATTATCAATTTCTCTGTGGTCTCTATAGTTCTTATCACTAAGCATTATACCGACTCTTTACCTTGAGTTCAGTGGCGTAACTATAGAGCGGCAGAAGTTGGCAAAATGCCACGGATCCCCTTAACTGACGGTGCAAGCGGAACTTTCGTAACTTCCAATTTAAGGAACTCTATGGGACAAGGCAGAAGACTACGTAACTTAGATTTACTAAAATAAATTACTATATGACGGATTTTTACTGGGACCCCATTCAGTGAATTCGCCACGGGCATCAGATGATACAGTTACTCCACTGCCCGCGTTTAAAAAAAAAAGATTACAAATCATTGTAGGTATAAATAGATCTTACCAAACGAAGACCTCTTAATACAGACAATCCATCAACGAGTTCAAATATTAGATCAAGAAGACTTGCTGACACGATTATCAAATCGAATATATTCCAACCGCAAGCAAAAAAATCCTTACTCATTGCCATAACTTTCATTATGCATTCTAAAGTAAATATCGAAGTGAAAACCTGAAAAATTTAACATAAATTTGTACTAAAATCATTGTTCATATTATAATTTCTCATGACATTGCAATAAATACCTTGTTCCCTATATCTAACGCTTGCCTCACGTTTTCGCTCATACCGTGGTGTTCTAATGCTAAGAATAGAGTATTAAGAACGATGCAAGTCGTAATAAACAACTCAAATAGAGGATCTTTAACGATTCCGTACAAACAGTTCTGGAATTGAAGCCATCCTTCGTAATCTATACAGCATGTAACGCAGCATTCGCAATTCCTGTCCACCAGTTCATCTGCAATATAGTTGATTTGATTCATTAAATAAATATAATTTAAATTAGAAGATAATAATATTTTAAAGGGTACACATATATAGCAAAGGCTTAGTTGAGCATTTTATTCACATGCAAATCTTTATTGCAAAGCTACGGCAAAATATAGCAAAAGTATAAAAACATGCGGTTAAAGTGAAAAAAGACAAACATATTAAAGTTATATATATAGGTCAGTTATATTAGAGTTATGCATTAATGCAAGAAATATTAGTCATGATAAAAAACACGATTTGTTGAAAGTGTAAAATATGAACATACAAATTCTGATATCGATTGCAAAATCGAAACAACGATCCTAAAGCTGACTCGTATGAAAGTTAAAAATGTTACTATATATCATTGTTAAAAGATCTAAAATACTTGTAACGTGAAGACGACAGCGAGCCAAACGCAATATCACCCTGCAGTCTTCCTGTAGAAAACAGGGGTGGACTGGGGAGAGAAGCATTGGCATTTGTGTGTACTAACCTGTGAAGTAAGTGCAATTTTGCTCGTAATTGCCCATATGAGTTTTGTGCGTTGCTGCCAATAAACTGAGCTCATTAATTTTCGTCGTCTCCGCTTGCGGGAGGTCGGGCGCGCGCTTGTATGGCCAGTCCGCCCCTGACGATATTAATGAGGGTAGAAGCGAAATTGCAGAAGTGTAAATTAAAATTTTCAAATTAACTGACTCACTGAGAATCGAAGCTACTCGTGATTAATATCAAATTATGGAAACAGTCAGTACTCTCTCTCTCTCTCTCTTTCTTTCTCGTGTATTTCATATTTTTTGTTATACAAATTTTATTTAGAGCAATGATTGTTTCTTGGATATAAAATAACTTAATGCATTTAATAATCGCAGTATTTACAGATTTGGTAATTTAATAAATGCCTGTATTAATAATGTAATATAGTTATTTACAGTAGCCCCCATTTCATTTGGCATGTCGGTGAAAAGACTGAGACGTGTGGCTAAGATCGGCTTGTTTCGGTTTTCTAAAGTGTTCTCTCTGTCGCACAGCGCGTTGACTTCGATAGACAAAGATAACGCTTTACGAAACAGAACTACGACTATCTCGGTTTAGTCCCCGACCTACAAAATGAATACACGGGTACTGTATCCCGTACATTGCACCACATGCTTTATAAGCTACTAAATTTTATTCAGCCATTCGAATATGAACTTTTAATGTACCTTTACATATTACACTGTGATTTGTGTCCAGTAAAGTTCAGTTTCATTTAGCTTTTAATAATATGTTACTTTTAATAATCAAATTAGAACGTTAAATAATGTAAATAGAGTGACTGTCTGCCGATTCAAACTGCTAAAACTTTATAGAAACGAAAAAATAACTAAGGCTATACAGTATACTCGTATATATTGTAAAATCTTCAAATGGACTGTTTACATTTTTAAAATAAATGCAGATAATGTAAGCACTGAAAGAGTTAAAATAATGCAATTCGAAATTAATTCGTAGAATTTGAATAACATCATTAACGGCCATCATGCATATAGTCAATTGACTAATAAATTATTTTAAATACGCTCTAGTCTACTACGGAAACTAATTTAAAATAGAAAATTCAAATATATCTGTATCGTAACTATATTAATGAAAGTAAAAGTTTTATTGTATTCCTTTTATGTTTGCAAAAGCGTTTATTCTGATTAACTGGTAGCATCATTTAAGTTTAGTGTTCAATTGTTTCGGTGCTCTTCGGTGTTCAAGCCGTGCTAATATATATAATAGAATAATTTTGTGTAATACTAATCAAGCATTTACATCTAATTTTAAATCTTTTAATAAGATAAATGAACTATCTATTTTCGTATGGATGATTTTACTCAATGTAGTTATTTTGTGCGAAATAATATTGATGTTCTTGATTACCTAATATCACGATCTGGTTGAGATAGTCTGGATTCAATGGATATTTCTCTTGTATGCTACCCTTTTCGTACTTTTTTGCCTTCTCTTTCTGCTTTTCAAATTTAAATACTTTCTTTGGTTTCGTCTCTTCGGTAAGGCTGTCGTGTATCTGGAATATTATTTAATTTGCATTTGTTCAGCACAAACTATTTTATGTGTAATATATATATTTACATATATGTACGTTTATAGTATAATTTGTTAATATTTCTGAAGATCTCCGTACTGTCTTCATTTTCATTCCTCACCCACTTTTTATATGGATATTTTTTAACCCAATTTTTTCTGAAATCCTATCACATTGCTTGATTACTGGATACACACTAACTGATCTTGAAAGGAGATACACCTAATTATCCCATTATTGCGGATATTGTTACACCTGACATGTTTTGACCGTGATCCTGTTGGACATGTTTTTCATGTTCTACCACCGGGTTCATGTGTTTCAGTATTATTATAGAAGAACATTTATTTTACTAACTTTTTTGTTAATTTAGGAGCCGTTCAGTAAGCGTTTTACATTAAAATCAATATAAATCATAACATTGTTACAATGTTTATGCGAACTCGTTACAAATAAACAAAGAATACTTATCTACCGTGGGAACCAAATACAATGTCGTTCTAAAAATAGCTCGTCTTCAACAATGTCGATTCTTTCGAATAATGACGTTAGCATTCCAGAGTTTTCCCTTTCCGTTATTGAATGCTATGTAAGCGTGCCGCGGTACGTCCGCGTTGAATTTTATTCAGGACATCGGAGTGAGTACGAAACAAAATGAAGAAATCTTATTGTGATGATGAAGGGGAAGATTGTGATTACAAAGTGTAAGTGTGACTGTAGTGTCATTGTGTGATAGTGATACTATTTGATTTTCGTCTGTATGAATACAAAATAAATGATTTTTGTCGCATACGGAATATTTACATCATTGAAAAAATAAAGGATTTCTGACCTGCTGTATTTGTGGTATTGGTGTAGGCGGTTGCGGCGGTAGAGCTGGGAGAACGAGATGAGCGCGTCGAGAGTGAGGATGCGGCGCCTGATCATCAGACGTGTGTTCTCCGTCGTCATGATCATCAACAACACCTGAATCATCTAATGACGACTCACGATTGTTGCTATGATCACTTAATTGTCTCCCAGCAGCGCTTAGAACACCTCGACCTTTTTTAGGCAGAAACACCAAATAAATTATTTAGAAATCAGGACTTTTTTTAAGACCGACTGGCTAGATACTCTCCTCAAGTTGGAAATTAGTCGCCAAGCGCCTATGGGTGTGTTCCGGTAGCTGTACTTGAAAGTCAGTCGCGCTAGTCGATCAAAATCTATCCAGTAGTTAATGCTTATAGGTGGTATAGCTACGCTGAAACTATAACTGGTTTCAGCATGAATGGGTCGGCTCGCCCGGGTTAGTACCACCCTATCACAGAAAGCCGAGGTGAAGTAACAGTGGTTGCACTGTTGCGTTTCGTTCGGTCAGTGAGAGCGCCGGAGGCCCACATATATTAAAAGGCCGGCAACGCACTTGCGACTCCCCTGGTGTTACTAGTGTCTATGGACGGTGGTGATCACTCACCATCAGGTGACCCACTTGTTCGTTTGCCCCTATAATATAAAAAAAAATGCTTGATGCGCGCACAACCTTAGTTCTATAACAATTTATTGATACATATGAGAAGACAATCTAAACTCGTCATTATGTTGATGGTATTTAGCCATATTATCTAGAAACGATCTCGAGTAATACGCAGGAAATAATATAAGTTTATTAACTTATATAGATCCCTTTAGTTAAATCAGACAGACTGTATTAGAATAACTGATTTTTACACTTTAGCGGTAACATGTACACTTTTCACGTATGATTGAGACTACGCGTCAATTAAAACGTTAAAATTAAAATATAAATTATAAAACCTTTTACTTCTGATATTGAAGATATGAAAATCTAGACTCCATTCCCTAGAAAGCTTTTAGGGAGTAATGTGGAGTTTGATAAACGACTACCATTAAGGTAACCTGAAATGAGGCGTTTATGTCATTTGGGCTGTGTTCAAAGTATAAAATGGTGTTTTACCTAATGCATTGTCTGGGTGCAGGGTGTGTGTCGTCGGCGGCAGAGGCTGCGGTGCGGGCAGCGGGGGCGGCGACGTACTCGGGGTCAGCGACCGAGACCGCGATCTCGACCTGAAATTTTTTCAAGACAATAATAATATAATAAAATAAGATCAGAATCAGATAAAAATCACTTCAGAAGCGCTGCCATCTAATTGGTTGATCTTTTTCATTGCGTCTGTAATTGTCTGGAAAAGTAAAATATGTATTTATGGTTTAAATATCGGTATATAAAAAAGTGAGATTATCAGAGAGTGATCTTCAAAATGTTGACACAACTGATAGATTGGCGTCCAGTTATTCAGTCGCCATTTTATTTAATAACTTGGTTGTAATGTAAAGGAAAGATTTGGTCTCATTTTTTTTTCTTATTACACCCGTGCGAACTCAGAGTAGTAACTAATAAGTAACAGATTTAGGGAACATACTCATACTACGTGACACGTTCAGGGGGGGGGGGAAAGGGTGATCTTCTAAGTACCACGCTTGAACACAGGGAGGAGGGGGAAATCCGTATTTATGGATTACTACATGAAAAATAGAATGGGGACTCTTCTCATATACTACGGATGGTCATCAAGGGGCGGGAGAGGGCTAAAAATTCTCAAACATGGGTCACGTAGTATGGGTACGTTCCCTTAGAACTTTATCAGTATGGGCTCTATGCTTTCTTCATATTAAAACTATTGTTTTAAGGTAATTGTTTGTTTTCTATCGATTATAAGAAAGATAAGCTTGTTTAATATAAATTAGAAGAGGTCAATTATTATATCCGGTTGATTCAGTTTTGAATTATAATACAATATTTTAGTTATCAATAGACCTACCTACATATATAACCGCATTACATAACAATATAACTAATTATTGATTTTTGTACAAAATAGTGTATATTAGAAGCTGTTCTCTACTTTATTTCATGCTGGAAGCATACGTAATTATATTTTTAAAGATGTCACAATTCATACACTTCGGAATTAATTAACTAATTCGTTTCAAAAAAATTTACTAAAGATCCTAAACTTTTATACTAATAGTTGTAGTCGCAACAAAAGACTCTTTCTGTCTCCTTTTTTTTAATTAAAATAACATTTCTCTTAATAGTCCGCTAGCTAACACGTGTTGTCCGTACAATAATATCGGACATTGCAACGCCTACAGTGCAAATACTATTAGACATTTTTTACTTTAGTCTAAGTGAATTTCGACGGGTTCTATAAATACAAGTTATTATTTGAATACCTTATATCTCAAGTGAATATATATTTAAATGATTTCACTTATTTCTACTCTTAGGTTAAGTTCGGAATAAATTAGGAAAATTTAAATTTCCAACAAAAATTTATTAGTTCAATGCTTAATAACGAGTGTGGTAAGATTGACGACACCTACCATTCCTTGGTGGAACGACACAAAAATCATATTCAGAGGATGCTGTTTGTTAGGGAATGTAATATTAATATCGGAGATGTGGGCGTCTATCATAGAATTCTGGAAGAACCGACATCGGACTCTTTCAAAATGGTCTGTAGATTATACAAGTTCTTTACTTAATCAATTTGTTTTATTTCAGTTTTAAGTTGATACAGGTTACGATGGGACTGACATATCACTTGGCCCATCTTCCCATTGCATAGGTCCGACGGACGGAGTAGACAGCCGATGCGTATACGGTCGTCTCCTGACAAGGATGGGTTCCGGCGGCGCCACAACTAAACGCCGAGCCAACCGCTGGGGCGGCACGATGAATGCTATAGAGATCTCGTGTCGCCCCAAAAAAAGCGGCGTGAGTAAGAGTCTTACATTACCCACCCTCTCCCCCGAGAGGGCGGCATGTCCATGATGGATTTCCCCATGTTAAAACAAGGGACTGACATATCAGATATGGTACAGCATCCTAAATCAAATTAAAAAAATATATATTTTATGAAACAGTGTGTGCTATATACATACTCGTATATATGTGGATAATATAACAAAAAAAAAATAGTAATATTTGTAAAACTTGAAACTTACACGTTATATTTGTTAAGTGGTATCTCATTGTTTTAATTTTTATAGATTATAGGTGTCAGCATTTGACCATAATGTCATCTAATGTTAAATGACGATGGAGTCTAAGATGGTATACACGTTAACCTAGAGGGATTCGTTCTTAGGTGCATCTGCCGGTACACACCTATAGGTGCTTGACGACAGATTTTTTAATTTGAAGGTGGTAACTAGCTAGGCGAGTTTAGAAAAAGCTCTACCATTATGCCATAATGTCGTCACGATGTATTCTTTCGCGATCGATACGGTGTCCCAAGACGCTAGCTAACCATCGAGTCAGCATTGCTTGAAAATTAAATAAATAAATAGTGATTGTTTAAAAATAAGTATATAAATAAATTACATTTTAGATTATATTATAAAGGTAGATAAGAAAAATACATTATAAAATCATACTAATTGTATATATGAATAGTCATGTGATGTAAAGGAGCTATTCACATAGGTCATTTAGATAGTGGATGCTTGTATGCAGTCTTCACATACACACACCAATTCAATTACTGAGCGGGTAACTTCATTAAACGAGGCTGTGAAACACTCTTATCAGAACACGCTGTGTCTATGCGAAATGGTCGGTTCGATTTCATTAAATAAGGCCATAGAAATAATGTTAGAAAATTTGTAATCTCAATTTATGGCAAATGAACGGTCACTCTGCCAATCCTGCTTTTCACACACTTGAATAAATTGGAGATTTTTTAGTCAAAAATTATGATTTTTCCATACGATTTTACGAACTATTTCTTCGATACATACCTTGTACTAATCATTACTAATACACCAAAAGAAGAATTAGACAAATAGGTGCAGACGTTCTGAAGTGGTGTGCGTACATATGTATCCGGTAGTGTGATTATATTTATATAGATACAAACTGGAAATAAGGAAGTCTATTTGTGAACAGGAGCGTATTTGTATTAATTAGAAATTCAGTATCAGAGTAGTCTTTAGAAAATCAAGTGACATTGGACTTGATTTAACAGAACTCGGGGACAGATTTAGGAGAGGACAACAGTGACTTTAGATCCGACGTACGCGCGTCTCCACATAATCGGTTTTGTATTTTTTTTTTTATTATAGGGGGCAAACGAACAGGTGGGTCACCTGATGGTAAGTGATCACCGCCGTCCAGAGACACTAGCAACATCAGGGGAGTCGCAAGTGCGTTGCCGGCCTTTTAATATATATGGGCCTCCGGAGCTGTCACTGACCGAACGAAAC
The DNA here is from genome assembly GCA_035772565.1 of Antheraea assamensis. Taxonomy (NCBI): domain Eukaryota; kingdom Metazoa; phylum Arthropoda; class Insecta; order Lepidoptera; family Saturniidae; genus Antheraea; species Antheraea assamensis. The sequence goes on along the minus strand of JAQQSE010000106.1, from coordinate 2,194,331 downwards.
GCAACAGTGCAACCACTGTTACTTCACGTCGGCTTTCTGTGAGAGGGTGGTACTACCCCGGGCGAGCCGACCCATTTATTCTGAACCAGTAATAGTTTGAAGAATTGAGATAAAATATAAACGGAATAATCACCCTCATTTAATAAACGTGCAAAAGTTTTGTGTTGAATGCTAGTCTATTAAACTCTTTGTTCATCAACCTCATTATATGATACGCCATGCAGGTGACTATTATCTTGAAAATGACCGTCGACAAACACAAACCATCGTTATGTGAAGTTCTTCGTTATCATGCAAATTTTACGAGGCAACGTGACACGACGTGTTGACTTTGTTCGTATGAATGTGCGTCGAGTGAGAAAATGGAATTTTTGAAATGAATAATATTCGAGTACAACTAGGGTTGCCACCTATTTTTGGCAGATAAAGTACATTGATTATTATAGGTAGGAAAAAAAGTACATAGCATAAAAATGAAGTACAATTTATTATTTCACTTTTTTTTCTTATTATCATTAAGCACAAATCTATAAAACTTTAAATCTTATTGTTATTCTATTTAAACCGCTTCTTACGAAATAAACCAGAAATTGTGACAATGAATGACAGTGACATTGTTGATATTTGACGTTATGTTGTGTTCAGAGATATTTTTTTTAAAGAAACGAGTACTTAGGTGATATGGCGTTAGAGAGTGGCAACATCGATTGAACGATCGATGTACTTCTTTTAACGAAAAATACCTTGAATAAACTTTTCAAAATCCTAAAGAAACCAAATCATGCCAAATAAAGTATTTTCTTGTACTTTATTGTTCACATAAATTATAGAGTACAATTACCTGAAATAACGTACATTACTTTATTATAAAGTACGGGTGGAAGCCCTAAGCGCAACATAGAAGGGTTATGTCAAATGAAATTCGTAGTAGAAAGTGTGCTGCAGGCAAGCGGGAAGTATATACGTGATATAGATTAACCACTCAGATGCGTCATATTATTTCCTTAGCTTCTTTTCGACTATGTGTATTTTATTTTATCTTCGCGACATGTAAATTACACGTAAAGCAAAATTTTACAACGTGGGGCACATATGCTTGTACACATGTATGCTTCACTAATTTATATATGTATGATTCGCTTAGGTAGGTTAGTTTAGATAAATTCGCGTTGTTGCATTCGAGGCAACAGCCCAAGCTGAAGTTCGGCTACTTTGGCACCCTTGAGCTTGTTGCCAAGCGGCCGAGTGCCATAAGCGTTCGCCCTAATAGTCCGGTGAAGCTGTGAAGGTTCATTAGGTCAACAGCACGGAAAAAATATTACAGTAATACTACTGTTATTTCGTTTTCAATTTTACTAGTTGTTTTCGTAAATAAATCATCTCACGATTATGTTCACAAAATACGTAGCACTACAAAGTTAATTTACATATTCTCCATATTGACATTATCCCGAGAAGCGAGGACCAACGATAAGAGTTGTGTATTCACTTAAAACAAGTGCTTTAAAGTTTACTTCTTCCCGAGTTTATTCTATGTTAACTAAGCGTCGTTGTCGTCTCGAGAATGTCCAACAGAATTAATTCGCCACGTAACACAAACCGACAATGTTTAAGCACCATAAACATGCAAATTTACCAACGTGTTAGGTTAACAGGCCCGTAGATAGTTAAGCGTTTCTATTCGCTTAGATGCGGGCTGATAGTTCTATGTGCCCGGAAGGTGCTTTTCCTCGAGTTTGTGTTATTGCTATAATAAAATTACAGTTGAAGCTCTATTTGTTTTATTTGTACTTAGTGTTATAAATCACTTGCGGCCCGCTCCGGCTTCGCACGGGTATAAAATATATAGCTTATGAACTGAAAAAATGAGTAAAATCGATCCAGTAGTTTTGATTTATTCATTACTGCCCTTGTCCCGCACTTCTCCACTATTTAATGGATGTTATTATACATATAAACCTTCCTCTTCGATCACTCTATCTATTAAAAAAACCGCATCAAAATCCGTTGCGTAGTTTTAAAGATTTAAGCATACATAGGGATATAGGGACAGAGAAAGCGACTTTGTTTTATACTATGTAGTGATGAACTTTCACAGGTCGAGAGGCAATATTTTATTTACTACAGGATAGTTTTATGTCGTCTAATTGCATTAAATCGGGTTCGCTGATTTGAATATGAATAAACCTTTATAGGAAGTGGGTATTTTTCAACCCGATTGTGATAAGTTGAAAAATAGTTTATATAATAGAAGTTACATTATCGTTACGCCCGTAGGATAATAAAATGCCGATTGCGTTAAAAGAAATTTGTTTTTTGTACTTGTACAGATAAAAATAAAATAGGTAGCCTGGCACAAATACACTACTGTCACTCTTACACAGACACTTGCCGTAGTCGCATTCGACTTGAAGGTCGCTTCCTATTTGTCGTGATATTCGCTTCGATGTCTATCTCTGCTCGAACGCACTGCGGCGCTCTTTGTATAGGTATTTCTTTTATTTGGGCGCGGAATTTATTAAAGGCTTGATGGACTAATTAGTATGGGTGGTATTCTTAGCGGCAATTAGCGTTTTTGGGAGCAGCTAAGATAGAAAAAATAAGTATTGGTCTTCTACGTGAACGACCTCTTTTTTTTTGTTTCTCACAGTCGGATGTCCCTCCCAAACACTCGGGATAATTCTTAACCACCGATCCCCCTTTCCATAACTGCAAGCGTAACTGGTTATGCTCTGTAGCTTATTTATACTTGTTTTATCGTGGTTTTTGGTCTGTTTATTAATCGGCCATAGAATAACGGTGAACATTGTGCTGAGGTCATAGCTAAGTGGTAGGGTATGCTGACGTGGCTACTTAACACCATATGTTCATTGTCTAACAGTGTGATGTTCCAGTGGTTGTAATTTAGCACGTTCCATGCCAAATCATTTTAGCCTGACATGTCGTTAAGACCATTTTATGTTTTGACTAATAACTACATTATCATACAATATTTCATTACAACATCAATACATAAGTAATTCTTACGCCTTGAGTAATTACCACAAAGTGTACAACATATGGTACACGTGGCCTGAGGATCAAATATAACGTGTACCACCGGTGGTATCAATGGCGTGGAACGTGTTAAGTAATTTAGTCTTTAGTGTATTATTTTCTTGTGCTACATTTTTCTTTATATTATAGGGGGCAAACGAACAGGTGGGTCACTTTTTTTTTTTTTTTTTTTTTTTTTTTTTTTACATGGGGAAAATCCGTAACGGATACCCACCCCGTCGGGCAGCGGGGGGTGGGTTATGTCCGACTTCCACGGACTAAAAACCCCATGGTGCCTCACACACCTATTTGGCCGGGGAGCAGGAACTGCCAAGGGCATTACTTCTGCTCCCCGGCAGACAGGTGGGTCACCTGATGGTAAGTGATCACCGCCGTCCATAGACACTAGCAACACCAGGGGAGTCGCAAGTGCATTGCCGGCCTTTTAAATATGTGGGCCTCCGGCGCTCTCACTGACCGAACGAAACGCAACAGTACAAACATTGTTACTTCACGTCGGTTTTCTGTGAGAGGTACTACCCCGGGCGAGCCGACCCATTCATGCTGAAACCAGTAATAGCTTCAGCGTAGCTCTACCACCTAAAAAAACAACATCATTATTTAGAATCTAGTAAGATAGTGATCACAAGCGATCTCTTATCTCAAACATAGTGAAGAGAGAGATTTTTAATTTGGTAAATGGTTTATTGTTATTACAGTTATAATAATTAGCCGCTAATGGTAAACAGCGAGCGGTGGTGTTGAGTCACTAATGGTTGAATGCGAACTGGTTATAAAAAATAAATTATCTATATAATGAAATGTAAAAGTGTACGCATTGCACTAATTATATAATACTTAAAGAGCCGTTCGGTTATGTAACTCCGAACACATAGAAAATTCTAAAGAAACACCGATGACATGTTGGATAAATTGTGTATCGGAGGAAAACGTGTCGACGTACCTGCTTTCACGATCTCAGCTTTGGATGCTGGTCCGGCCAGGGCACGATATACCGCTGGCTGAGGCGTCAATCAGTAATCCTCGATAGGTAAATCCAAAGGTGCTGGGCTGCTTGCTTGTGGTTTTTGTAGCACACAATAGGGCTTATTCGCGAAAAACTAATTTTATATCGGTGTTCGTTAAACCGCCGGGATTCACGTGTAACGTTTCGCATACTACCATGACCGTTGCCGGTTTTACGCCAATAGCAGCGCGACGTGGCGGGGGTTCGTGCGTAGGAGCCAATGATCGCGAGGCAAGGCCCGCCAACCACATATTAGTTTAAATCCACGAACAGATAATGCTCCGGTGCTATCACAGTATATACCGGAGGCATACAAATACAAGAAATATAAAAATAAAGGAACAAAATATGTCTGTTACGTAATGTAATACGTAACAAATTGAAAGTCTGAAGACTCATACAAATGCGAATGTGAGTTTTATCTCTTACACTTTGACATCATAACTACCGAATTGATATGGTTACGAAATTTTGCATACAGAATGTCAGAGACACGGTAAATATTTCATGGCAAAAAACGGTTCTTTTCCCGACGGATGGGTCAAACCAACATTAACGCGAGTGAAACCTATAGAAAAAGCTAGTATTTTTAATATATTACCTTAAATCCAATCTTTAATTAGTTCAATCACAGTGAATGCTTTCTATGGTTTTAAGTCACCAGCGCATTTAAAATGGAATTTTTAAACGAAATCTTGATGACAAAAAGCAATCATTGACGGTAGCAAATCGCAATCAAGCCGTAAATATTCGATTCGCACCTTAATCTAACGAAAGGACTAGGTACATTGCTGCCCTCGTAAAAGATAACGAGATTTTAGGAAAAAAAGTCTCTAGAGTCCCGGGGAGTACGAACATCTGCCAACTAAAGTATATAAGCTGGGCTTATTAAATAAAGTCCAATATTTACACACGTGGGTACAGTTTTATTTGTTTAGAACGTGATTCTTTTGAAGCAAACTTAAAGTCTACTACTACACTACTGGATTAATTCTAAAATATTTTCTTCTATTAAAAGTAAGAAACTTCTACTACATTGTTTCATACACATATACCTATAAATATAAATGATTGCGTATGTATGCAAAAGACTTTTTTTATTAATTAGTGCTTTTGCGAAACTAAAAAAAACTATTTCTGTTTGATTCTAATTATATCTTACGCTTCCATAACACAATTCGTAAACTTGTAGTTTGGGACTAAATTAGGGTGTAAATAGATACAGGGACAGCGTTCTGGTTTTGAGAATAAAATATTTAAGAGTCTTGGAGTAACAGACGGCTATGATGTAACATCTAGTAAGTTTGTAAAGTTATTTAAGAAACAAAAAAAAATCGAGAACAATTATAAATATTATAACATGAACTAAAACATGATTTTAGGTTTATTGAGCTACTAGTTCTTTTATTAAATCAGTTTTTTATACTCCGAAATCTAGTGTTTTTCTAAATCACAGCACGTTATACGCTTAGTTTAAATACAAGTTTTATTCTAAGGAGTATGTAATCGATTGCAGGTTCATTTTTAAAATCACGGTATTTCCTTTCTTTCTTCATTAGAACTTTCTAGAACTTTCATTAATAAAAACCATTTACACAAGGAACCGGAGTGTTTAATATATTTTGATTTCTCATTGTAAGCGTTCTATACTTCGAATTCTGTTCCACAGACTTTTAAATACTCACCTCGAAATAAAATTGGAATGCTGCTGTTATTAAAAGTTACCGTGGAACAATAACGGAATGTTCCGATTTTCCCGGCCTTATCAAAGAGCCTCGATGGATGCGATCGGTATTTAGGTCGGCATGTTTATGCACATATATCAGAAATTATTGCTTGTATTATATATTATATATTATTGATTTTCTAGTACATAATATATAATAATGTAGTGAAATATATTTGGATAAACTGATCCTATAACGTGTTACTAATTCAGTACCTTTTACTACGACAATTAAATAAAATTGAATTTTTAAAGGGCAAATTTCTTTAGGTACATTTCATATCATTTAACATCAGATGAGACGCTAAAACTTAAAAAGAAGCTAAATTCATTTTCAACTATTTCCCGTAATACGTGAAAAGGAGCATAATCTTAAAATGTCCAGTTGGTGAAATATTTCATTCGAAATTTATTATTATACCGACTAATTAAAACCAAAATTGTAATAAGAAAAATTAAGTCTATTTCTAATAGTCAAATTCGCTTTATATGTACACTTAAGTAGTAGTAAATATATACACACTAGTAGATTCCCGTCGGCTTAGTTGGGCATTAATAAAATGCCAAAGGATCAATCGAATCCAATAGATTTTTCATTGTTTACAGACTGGTTAGTGAAGCTTAGACACCGAAGAGTTTAGATTACCATGTTGGCAGCTAGGGAAGGAATAATGTTAAATTTTGATAATAATTTTAACTAGCTAAAAAAAAGGCCAATGGAACCCAAAAACGTAGAATAGAACAATCTACGAATTTTTGTTTGCATCGAATGGTCATAGTCCTATGCCGCTACCTTCAGCATTTTTAACGTGACTCTAGGGAACTATATTTCCATTCTATACAGATTACAAAAGTATTTTCTTCACAACAATAGTTCCCTATATAAATCAACACTAATTCCTATCATTGGCTTCTTAAATTACAGAAGATCAAAGATGGTACAAACGTAATCTTGTCGAAATAGCGTGTAGTCAACTTTTACTTAATCCACCGGTTACTCTAGTTGGCTTATTGGATTCCCTTTGCCGTTGTATTGCTTAATGAGTCGAGACTAATAGCATCTGGCCCTCGGGGGTACAGTACATGATATGTATGGGATGTGGGAATTTAATAACCGTGGTCGGAAACGGTCGAGGGTCTAATTGTATTGCACGAATTAGTATGAAGTATCCTATTTATATATATATTTATTTCAAGGAATATCAACAACTGTTAATACACAATCTATACATATAATAAAAATGAAGCGTCTGTATGTAATATCAAAATAACGATTTTTTACTGATTGGATATGAACATATACACGATACTGATAACAGAAACACAATTTTTAAAATGTTTGTCTGTCCGTTTGTTCCGGATAGTCTCGGAAACGGCTGGACCGATTTTGACAGAAATTGCACTGATAGATAGTTTAAACTACGGCGGGTGATATAGGCTACTTTATTTTAGACTAGCTGTCATCCGTGGCTTCGTCTGTAGTAGTATCTCCAAAACGATTGGACCTATTTTCATGGGACTTTCACTGACAGATAGCTAACGTTATAAAAAGTAATTAAAGCTGTTTTATTTTGGACTACCTTTTACCCGTGGCTTTGTTTGCAGTACTATATCCAAAACGTTGGAACCCTTTTTCACGGAACTTTCACTAACAGATAGCTGAAGTTATCAGAAGTAATTTACAATTATAAAAGAAAACGCATGCGGAGCTGCGGGCAACAGCTAGTAGGCAATAAAGTACTTATAAAAAGATATTAAGTGCTACATAAATAATAATAAAAAAGCACAGTGAAGAGTTACATATTAGGCAATCGTGTCAAAATATGATTTGATGATGGTTTGTCTTGCTTCATTCACTGGAGTATTACAAATATCTATATTGAATTGTTTATTAAGTTTATTATATTTACAGCTAGTTCGCACAATGTAACTATTACTTTTATAGTCGGTAGTTGAGTGATGCACATATATCAACGAGCTATGACGAAGAACAGTGGACGAAGTACCTACTTAAATAAATTTTCGGAAGGAGATCTGGACAATCAACCTCGTATACTGGTTCTGGTATACTAGTTATTGTTTAGTAATTATTTTTTTATCGTAGCTAGCTTTTACTCACGGCTTCGTTCGTGCCAATGTAGTTTTGACCTATCCTTCGGAAACACTACTTTTTTCAGGATGAAATTTAGCTTATTTTCTTTTTTGTAACCCTGATAACTTGTATGCAAAATTTGTTATATATATATTTATAATATTCGTTATCATTAAGACATATTAAATTATCTCTGGTTATATAAAAAGTGATATAAATGAACACCCGTTTAAACGCATGACATTAATATACAGTGTTTTTATTATTTACTAGTTATCCGCGACTCCCTCTGCGTCGTTTATTATCTTAAGAATATATTTCACGTACAAAGGAAAAAACATAAGCACCGCATCGCTTGCCCCATTTCTACACGGCCAGAAAACACACATCGTTGAACGCGTGTCGTGCTTAGAATACCTTAGTTTCTTAACAATTTATATTAAATGAATCTATAGTAGTAATTTTTTTTAATAACGATCGTATAAGTGTAAGACGAAAAACAAAAATAATTTTATTGTAATCTGTCCAGCAGGCGTGATGCGCAAATAACGGCAAAACTTTTTCTTTTTATCGATAAGTCCTAGAATCAGACCACCTGAATACACACAAAAAATGTCATCAAAAGCTGTCCAACCGTTTAAAGGGAGTTTAGTCACAAACACACGTACAGAGGAATTATATATATAAAGATTGTTGTATAAGATAAGTTTGTTTTACAGGTTAGTGTTTTAATCAAAGTCTGTTGTTTATGAGAACTGTAGATGACCAGACATGGCAACTCCATGTAATGCTACGTCATGGTTCCATCGTGAAGTTTTCCTACAAAGAGATAGAAGTTCAGTACCTTTAACTTTGCCATCAAACTGTTTATACTTCAAGTCAAGCTGACTCGATATTTGTATAGTAGCAAAAGCTCACTGACTGAAGTTGTAAACTGAAATATTGAATCATTTTCAATTATTTCTGCCAAAAAATCGTAGTAAGCCGTCATGTAAATCCACGAACAAAATTCTTATTTTTCTCCGTAACCTTACCTTGAAAAAATATTCATTAACTTCAGTCATTCATTAAGTTTAGGATAATTAAATAAAACAAAGCTTATTATAACTTTCGACTTTTCTATGAAATCTTACTTTTACTTCATGTATTTCGTTGTTATCTAATCTTATAATACGTAAGTCAAATTACATTATTTTTCTTAAGAACAAAAAAAAAGCAATATTTATTATTGAAGCGGCGAGACAGGCAGATAAATTTCCGCGACGTAAGCCTGTGGTAATAAGATTCTGTTTAATTTAAGTCCCGGCTCCGTGAAAACTGGGTAAGTTGAGATTCAATTAACTCGCCTTACGTACGTCGACTGCGCACTTTTGTTATGCATTTCTTAGTTGAAATTCTCTTTGGTGATTTTTTTTTAATTAGCTTTTACCCGTCAAAATTACAGCGCTAGGGATTATAAGTGAACATAACAAAGGGTACATATCTTTTATGTAAAATCAAAGTAGTTGAAATAAAGAAGTGTATTACACAATCGCGTTTTACGAACGTTTTTTTTAATGTCGAGATTTAGAGTTATTACAATTATAATTTAAATATACAGAATATAAATAATTGAAATGCGTATATATATATATATTATCAAGTGTAAGAAGGAATTAAATTAAATGTACATATTAAATAAAATAAAAAAATTGGGAAAGGAGCCTACGAATTCGTAAATATGAATGTGTTCTATGTACTCTGAGAACTCTGTATTTTGTTTACATCGATTATGATTGTCTTTTATATATTCTATTTATTAAAATTTTGAGATTACTATTTAAACCTCTATAATATTACAAGTATTTCACCAATTGGTGCATGGTGGTAGGGCTTTTTCTAAGTTCCTTTGGCTAGCTACTATCCTCAAGATGAAAATATGGCGCCAAGCACCTGTTGGTGTGTTCCGGCAGCTGCACTTGAGAGAGACAGTCTCCCTCTATGCCAAACGTGACTTACCACCTTAGACCACGTCATCATTTAATATCAGATGAGATTGTGGTCAAAATGTTTACTTTAAAAGTATATTTTTTTTTACAAAAGTTAGCTCTTTTAAATTTTGTTATTATCACTCAGCTCCTATAATATACGTATGTATATATTCACAATTGTTTTGGAAATAACTGATATAGTAATACAAGTCTGTCTCTTAAATAAAAACCTCACTGAATTTATATGGGATCAAACCTAATAGAAATTATTACCGAACTCAGACAAAAATGGAAACAGAAAAATCAAAATTACAAAATTTCTTTTTTTATATACGAACTTAAATGAATTACATGTCGCCTTTTCCGCCGACCATTTAAACTTGTCCCAACTAAAAAAGACTTTCGTTCGAGTAATCAAAGAAAGATATTATTCTGTGCTATAGTTGAATATTTCGACTGTGACATAAATAACGTCAGTTTATCAGCTATATCTATTGTATGGGAACTCACGTCAGCACAGCGATCCTTTTTAACCTCACCGTTTTTTATCTCACACGATTCACTAAACATTGCCAATGGATGCCCGTTCTTTTATTTGGACGCGCTGATAAACGGACTTGTCGCTTTTACCTCACGAATATAAATCGGAATCATAACTTTAAGACTCGTGGCGTTATTTAACAAAAGTTTTATATAAACTATTGTATAACTAAGCATTTTTTGAGATATGTAATAATAACAAACGGGCAGTTACAGGAAGCAAAAAAGGGGTTGACTTTTTCTAATGCGCACCATACGAGTATATTATATCAAACTAGTTGTTCGCTTCGACTTCGCATAAACGTATTAACGAAGAATATCATCATCATCAGCTTGTAGCACCACTTCAGAACCATAGGCCTTTTCCTGAAGGAAGCTATGGGCATAATCAACAGACCAGTCCACGATGTATTGGCGATTTCAAACTCTGAGGTATCCACAGTTGTATATATTTAGCCCATACTGAGACTACTATATACAACAACATTTCTCAAATTCAGGTTTCCCCACGAAGTTTTTACGGATATCGGATTGATATTCCACCAGTCGAATTAGTACACCACCACGACAAACATAACAAAACCAAATCTTCCATATATATTACGAGCTTGTAATAAAATAAAACAACAACTAAACAATTTAACATTCTATTCATCTGTTAATAATCCCAATATTTTTAAATATACCCTTACTGTGTTCTATCTCACTCACTCAGTCACAAATTTTTTTTTATATGGAGATTATTTAATCAAAATTGTTCGCTTAACCCTACGATTTTTCAAACAGTTTTCCTTCATACAAACCTTGTCCTACCAGTTAAGCACACAACAAAAAAAAAATATTTCAGCCAATTAGGTGTAACTGTCCTGAAGTAATAATGCACTTACAAACAATTATCGATTCCTACTCCTATAGAAGAAAAAACAAATACTCCTTTAATATTTTCTACAACTTACCGATCTGAAACGGCAGTTACAGCTGAGACATGATGGACCGCACTACGACCCCTCTTGCGTCTTCGCGTTCTTTTCCTGGAGTACGACGCCAAAAGCAGTCCCTTGCGCGCGTCTATCCGTTTCTTGGAGTCTTTAGCGAGCGTTCGTACCGCCAGAGAAGTGGGGTCGAAGCTAAAAGTTGAATCGTCCCGATGTTCGTTCAGATCTTTTTTTCTCTCCTATACCGATAAGAGTTTATATTAATATTAGTAAATTATCAAATATCTAATATATAATGTGGCATAGACAGGGACGTGAAGATTAGGATAAATGCAGGGTGGATGAATTAGCGAAAGGTGTCTGGGGTAGTTTGTGACCTACGAATGCCGTTAAAACTTAAGGGGAAGGTGTATAAGTCTATAATCAGACCAGTCGTGTTATACGGATCCGAGTGCTGGGCTACGAAAGAGACGGATGAGAAAAGATTACATGTGGCAGAAATGCGAATGTTAAGATGGATGTGTGGTGTTAACGGTACATTATAAGTACGTCGCTACGTGGCGCGGTAGTGGGACGGTTGCGAGTTGCATTTAACAAGGGCAGTATTCGCGCCGCATTCGCACCGTTCCGAGCCGTCCCGTTTCCGCGCCGAGTTTATAGCTTACATTCTGGTCAATCGAGCCGAATCGATAATGTATCGTAGTCCAGCGATGAAAACAAGAAGTGGTCTTCGTAAACAACAAACCGTGAACGATAATGAAGAAATTAAACAGAATATCGAAGAAAAGACGGATGCGAGTAGTGTAGTGAAGTCCGAATCGCCAGCCGTTAAAGTGATTTCACAAATACCGTCACTTCAAAATTCTCAAAAAGGTTCTTCTAAGAAGTCTTCTTCATCCTTGGCAGCACGGAAAGCTAAGTTAGAATACGAAGCAGCTGAAGCCAAAGCAAAAATTCAAATGAATTTGATTGAAAAAAAACTTGTCGCGGAATTGGCAGATCTAGAGGAACAAAGCAGCGCCAAATCTCTTCATACTCATAGTGAGGTAGAAAAATGGTTAGAACACAGCCAGCAAGAACTGAAAGCACGACCCGTCCCCGATCAAGGTCACACTTCGGACGCGCCGTGCCCGCTGACGTTAAATAACGCCGGCAACGATGAGGGTACTGTTCACCTGCTGGCTAGTGCACTGAAGGATTTAACCACTGCCTCTGCGGTTAACGGGCCTAACCGAACTCTTCTGAGTCGCCTGTGCACCCCACGGGATTTACCTTTGTTTTCAGGAGACCCTATAGAATGGCTACATTTTAAACAGGAATATGAAGAGTCTTCGCAGATGTGTAACTTTAGCTCGAAAGAGAACCTGTGGCGTCTACGAAAGTGCTTGCGAGGGCAGGCACGCGAAGCGGTGTCAGCTTTACTCATCAGTGCTACCACACCAGAAATGGTAATGTCTACTCTGGAACTACAGTTTGGTAATCCAGATGTAATTCTGTCAAGAATAATGGCAGACATGAAGAAGCTGCAACCAGTGTCGAATGAATATTATAAAGATATTGTGTCTTTCTCAGTAAAAGTACGCAACTATGTAGCCGCGGTTAGTGTGATCGGTCGCGACGAGTATTTAGTGGCCACGAATGTGATTACTAATGTTTTAAGTAAATTACCTACAGTCCTATTATCGAAATGGGCCGACTACAGTTATCCGATTACAACACAAGGTAAAAAAGCAACATTACATACTTTGGCGGAATTTTTACACGAAGAAGCTGTAAAAGTGAACAATTTGGCATTAATTAACACACGTAGTATGTTCGATACATATAAAAGAAAAAGCCAAGAACCTATATCGACACGCTCACATTTATGTTTAGTGAATAAAGATGAATACCTGAATAAAAAGTGCCAATATTGCCGCTTAACATATCACAAACTCACTGATTGCAAGAAATTTAAAAAGGCGTTACGAAAAGACAGATGGTCATTTGCAAAAAGAAATCGTCTTTGTTTTAAATGTTTGTTATCTACACACGAGCGAGAAACCTGCCCGGCCGATGTATGCGACATAGGTAACTGTGGACAACAACATCATCGCTTACTGCATTATAATAACAACAATAGAAACAATGTTATTATATCCAACCCCGAAGTCGTCGGTCTCCGTGTCTGTGACAAACCTGAAATCTCCAAACTGGAAGACCAGCCTGAGAGTGTCAACAACTTAAATACTGTAACAGAGTGTAAAGTGTTATTGAAGGTTGTGCGTGTTAAATTACACGGCCCTAACGGCACAATCAGTGTCAACGCGTTACTGGACGACGGGTCCACAGTGACTCTTATCAGTGCCGACCTAACAGCGCGACTAGGGTTGTGCGGACGTCGCAGTACAATACGTGTAGGTGATGCATGGGACAATGATGGATTAATTTGTGAAACCGAAGTGGTGCGGCTACAGATGTCATCTAACAATGGACAAAATTATGAACTGTATTCCCGTAGTGTTAAGAATCTTAGTTTACCTGCTCAGAATTCTTATATTGTTAATTGTAATAATTACGATCATTTGAAGAATTTAAAGTACGATTTTTGTAACAATAATGATAAGCCCGAATTGCTTGTTGGGCAAGACAATTATAAATTTTTAGCGCCATTAGAGTATAGGGTAGGTAAAATAAACGAGCCCTGTGCAACACTCACCCCTTTAGGTTGGTGCATCCATGGAAGGGTACCGGTGAATTCATCGTACACACGTGGTACTACACTCGTGATGCGAGACTACGACTACGACCACGTCCAGGTATCGCAGGATCGGTATGAAGAAAAATTCATGCTGCAGCAGTTGCACGACCAGCTACTAAAGAGTGCCGGTTCGCTGCGGTTGCCTCGCTACTATCAATCGTGCGTGAGAACGAGCGACAAGCACGATAAGTTGAGTGCAGATGAACCGCATAACGCTGAGCAACGCACCGAGCGCGCGTCGCCGTCCTCGCGTCCAGCGACGGCACTAAACCGCGTGTTGGATGAGAGTGGCGTAATGCGCGTCGGCGGACGCATCGGAGCCGCTCGCGATGTGCCTGACGAAGCGAAGTATCCTGTCATCTTAGACGGCCGCCAGCATATCGCTCGCTTAATAGTTAAGCATTTTCACGTTCGAGCTGCTCATGGCAACACAGAGATGGTGGTTAACGAATTAAAACAAAGGTATTGGATTATACGTATTCGGCCGACTGTTAAACGAGTAGCTATGGAGTGCATGATATGCCGAATACGAAAAGCAAAACCTCAAGTCCCGCGAATGGGTAACTTACCTGCTGGAAGAGTGGCTCACCATCAAAGACCATTTATGCACTGTGGTATTGATCTGTTTGGGCCCATTGAAGTGACTATCGCGAGACATCATGAAAAAAGGTATGGCGTTCTTTTTACCTGTTTGACGGTGAGAGCGGTTCACATAGAAATAGTACACCCCCTTACAACCGATTCCCTTCTGATGGCACTCCGCAGAATGGCTTCTAGGCGAGGGTGGCCTAGTTATCTTTATTCGGATAATGGAACGAACTTGCGCGAAGCTGACATCGAAATTAGAAAATCCATAAAAGAACTTGATGAAGGAAAACTGAAAGAAACCGCCTGTAATTATGGTACAACATGGACGTTTATTCCTCCTTCTAGTCCACACTGGGGAGGGGCGTGGGAACGCCTCATAAGAAGTGTAAAAACTACTTTAAAAGTAATCCTGAAAGAACGTGCACCAAAAGATGAGATTCTTATCACACTATTAGCTGAAGTTGAAAATATTGTGAACAGTAGGCCACTGAGTCATGTGTCAGTTGAAGCCGGAGCTAATGAATCGCTGACACCTAATCACTTTTTAATTGGGAATTCCTCCAATTTACCAATATTGGGCTTATTCAATGATTCTGATTTGGTTTTAAGAAAACAATGGCGTAAATCTCAAGCACTAGCTGATATGTTTTGGAGAAGGTGGGTGCAAGAGATTTTACCAGAGATGCTACCCCGTAGAAAATGGAACACCGAAAAGCATCCCCCGCTAGCACCTGGTGATTTGGTTTTCATCGCCGATCCTGATGCTCCCCGCGGTACTTGGCCACGAGGCATTGTAGAAAGTACCTTTCCCGGCAAGGATGGTCGAGTGCGAGTGGTCTCAGTACGTACTGCTACCGGTACCCTTAAGAGAGCTGTAGGTCGTGTCGCCAGAATACCTATTGCGGATGAGTGCTGCCAGGGCAGCACTAGGGTGGGGAATGTTAACGGTACATTATAAGTACGTCGCTACGTGGCGCGGTAGTGGGACGGTTGCGAGTTGCATTTAACAAGGGCAGTATTCGCGCCGCATTCGCACCGTTCCGAGCCGTCCCGTTTCCGCGCCGAGTTTATAGCTTACATGTGGTGTAACAAGAATGGATAAGATTAAGAATGAGTATATCAGAGGAAGTTTGATAATAGCAGCAGTGACAGAGAAGTTGAGGAGTAATAGCTTAGCATGGTACGGGTCTATTATGAGAAGAGATGAAAGTTATATAACAAGAAAAGTTTTGAATTTGAAAGTGGACGGATATAGAGGTAGAGGAAGACCAACAAAAGCGTGGATGGATAGTGTGGAAAATGATATGTGTATAAAGGGTGTGAATACTGAGATGACTTTTGACGGGGGAGAGTGGAAAAGGAAAATATATTGTGCCGACCCTACTTAGGTGGGATAAGGGTAAGATGATGATGATGATATCAAATATCTAATATACATCTGTAATATTTTTTTTTACTGTAGCACGGCAAAGTGACTGTACTATGCCTGATGTTAAGCAGAGTACAATCCAAAAACAACAGTGACCATCGAGAGACAACTATTCCATCGCCAGTCATCGCTGTCATGCCGGCCTGCGTAAATGTCTCTTAACGTTAGGTTTGAACGACCTCATGTTATAGGAAGGAGGGAACACACTGCCCAGCAGATTGTTCCACAGTTTTACGGTACGTCAAAGACAGGACGCTGCGAACTTTTTAGTTCATGCCCACATAGAATTTACCGTAAAACTGAGGAACTGAAGCCTTGCATGCATGGTTCAGTGTGGGCAAGGAGAGGAAGAGATTAAATTGAATAGCTCTTCAGAACACTCGCCGTGATACATACGATAATATATACGACAGTATAGTTATATAGAACGTTGACAGTATACTATTTGATAACGACAAAACACTGCCTATAATCATTAGCCTGGCCATAGGTAGATTTAGAATGGATAGAACTTTTATAATCTGGTTAGTATTATCAGAGACTACGCTTTGCCTATTCTTGATATAAATATCATTCATCAAAGTTTGATGGACCATATGATTTCTTAACAAACTATGCATAATCCTATGAAGTATTCCTATCATAAGTTAGAAATATATACTATAGATAATAAACATGATTTGTTAAAATGTACCAGTTGTACATAACATAACAAAAGGCATAACTGCAAAACTTTTCGTTCAACTTTATCTTAAGTTATGCAAATAATATAATGGCAACTGATAGGCATTTGTTCGGTTTTATATAATTAACGTTTTATCTAGCTCTAAACTGCCTACGAGGATTAGATAATCAGTAATGTGATTTTTTAATGAAGGTTAATTGCTAACTGTTCCTACTGATGATAAATGCTGATGATTTTTCTTCCCAGAATTATTGAAGTAAACTATTACGTACTTCTTGTGTAATCTGAGATTCTTCCTCGTAGCTGAGCGCGACAACGGCTAGCATGAGGTTGATGAGATAGAACGAACCGAAGAAAACGACCACGGTGAAGAAGGACACCGACATCGGACCACAGGAGGACAGCACCTGTTCAGAAACAATTAAATATAATATTACTGTAAATAAATTGTCTTTTCGCTCTGGTCCCACGCTAAGTAGTGTTTGAACATCATATTTTACTCTAATGCTACTCCCATATCTGCGTATATCGACACGGAGTTTTGTCTATTGTTACACTAAATGTAGATGTAGGAAGACATTATTTTCACGCGTTACGAACTATCGGGTTGCGTGACGATTGACACAACAAGATAACTGAGCCCGTGGTTTTCACATGTATGAAATTTCTGCGCCAATATCGGAATTAATTTTGAGGTTAGTTTTTTTTGTGCGACAAACATTCAAAGCTTCGTCACGCAGGTATGGGTACCACTCCTATACCTGCGTGTATCGCCATGTAGTTTTATCTATGGCCGCAATAGATGCAGCTCTGGGAAGGCATTATCGGCATGTGTTCATGTATTTACCACACGTGAAACAAATTTAGTGAATCCTAATTTCGAGTTATTGGAATGGCACAGGTGTAGGAAAGTTTTATCTGTTTTTTTATCGGAATTAATTTTGACGTTAGTTTTAACGCAAAAAGGACTAGAAGCTTTGTAATGCACGTATGGATTACATTGTCTTCTATCAGACATTATTTTATATTCACCCTTTTTATATACATACTAGCTTTTGCTCATGGCTTCGCTAGTGTGAATGTGAGCCGTCCCTCGGGAACAGTACATTTTTTACTGGATTATAAGTAAGGCTATAGATCGTTTTCTGTACACCTGATAACATGTTTGCATATGAATTTTATGGTCATGGATTGAGTAATTAAGGCGTGAAAGTGTAACAAACAATATCACATCCGTTTTTATAATATTAGTATCCGTACTAATATTTTTCATACATCCATCCATTCATCGCTCTTCCTCTAGCCGTATATCCTTTCAAATTCACACTTAACAGTCTACTAATCATGAAATTGATTTCTCCTATGATATATTTATACTATCTTAACTTATAGCTCTTTTTGATTTCATTGTCAATTATGCTATTTAAAAGTTAACCTTTTGTCATTGCTTCAAATTTTTATCGTCCATCTATCACATGTCGCATTATAGCCGGCCGCACAGTAGGGGTAAAGTTAAAGGTGTACGGCAGAACAGAAAAGGCCAATATGGCGGCGCCGCTGTGTTATCTCTTATTGGCGCCGTCGGATAACAGTAATAGGTAATCGGCAAAAGACTTTTAACGAGACAGTGGTAATAAAATGAATACTATATAATGCGTACCACAGTATTGTTTTACATAAAAAAGGTTATTTATCAACTTATTTCAGGCTCTTTGTAGGATTTAACGGTATATCGAAGCCAGAAACCACCGAAAAATTATAACTAGAAGCCACTCCAGTAATTTCATAATTATTTGTTTGTCAATATTAAATTGTCAATATTAAATTGTGAATTAAGATTAAATGAAATAGGTTGTTAATAATATAATAATGGACTTAAACCGCGAAGCTTTTACAAGAGAGCAGAAAATGTGTTTTTAAATATAACTAAGTAAAATTATTAAAAAAGAAATATATAAAACCCGACTGCAAAGCTTCTTTTTTTATTCATAGATGTCATACTTCAATGTTAGTCTATAACACTTCTACAATTTCGACGAATCTAACGACACGTCATACGTTAAAAACTATTAAGATATTTAGGCTACAGAGTATGAAAGTCTATCACATACGTTTTTTGCCTAAAGTAAATATTTTTTATATAAATGCTTTTAGGAATAAACAATATTTTTATGTACTAGAAGACGTTTCAAATGAAAATATAGCCGCATCTAGTATCTTCACTAATTACTTCTGAAGATTGTACTGCTGGTAAAAAAACCATAGATACATTTAAAAAACATGATCCTCCTTTTGGTACTGCTTAATAAAACAAATAAAACCCACACTACAAAGAAAAAAGTTCACATTCACGTAGCACTCTTTTTAAAATATCTGAAAGCATATTCATAGTTTATAAAATATTCAAAATTACTCGGGGCCTCTACTTTTTCAGTACCCCAGAGTACATTGAAATCCGGCCCTGATAATAAATGTACTTGTAGTTACATATAACATGGTTGTTCATAATTTAGCTGAAGGTTCATACCGAGTCAAACCTTAGATAGCTCACGTTACGTTGTTGATTTAGGCTCGGATGTGTTTATGACCATGTACTTACTTTCCCTATATACATAAACATAAAAATATATGTATGTTGGAGTATATTTTTTACGTGCCAAAAACGAGAAAATCTGGAAATAATACTATACAAATATTTCTCTAGCAACCGTAAAGCGAAACAAAATTGTGTGGTTTTATGAAACTATGATGCAAGTGAAACTTTAATTCGAATCGTAGGTATTTAATTAAATTTTTTTCGGGAAAATTATTCGATTTAGGATATTAACCCTTCGGTTGATTTTTACGACCCAGATCTCAAAATGTCGGATTATATATTTAATATATTTTTTTTAATTTCACGACATCGTACATTGTAAATTTCATGGTTTAGTAAAAACACATTTTAGATAAAAACTATAATTTTACAATATACTCATTATAGTTAATTTGTTATTTTTCAAAGTTTTATAGTAAATCAGGTATTTTGTAAACTTATGGTGCCAACAGTCTGTTGACCTGTTCCTCATGAGGTCTACATTCGTTTGTATGGAACTTAAACCTTTATGATTTTAGGCAGTCCAGGGGCTGAAACCGCGTTTTTAATCTTCACTTAATAATTGGGAAATGGGAATGATAATAGGAAATCGCGTATTAGAGCACGGAATACATAATACAATATTTATTTAAATAATTGAATAATTTTGAATTGAGCCATGGCCGCCGCCATATTGGCATTGTTTGCTCTGCCGAGCGCTTTTCACTTTACTCTCACTCAGCGCACGGCTGTAATGCGACATGCGATTGACGGACAAAAAACTGAAGAGGCGATTTGAAAAAAGTTTCGCTTTAAAAATTAACCACGATTATATAATTGATTCATAAAAAACTGGTAACCTTTCGCATTCTTTCATGTTAAAAACGGTATAAGATTAAAAAACAATGAAATATACCTTTTTTCTCGTTCTATCATAGAAATAATTTCCATAATGTTATTAGGTAAGTTCTTCTAGAGATTAGCTGCTTATAGTTATCAACTTATTTAAACAAGCAGACGGCACATAACGTCACAATCGTCGTATGGATTAAAACCAGTAGAATAATTACCTGATTAATATCTGCTAGTTCGACAAATAGATTTTTTTCACAATTTACCTACATTTATCTGCTTATTCATTCATATTCACATATGAAAAACAAAACAGGTGATAATAAAGACAGGCAAACTACATGTGTAATTCATATAAATAAAATAAAAGGTCTGCTGTTGTGCACGTATCACGCAAACTACTACTGGTTAGATTTCGACCAAATAATCTAATTTTTATTTCTTAGACTCCTTGTCCTTATCTAGAAAAATATCACGATATTTATATTTCATATAAAGTTATTAGAGTTTTTCGAAACATCGATTTTTATACGCACTACGCGTTCCGCGATGTGTTTTCATGCTATGGAGAAGTGGGACATGCCGTGTAGTTTTTTATGTACCTACTTTCTCATGTAATTAATATATTGTTAAGGTATTAAATAATGTTGACGAAGTCATGGGTACTGGACTAATGCTGAGCAACGTGTCAAAAATATAAATGTGTTATAAAACATATTATACAGATTTTAATCCATTATTAGCTTCCAGTGAAGGAAAACATCGTGATGAAACCATAGATAGCTTGGTGGTAGGGCTTTTTCTAAGTCCCCTAGGCTAGCTATCACCTTCAAGTTAAAAATCTGTCGCCAAGCACCTGTTGGTATGTTCCGGCAGCTGCACTTGAGAGCCAGTCTGCCTCTAGGTTTAACGGGGCTACCATCTTAGACAACATCAGATGAGATTATGGTCAAACGCTGGCCTATAAAGTGAAAAAGCATAAAAAAGTACTTCTTATATTGTTTACTAATAGCAGTTAAAAAAATGAAAGCAATTCAAGAACTTCGTACGAAGCCGCAGACCGCTTTTACGGTAGTCCTTTTGGGAATTAATTAAAGTTGCCTCAAAACGTTCCCTACATTATGGATATGCCTGACGAGCCCTGGCCAAAGTGTAATACTGCCCTCCGAGATCTTATTCATTTGTAAATTAAACCCAATTAGCATACGGGCACAATTTGGCCGCAAGGACATTTTCCTTTATCTAAATACGAATTTTATTAACTTTTACATTAGCAGTTTTTGGTAGCGTATTCGGTCATCAAGTGACTTTTATTTTTGTTACTAATCTTGTAATACTGGGGACATTTTACATATTAACGCTGTGTTATTGTGCACAAGTGAAGTGGATTGAGTAATAACAATATGGAGAATGAACTCCGAGATGTCACAACAAAAACTCCTTGGAACGCTATAATAAGGAGGCCACATATTATTGAAAAATTAAAAAGCTTAAATTAGACTATAATAATTACCAACTTGATAATGAGAGACATAATCTTCGAAAAAAAAAAATGATTCGTTGCCAAATTAGGTAAAATAACAACAAGAAGAATTTCAGATGATATTAAATTTAATGTCCTTTTATAGGCGAATGTTTTAACAAGTCAATTCTCAGGCATCAAGTTAGTAAAACATTGCAATATATAATTTATGTTGGCCTACTGAAATGATTCCAGGTTACTTAATCTAACCCTTAATTGATTTATGGTACATTAGTCTGGGGAGGGCCGCATAAATTACAATTAATTTCTCTGAAAACAACCCACAGAGCTAGGTTTTAATGTACAATATTATTAGTGTAAAATAAACCATTCCGCTATTAGAATTATAACTTAATATATAGGTACCACATTTTTTTAGCGTGTCCCAATTTTATATAGCCAGTACGATTATATAATGTTATTCCAAAGACCTTTTTGAACGTGAACTCCCAACAGCCAAATGCAGAAACGATACAGTACGAGTATACGGACTTCTCATTGTAATATATTTGCTCGGAGTTATCATTGAATATCATATAAAGAGTATTCATGTTCTTTTACTTCTTCGTCTGTTCTTTTATCCTTTTTATTTATAATGTGTCATAAATGGAAAAAATACGATGGTTTAAATAAGATAGCTTTTATGTAAATATAGAAAACTTCATAAAAATGTATGCATACCATGTTATAAACGTTTTCCCAGTAATCCAATGTGATAAGTTGGAACGTGGTCAGCATAGACCATAGGAAGTTGTCGAAGTTAGTGTACCCGTGATTCGGGTTAGGGCCCACGCAGAGACACGTGTACTGTGGAGGACAGTGTCTCGCACCCGTTAAATTACCGCAAATTATAGGCACTTCTTCTAAATCCACCATCCAGTTGGAAGGGTCTCTTATCCACCTGAGAGAAATGAAAAATATTTAAAAATACATTGGTCTGTGACTTCGTGTAATTGTGAATAAAATATTTATTATTTTATATTTAAACGTGAAGTTATGTTTGTCCTTTAATAATGATAAAACAGACTGGAAGGGTTCAAATATAATTTGGCATAGAATTTAATGGCCGTGAACTAGCATGGTGAATACTTTTTAGCGGAGAAGTCACATTCCTAAATAGTCTAAAACAATGCATAATACAATCCAAAATAATGCTATTTAATGTATAATATTTTTTCAATTTCATCTTCAATTATTTAAAAAAAATAATCAAAGCTATCTTAAATTTTGGTAAAGATGATATTAACTGGGCAGGCCTCCTTCATCTATATACGCAAAGCTTACACGGGTGTTTGTAGAAATGGTTTGTCCGAGTAATAATTATAATTGAATTTACTATCCTTGTTGGACATTTCACCACAATAATTGTCTCCATAATTTTAAAGACGTGAAATTTGTTAGAAAATATACGTGGAATTTCAAAGTCAGTGTTACGTTATATTCAGATTTATCATTATCACCATTTCAGTCAAAAGAAGTTTTATGCTGGATATGGTGATCTCCCAATGACCGACTCTGAGCATCCAGAATACTCCAACAACTTTCACCAGCGCCCTGTATATCAAACGTTATAAATCTACGAGCTCACAAGTTACATATTGCAAGAACTTTTTACAGGTTCTCGTAAATTACCCTTATCAAAAAATACGACGAGTCCACAAACTCATAAGTTACAAGATATATGGACGTATAATACAAGTTTATGTGAACTTGTATTTTTAATTTACAAGGTATTAATTTTGCTAAATTGCACAATGGTTTTTCTTTTCATTTTCCTTTTTTAGAGGTGGAAACTTTCTAAATATTTTGAAGTAGCACTTGTATTAACGGCGATATCACTTGTAGCTTGTAACTTATATATGTAGTTTTGATAAACACATTTCTTCAGGAATGCACTAATTTATAAGAGAAAGCGCTTGTAATGTTTGATAAACGGGGCACAGTTCGTTGGTTTTTCTTGTTGGGCTGTTCAGGTTGCACATTCTGGTATATGAGAATAACTAGAGAACTCCTCAGCCATATCGCCGATTCACGTCTCAATACAACGTTAGTAACGACTTACAAGACTGACATGTGTTTGTTATGGGTTTTATAAGAAAACTCAAAGGGAATAGAGACCGTTACGGATGGAATTTATTTGCGTGACCAAATAAAGAGTGTGGAGATTCACATAAAAACCAAAGTCTCAAAAATTGCTAGATATGTATTAACCCTTAGTAGCCTGATTTACGAAAGTGATTTATTTTTAATATTACTGTGTTTGCTTAAGGGTCTAGATGAAGGGAAAAATAGTTAAAAAAATCACAATATTTATTTTACATATTTATTTAGAAAAAAAAAAAATTTCGTTAGAAAGAATATTATACAACAGTAAAATACGTACAGACAACCTATAAAAAAAAACTAATGGTAATGTGAACATTCGGTTTAAAAGATTGGTATCAAAATTGAAACTCTAGGTTATTAACGGTTAAGTTGTGCAACCTTAAATGAATAGTTATTTATAATAAAAACTAGAAGCTTACTTACGCCAGCCAAACATCATCAGTGAAGTTCACTCCGGGCTGCACGACGAGATCCTTAACGCATTTGTTCCTCAACTCCCCCATGTATACTTGTAGCGCGAAGAGTGCGAACACCATCAAACAGAAAATCGTTAACGTCATAACTTCAGCCAGCTGTTTGAAGGAATGTAGTAACGCGTTTATGATGGTCTTTAATCCTGAAAAGTAATTATTAATATAAGCTGGTGTTCAGTTTATGGCGGTGGTCTACTGGTTTGACCAGTGGAATATCAATCAAAGTCCGCATTTCGACCATCGCATGTAAAGAGGAAGTTTTCGGAATTCACCTACATTTGCTGATTTAAATTGGTAGTCACACCATCCGCTAACGGTGAAGGAATACATCGTGAGCAAACCTGAACCTGAGAAATGTTCTTGTTGTTCCACCGTATATGAGAAAAATATATGACTGTGGATTTCTCATACTTTGAAAACGCCAATACGTCGGTAGGCTGGCGTGGTGTTTATGCCCATACCTTACTTCAGGATGACGCCTATGGCCCTGCAGTGGATCCCTTACAGGCTGATGATAATGGTGACCTATTTTATGATAATTTATACGAATCAAAAAATGACACGAAAGCCTATTAAAATTAGAGTGAAAATTGTTGATTACATAGCTACCATCTCGGTGCAAGCAAAGAAGTTTGATATATCGTATCTGTGCCGTACTGTGAAGCTTTGAAACTCCTTCGCTGTTGGGTTATTTTCTTTTTAATATAACATTAGGCACTTCAAAGAAGGCGAAGAGATTTCTGATCACGCCGGTGTGGGAGGCTGCGACTAACGATGAATTTTATACCTCTTAATGGTCTTACTTTACCATAACGCATAGTGCAGTAGTAGACAAGTGTCATCGTCGACTTCAGAATCGCTTTCAATAACATGTATCAATAATACAACTGAACATTTCATTTCGTTAGAAAAAGTAATCTTATATACTACGTGTACCATATAAAATTAGTGTATTAGCCGTGTCAAATATATTTTATCGTTTCAGAGAGAACATCAAATTAAAAGAAAAACTCTTCAAGAAGCTCACCAGGCATAATAGAGACAGTTTTCAAAGCTCTCAGGACTCGAAATGTTCTCAGTCCGGCGAGGTTACCGACTTCCATA
Organism: Antheraea assamensis; assembly: GCA_035772565.1. NCBI lineage: Eukaryota > Metazoa > Arthropoda > Insecta > Lepidoptera > Saturniidae > Antheraea > Antheraea assamensis. The sequence continues at coordinate 2,168,931 of JAQQSE010000106.1, read as the reverse complement.
CCGATGGTGGCGTATCCAGACGTTATTACTACGAAGTCCAGCCAATTCCACGGGTTCCGAAGGTATGTATACTTGTTCAGTATGAAACCCTTCGCTATACATTTGATTATCATCTCGGCCGTGTAGATCGCCAGGAATATGTACCTAGGAGATGGTAAAGATTATAATAATTATTTGCGTTTGTTAAGGTTTAATCTAGTACATAAAAAATATGTATATATAAATAATTAGGTAGATTAATACCTAATAGAAGATATAAAGTTTCACTTATTATTCCCGAGTACTATAAACTATTTTTCATTCTCAATACAATTAATAATTTTATGAATTCACATACATGATAGTAATGCTAACATTTTTTCAGCTGTTTATATTTTATTATTACCAAAATAAATTCACTCGTGCTTTATGAAAATAGTTAAAATTATAAAGGTACAGTAGTACCCTGAATTTCATTTGACACGTCGCATCGGGGTGAAGAGTGGCACTATCGCGCAGCGCAATGACTGACATAGACAAAGATAGCGCTATGCGAAAAACCGAACTTAGCTGACTATGTCGTTCTTCTCTCCGATGTGAGAAATTAAAAGATAGATACTTTAAATATGTTATATATTTATACTCGACACTCTGGCTTATTTTTGAGTCTCGTTCGAGCAGCGGTCGAGTGCACACGTGCGCCCGCTCACAGCTCTGACAGTCCGTTCGGTTCGCCGCGCTCGGCTATCCTCGGTTATTTCCGACTCGCCGCGCCGCGCTCGCCTACCTGCGCACCAGATGTCCGCATTCCGACGGTCTCGTCGCTGCCCGACCCGCATTGTTATCGAGTGATTCAACGGCCGGTGCTTTGTTCGAGCCTTTTTCGAAGAAACAAGACATCTGCTGCGACGCCGCACTTTTAGTGCAAATATAAAACCGCACTTTTCGGTGCGACCTCTCGCGTTGTCAATCGAAGACCACGCTTAGTGGCTACTCACGGGAATACGTGTCACGGTGCCAACGAGTGAGTAGAGCGCCCTGTCCGCTCGCCGGTTGCCCCGAGGCAAACGGTAAAGGCAGTTGGGCCTGGGTTGTCTGGCCTTGGCGTGTGCGCCTAGTCAGGTCCAGGTATCGCCCTCCCACCCTCCTATCCCCTCATTCCATCCCCGGGTGTCTGTTTGGGCGTAGCCCGGTTTACCGGTCTGCGTTCTCTGCCCTGGGCTTGATAGGGCCTCCCCCTAGGCTTTGTAGGTTCTTCTCTGTGCGGCATTGCACTTCGCCCACAGCTCTTTTGGTCCGGACTCGGGATAGTCCCGTAGTTTTTCGATTTGGCGCGCCCCCCTGCCCTTCAGGCAGGGAGGTTTGTTCGCGGCCCCCCGCCCCCCGCGTACCCAGCCACTATGGCTTCGTTAACTAACGAAGAACGTCTAGCTAGGCAGGTAGCTTGGTTCGTAGCCCAAAACCCCGAACTCGCGGTAAGGTACAAGGAGATAGAGAAGTCGTATGACTCCGCGTCGACATCCCCCTCACACTCGGAGTGTGAAAACGCGTCCGATAGCGACTCGGGTCGCTCGCGCTCCCCGGTTTCAAAGACCAAGAGCAAGCCCAGGTCGCGGAAGGAGAAAGCTCCTGCCGCCCCCGCCCTCACCTCTTTAGAGTCACCCCTCTCCCCTGACCCGACACCACAGAACCTCGGGAGCCTCGCGCCCCCCCTCCCAGACTCCGATATGGATGTCGATCCGTCGATTCCCGCGGCTCACATCGACAACGACGACGGCTTTCAAGTCGTATCGTACCGCCGGCCGGCCGGCCCCACCCGCTCCCCTGTAGTTGCAACCCCCCCTGCCTCCGTCCGTACGGAGCCAAGGCAGGGAGACAGCTGCGTCTCTTGGCGCAAACCCACCCCCTCCGTCCCGCACGCCCCCGCTCCCTCCAGCCGTAGCGCTCCCGCTCCCAGACCAACTCAAACCGAAGCTGCGAGTTCCGCAGCTGAGACGAGGAAGCCCCGCCCCCCGCCCCCCGTCACCATCCAAGACAAGTCGTCCTGGGTGGCTATTTCCTCCGCCCTTAAGGCGAGGAATATTTACTACACGTCCGCCCTCAACATCCCGGCGGGCATCCAGGTCAAGGTGCCTACCACCAACGACCACCGTGCGCTGACTTCCTTTCTCAGGGAAGCCAAGCTTCAATATTTCACCCACGCCCTAGAGGAGGAGCGTCTCCTCCGTGCAGTCCTCCGTCGCGTCCCGGTCGAGGTGTCGATCGAGGACGTCGAAGACTCCCTTAAGGAGCTCAATTTCCCTGTCAGGGAGGTACACCGTATGTACCACCCGCGCACAAAGGCCAAGTTCAACTGGGTGTTGGTCATTCTTGACCGCACTAAGGAGGGCAAGGCCATCTTCGACCTTAAGTCGGTCTGCGGTCTCACGGGCGTCACCGTCGAGCCACCGCGCAAGTCCAATGCGCCCTCGCAGTGTCACAACTGCCAGGGTTACGGTCACTCGGCACGGAACTGTCACCTGCGTCCCAGGTGTGTGAAGTGTTTGGGTGATCACTCGACTAGGGAGTGCTCCCGCACTCCGGCCTCCCTCGATCCTCCCAGCTGCGTGCTCTGCGGTAACGCGGGCCATCCCGCGAATTATCGCGGCTGTCCCCGCGCCCCGCGAACACAACGCCCCCGTCAGGCGAGGCAAGCACCCAGGGCGCCTGCCGCCACCGCCCGCCCTCCGCCTCCACCTCTCATGTCCGTGGAGACTTTCCCGCGCCTGCCGGGCGCTTCTCGCCCGGTAGTAGCCGCTCCCAAACCGCGTGAGGCACCTTCTGTGCCGCGCGCTCCCCAGCCCGGACGGGCCCCCGTGGCCCCCTGGGCACCCAGACCTCAGCCTCAGGCCGCCAGGCCTCAGGCTCAGCCCCCGAAGAGCGCTCCCGCTCCTGCACAAGGCAGTCCCGCTTTCTCTTTTAATTTGCCCGGACTCTCCTGGCTCACAGAGATCCTTATCTATCATGATCTGCAGGAGATCATCGCTTTTAACGCCGTGGTTAACTCCAACCAGGATTTGGGCTTGCTGAACGCGATCACTCAATTCCCTAACGTGGCTGCTACCGTACAGCGCCTAGCCCGTGCTTCTCACGGAAAATAGTTATAGCATTCGCGGCTATGAATAAAATTAAACCGCGCGGTCTATCCCTTTCGTTTTTTAATGCTAGGAATCTTTTACCTCAGCGCGACTTAGTAGCTTCCTTCTTACGCGAACGGCAGATAGACGTTCTCCTCGTACAGGAAACGTTATTAAAACCTAAAGCGCGTAGTCCCGCGATCGCGAATTACTGTATAGTCAGGAACGACAGGGTCACTCGCGGGGGTGGCACCCTGATTTATTATAAAAGATCGCTTTATTGCATGCCGGTCGACCCGCCCGCTCTGTCCAACATGGAAGTGTCAGTGTGTAGACTAGGGATGACCGGTCATCCGTCAATTATTTTAGTTTCCGCGTATCTTCCGCCGTCCAAAGAGCTTCTGGGGTCCGACCTCCAAGCTTTGTTCAATTTAGGACCATCGGTCATAGTAGCCGGGGACCTCAACAGCGGGAACGTTATCTGGAATAGTCCGAGTACTTCTCGAAACGGGATGAGACTCGATAGGCTAGGTGACGTTCTCGATTTTGACGTCATAGCCCCGCCGGAACCCACTCACTTTCAGGATAACTGTCGTCCGACAGTATTAGATGTAGCTCTACTTAAGAATGTCAGGCTTAAGGTACGACTCATACAAGTCGTACACGAACTTGACTCAGATCACCGCCCGGTGGTGTTGCAACTAGGTTTGCCTTCCGATACCAGTCCTCTGTCGGTCAGAGTGGCTGATTATCCTTCGCTTCGCGTCCATCTTAGTGAGAATCTCTCATCGGCTAGTTTAGATAGGATTCCGGACGTGTTGGTGTCTAAAGCCGACGCGGATCTGGCTATCGATTCCCTGGTCGACTACCTTCAGACCGCCGTAAGGGAGACCTCGAAAGAGGTACAAGCGGCGAACGATCGCCGTTTTATACTCCCGGACGACGTGAGGGCGTTGATCACGGAAAAGAACGCCGCGACTCGTGCTCACGACGCCTACCCGACCGAGGCAAACCGCGTTCGTTTACGTTCGTTACGGAGACTCGTAAGATCTAGAATACAGGAGATCCGGGGCGACAGGTGGGACAGGCTTTTGGAGGATATCTCCCCGTCCCACGTGGCGTACTGGAATATAGCGCGAAAATTAAAGTCAGATATTAGCACTCCTATGCCCCCCCTTGACAGAGGTCCTGGGTTGCCTCCCGCGTTCGATAGTGTAGATAAAGCCGAATGTCTCGCGAATAGTTTAGAGAAACAGTGTTCGCCTAACACTGATAACACTGACCCTATCCATATTGGATCGATCGAATCCTCGGTGGAACATGCACTCGCGTCCCCGCCCGCGGATACCCTAACCCCGGTCACTTTCGATGAAGTGTCGGCCGCCATCAAGCGTCTTAAAAATAGGAAGTCCCCAGGTCCTGATGGGATCAGGAACGAGGTACTGAAGCTCCTTCCTGACCACATCATAGCTCTTCTGGTCTGCATCTTCAATGCGGCCATGTCCCAGGGCTACTTTCCAGCCGTCTGGAAAAAGGCCGTAGTAATAGGCATTCACAAACCCGGCAAGATAGCTACGCTTCCCGATAGCTATCGGCCGATCAGCCTCCTCGATACGTTAGGCAAGCTATATGAGCGGCTCCTTCTGAACCGTCTCCAAGCCTCCATATCCCAATTAAATCTGTTACCACCTGAGCAGTTTGGTTTTCGTGCCAAACACTCTTGCACACATCAAGTACACCGCCTCACGGAGTACATCTTCGGCAATTGGAACGAAGATCCCAATCCGGATGTAAATCCGAAGAAGCCTAAACCGAAACGCACAATAGCAGTCTTCTTCGACGTCGCCAAGGCCTTCGACAAGGTCTGGCACGCCGGGCTCGTTCATAAACTCATTCAGTCTCGCGTTCCCGATATTTTAGCTCATATAATTCGCGATTTTCTATCAGATAGGACTTTCCGCTTTAGAGTGGAAGGTGAACTGTCCCCACCCCACCCGATACGCTCAGGTGTACCCCAGGGGTCCATACTCGCGCCCTCACTCTTCAACCTGTTCATCAGTGACCTACCTCGGTCCCCGGGGATCGAGTTAGGTTGTTATGCTGATGACACAGTGATCTACGCTTCCGGCTGGCGGCCGACTGTACTTAGGAATCGCATGAAACGGGCCGTTCGCGTTCTCGGCGAATGGTACCGTCAATGGCGAATAGAAGTCAATCCCGATAAGAGTGCCGCTGTCTTTTTCGATCCCATCCAGCGGCCGTGTAAACTCAAGCCCCTTAAACTCTATAAGGTAGCGATCCCCTGGGCCTCCGAGGTCAAGTATCTCGGAGTTTCCCTTGATAGGCGTCTCACTTTTAGATCCCACGTTAAGAGAGTGCGAAACAAGGCCGCCATGGTCTTGGGCCGCTTACATCCCTTAGTTTGTTCCAAGAGCAAGATGTCCCTCAGACACAAGCTCACGCTGTACAAAATGTGTATCCGACCCATTCTGACATATAGCTGTCCTGTTTTCGCACACATGTCAGAAAATCTCTTCAAGAGATTGCAAATACTGCAGAACCGATTTCTTCGTAGGGCGGTCGGTGCCCCTTGGTACGTCCGGGGAGTCGACCTCCACAAGGACCTGGAAATGCCGTCTGTCTGGGCGTACGTTAAGACCCTCACTAGCAATTATTTTGAGAATGCAAAGAATCATCCCAGTCCGTTAGTGGTATCCGCGGTAACTTACGATGCCGTACCGAACGCGCCGCGTTATAAAAGACGTCCGCGACATATTTTTTCCGATCCTCCCGATAAAATAACGGTAGATAACGCAGATTACCCTTCCGTTCCTCGAAATAAAGCGTGTGCGCGCCCACGCCCGCGTAATCACAGATCACGCCGCCGCGGTTTGGCTGTGAATTTTGCTCCAGCACACATACCTAGGCCCCCCTCGGCAGCTGCTCAAGCCGAGGTACGATCCTCCGGAAAGGAGCCCTCGAGCATGCTGCTCGCGCGGACACAGTGACACTGTTAATCAAACACTCGACTTTACAACACAACACCGATCACCCCACACACGTGCACACACACACTCGTAGGTACACATAGTGGTGGGCTATTTTTGTTTGTTTTTTTGCCCTTTCGAACTGAAATAGTTTAGAACACAGATAGTCAGATACAAAATACATGTACGGGATCGTGAAACATACATGCTTGGTAACCATGTATATTTCACGAACTCATACAGGTATGATACGGATAGGTTTAGCTTAGTTTAGCTTAGCTAGTCAGACTCGGGTATTCGACGACAGCCCAAGCCGAGGTGTGCCGTGCGCCCTTGTGCTAGTCGTCTATACAAATCGGGTGAGTGCCTTAAGCGCTCCCCTTAGTAGTCCGGTAAATCTGTAGCGGCCTCCGGGTCAACAGAGTAGGTCAGTTCGAAAAAAAAAAAAAAAAAAAAAAAAAAAAAAAACTGGCTTATTTTCAAAAATGAGTTCACAATGTTAGATACATAGAGTGCTCAAAATGTACCAATATTTGCGTTAGCGTTACATTACACTCAAATCCTAAATTATTTATATAAGTTGGGAACAGTTATTTTTTTCAGGATGAAAACGTACCCTATATACATTTTAGTAGTCGTGACAACGAGTATGTACAATTTCATAATTATTAATTAAGTAATCATGACGTCAGCGTGTAACAAACATACAAACTCACATTCGTATTTATAATATTAGTCAGGATTGATCCATTAAACTGAGATATAATATTTTAGCCTAGAATATATGTCTTCAATAGTATTATAGTACAGTCAATATATGCAAAATACATTACAATAAACGTACGCTTGGTAACCCCATAATAAAAGCACGATCAAATTCAGTTATCAAAATATACAAATATTACTAGCTATCCTAAACCCAGGTTTGTTACATTTAATCGATATATGATTCTTTATGTGCAGTGTAAATAGACACGCAATGTAGACATTAAACAATGATGCTATTGTACTCTGTACTAGATAGACCGTTCAATACAGTCAGTCTGTTTCATTCAATGTGTATTTACAGAATCATACTAGCTGGTATTTTTCTTCCGTGGATTAGTAATTCTTTGTTCCATACTTTGAGTACAATGTACACGTAAAATTACAGCTGACCAAACTTTTTGACCGCTCTGAGTATAGTTGAGCATTACATAAATATAAGTATAAATACGGATTATACTATATATATATCATCGAGACAACTGAAGGATAATTAAATGCCAAATTTATATTATTAAATAATAATGTTCTAACTTTGTTTCGTATTAAACTCTTGACTATATTGCGCGCAAGCCTAGACTTACGGCTATGTTCAGAGCGGCCGAAAAGATTGACGAAGACTCTAATAAAAACTATTGTAATTTTTTGTAACTCTTCTAACGATTGTAAATCAAGTCTGATAAATTTTGTATATTATTATTCCTTAGTCGCTACGAAACAGTTTAATGATATGTAGATTAAAAATCCTAAATATTGCAATAAATGTGTGACTAAAATCGGTTTTACCCATTTTGGAATATTGGAATTGGAATATTGATTCATATTCGGAATAAGGAAAAAAGCAGCATCTAATATTCTTCGTGTTACCTATGAGTTTCTGTTTCTAACCCCTGAACTGTCCAAAACCATAAAGGTTTAAGTTCCATACAAACGAATGTAGACCTCGAGACGCACAGGTCAACAGACTGTTGGCAGCATAAGCTTAAAAAAATACCTGATTTATTGTAAAACTTTGAAAATTAATAAATTATATATTGAAACAATTACAATGTTTATGTAAAATGTAATTTTAAATTATTTATTCAATTGAACGAACTTTTATTTACTAAACCATTAAATTTACAATGTACGATGTCGTGAACTTTAAAACATAATCCGCCACTTTAAGATCTGGGTCTTAAAGAAATCAGCCGAGGGGTTAAGGAATATGATATTATAAAATATCACAATCGCTTTATTGAATAACAACTCACTATTTAATCATGGATGAGCCATACAGAAACTAGATAATTATCGCCATATTAATGTACTTATACTTTTATATAAATAAAGGTTTTTTGTTATTTGATGTAACGTTATTACCACACTATACCACAGGTTCGACTGCAGAAGAGTTACACTCTAATTGTTCAAATCAATTTTTAGAAATATTGCCCACTCCATGACTGGCCTGAATGGAGTTGAGCCAAAATCAGGTGGCTCGTATGACAATTTGCTGAATTCATCGAAGAAAAATCATTAAATTGGTACGATAAATCTAGACCGGCATACGGTCGCCGCGTCGCCTCTCTCGACTCAAAACGGCTAGTAGAGGTACGAACGCAGATTAATTGTATTAGTTCCGGAATGGACAGTGATAGTTTTATTGCTTCCTAAACTATAGCCATTTAACGGGGACAATTTATAACGATCTCCACGGTTTTTGTTCACAAGATGCTGCGATAAATAATGATTATATAATAATTGGAATTTTATTCATGTCTATTCAAAACGCAGACCAGATTTCAAATATTAGGAAGGTTTTTTTCTGTATTTATTGAAACAATATATATTTGTTAACTATATTGATTTATTATATCCTGTATGGAAGAGCTTTCCAAGTTTGACATTTCACACAGAGTTACCAACTCTCAAAAAATGTTAATCCCTCAAGTTAGGATAAAATCCACTACAATAGCCGCAATTACTTGAAAATCGCTCTAAAATAATAGTGAATACACAACGATGGAACCAGTAAATTTGTAAATACATCTAAAAATGTATAGTTATTTTTTTAAATAAATTGCACTGATTATTTGTTCAATTTCTACATACAATTCTACTTTTTAAATATTTTTCTTTATAATCATTCCCAAAATAGTCTGAATTAGGTTATCTTAAGTACTTACTTGTAATAAAAAAATCTCTAAAATAGAAAGACATCAAATAAAGACATTAAAAAAAAAGAATAAAAGAAGTGTATGTATATGTGCTTATTACCACATACATAAAAGAAGTGAACACTTCTTTATAAAAAAGTACAACAAAAAGCCAACGTTGCGCGGTGTTCCCAAGCGCTTACCCATTCAAGTAATTTAAGTACTGACCGCGCTTCAACACTCTACCCGACACAGTGTTTACCTCCACCACTATTCGTCATCCAAAAAGGTAGCGGAATAGACTTTAAAAGCCTTCCCATAAGAAGTTTAGTTTCAAAAAGATTTGATTTTTTGCTTGTAATGGATAAACGTAAAAAGATGCTTAACCATTTTTTTTATTCTTTCATCTATACAGAGTTGCATTATCAGCGAGTATTATATTGTATTTGATTTAGAACACCTGTATCCACATGAGTAAAGCCGCGAGAAAAATTGTATAATAACTGTATAAACTGAATTACTCTAAAAAATAAAATTGAATTACTTCTAAGTCTTCTAATAATGTCGCTGTGAGAGATGTTAGGTGGTCCAATTAGACTACTGAGATAGCGGAACAGCGCGCCAACGTTCGGAACTTATTCCACTGATTCGTGTTGGCTTAAGGTCATTAGGCTGAATGTATGTTAGTAGTTAAGATAAATTGAGAGAGATAATTGACAGGACTATTAATTACTGGCTTTTGCTCTCGGCTTCTCTCGCGTTAGTATAGACTGAACCCGCCTCTCGGGAATCTAAAATATATGGATGAAAGGTGGATACTATGGTCTTTTCTATGAAAATTTATCTGATGATCGGTTGAATAGCTAATAAGCAAACACATCTTCGCATTTATGATATTAGTGAGTATATTAATAGTAAATTTTAAACTAATATGTTACATTTCTCTAGCCTAAATATGTTAAAACTTCTTTAAAAGATAAAACACATCTATTACTACATAATTACTGACGTGATATCATCTTATAAATCGATAACCGCAAGCCGCATGCACGAAAAAATATGACTCATTGTCACGTTCCGCCTAAGCCGTTATCACGTAAAAATATCGTATGTAAACCGACTTTACAGACAACCAATTTTTTTAAAAGACACACACACTTTTGAAGCCTAACCACGCCAACCACAGTCCACGCCAAATTTTTTGACCGCTCTGAATGTAGTTGCACAGTGGACAAATATAAGTATAAATACGTATTATATTATTTCTATGACATCTAGACTACTTAAATATAAATAAATGCCAAGTTTAGATTCCTATAATAATATTTTAACATTGTTTTATATTAAATTCTTCATTATATTACGCGCAAGCTTAAATTTACGGCTATATTCGAGCGGTTGAAAAGTATGAGCAGGACCGTAACACGGGACGTATTTCGAGATATTTCAAAGAAATATGTGAGAGAAAAATAGTATTACAGTTTTATGAAAATAAGAAAATCTAATTTAACATTGAATTTTGCTTTCAGATGTAATAATGTGTTTCGTTTAGCCATCCATCATAACGCTACTAGTATTTGCTTCCATCGATCAGACAACAGACTTCGGTTTCAAATAACGTTATTTATATAAATCTTGGTTTTATTTAAAAATCCTTTTCTCTCTTTATTATATACGTATTCGGATAATGTATTATTGTTGAAACAAAATGAAGACGGATTTCGTTGGAACAAATGCTGATGCGAGTTACATGAAAAAATCGAATACATACAATGATATCGAACACAGTCTTTTATATGATTAATAACAATAAATAATTAATATTTATAAATAACATATTTATTTAAATTACATTTGTGTATTAATTCTTTATAGGTTATATTAAGTATTAGGTTTTTTATAGGATAACCGGTTTCAGTTTGAAAATGACGATAATGGCATGAGATTTGTATATCCACAGCACTGAAAGGAGTAGCACCAAGGCGATTGTTTAACCTGAACCTCTACAATATTCGTGCTGCCCTGTCAGAGAGTAACTACATATTAAAAAACATAATCCATATCACTACATAGTATAAAACAAAGTCGCTTTCTCTGCCCCTATATCCCTATGTATGGTTAAATCTTTAAAACTACGCAACGGATTTTGATGCGGTTTTTTTAATAGATTGAGTGATTGAAGAGGAAGGTTTATATGTATAATAACATAAATTAAATAGTGGAGAAGTAATGTTATTTTTGAGGTTACTCCAAATTTAACGCGTGCGGGCCACGGGCAGTAATGAATAAATCAAAACTACTGGATCGATTTTAATTATTTTATACCCGTGCGAAGCCGAAGCGTGCCACTAGTAATATATGAAAAAAAAATCGATTACAGAGAAAAATTAAACTAAAGGAGCAAACCTTGGTTCTTTCGGTTATTTGAATTTGTCGTGTTAAAAACAACAATGAGTTAGTCTGATACTATTAATTTTTACGCAACTCTCTCTGGAATATAACTGAAGTTATAAGGACTAACGTAGGCTACTTTTATATTAGAAAAATAAGACTCCGCACAATTATAGGTAATTCTTTATACAAACAAACGATGCTGCTAATGTTCATATGTGTTTAAAAAATCGTGTCTTTATTTCTGTGTCCAAAAATCAGTTTCATATCGTTACAATATAGAAAAGCAAGACGAAGAGACCGAACTGTACCCGATGGTAAGCACATTCTAACCCAAAATAACGGCGACCACTCATCGATCTACAGTCCATCGGCTGTCCTCACTATCATTCCTGCCTGCAAAGCCTCTTTATAGGTGGATGTACACCGTATGACCCCGAAATGCAATAAACTCACTCCGATATATTGACAGCCATGTGAATTCTGCTTGCGATGCACTCAGGTACGGACACTATATCACACTGATTGATTACTGGATAGATTGTAGGTATAGAATGTATGAAAGAATAACCTTTGCCTACCTATAGTATACAAATGAATCGCTGAATGTGTTGCTAAGCGCAAATTTCGAGAACAGCTGAACCGATTTCGCTAATTCTTTTTTTAGAATATTCCTTGAAGTACGAGGATGGATCTTACGGAGAGAAAAATTAAAAAAATTGCCTAAAAAGGCTAAAAACATCACTTTTCTATACTCCCATACAAACGATTCGTAATAATACTTAAAACTCAATTTGAACTTTAAAACTATAGCATAAAGTTTAAGTGTTAATGGAGAGGTTCCGGGAAGGCAAAACAATTGAGTGACGTTAGTATCGTATAAATATTAATGTCAATATTTATACGATGGTTCCGAATAGCAGAATAAGTATTAAAAAAAATATTTAAAGAATCGACTGTTAAGTGTTACGAAGTTCGCCGGGGCACCTAGTTAGTTATAAATAAAAAAATATATCTATGGGGTATTTTGTTATCGGTATACAGTGAGATAGATGATATTATGACAGAGCCAAGACTTTTTTTTTTTAATATTATAGGGGGCAAACGGACAGGTGGGTCACCTGATGGTAAGTGATCACCGCTGTCCGTAGACACTAGTAACACCAGGGGAGTCGCAAGTGCGTTGCCAGCCTTTTAAATATGTGGGCCTCCGGCGCTCTCACTGACCGAACGAAACGCAACAGTGCAAGCACTGTTACATCATGTCGGTTTTCTGTGAGAGGGTGGTGCTACCCCGGGCGAGCCGACCCATTCATGCTGAAACCAGTAATAGCTTTATTCTACCACCTATTAACTACCTATTAGACTATAGTGAGGGGCTATAACGACGATACGATAGCGACTAAGATGTGCTTTACTAAGAAACTAGCTGTTAACCGCGAACTCGAAGACATAAAATTTTGCTAAAAAAAAAAAACTGTGTAAAGGTGCGCGTGGGGCACGCTGTTCTGGACACTGCTTCTTTACTTTATTATATTTGCGTGGAAGTCCACTTTTTTCTAAAATAAAAGCCTACAATATAAGCCTAAAAAGTTACTCCTCTATTTGTTACGTCATCTGTTTGTCAGTGAAAGTACCGCCAAAATATATCGGTCCAATCCTTTAGGGGATCAGTCGGAACAGACAAACATGTAAGCAACGACGTACAGACAAGCAGACATAAATAAAAAAAAAAATGGTTCTTTTATAAGTACTATATACCTAATATTATTATAGTGTAGTAGTATACATACTTATTGTGTCATTTGAATGAACGTGTAGAAGGTGTGAAATATTTTTTTTTACAAAATGGCATAGGTATATCTATGATGACTTATCGATTTCCTATATTTAGCCATTTTACACAGATTAGAATGTTCTGAGGTATTACAGAGTTAGTTAAACTTTGAAAATGTATTATACTGTATACGAAAAATGGGTAGATTTTTTTAAATCTTATAAACCAGGTGTTTGTTTGTCAATTACATATGTCTTCATTCAAATACAAACTATAAGTAATAGAATTTAAAGCATAAAATAGTTTAACAATATAATATTCCAGTTTTCCCTAGTTTAAACGTATCAAAATTAAAGAGGTCCCAATTCGTACACAGAATCGTATCAACGACGTCTCCTTTGAATTTGGTCAGTATTTTGAGCTGAGCCAATCTGTCACAACGACCGAATCCTGCTTGACAGAGTGTTTGCCACTCGACTTTGTCAAATCACTTTGCTGACGTCACGACAGAGTAAAATGAGACTTTGGATTTTGTAATAAAGTGGGTATTCAAACATACGAAATACGTGTACTTAGGAGATTAACATTTGGAACAGACAATTTGTAAATTCAAGCAAGCGTCGCATGAACAATGTAACCAAATGGAATGATTACGCTGTAAGAGATTATACGAGTTCCCGGTTGCTTAATAATACAATGTTAATGAATTACTTAATTTGTTTTCTTGACAGATGTCGAGAGAACAACGCCTAATACAAAGATTAATGTAATAAATAGACAATTGATTCGTACAAATTCAAAATGCGCAAAGTGAGTTTGACGTATAATTAATGCCGATTGAAGAAGAAAGAACAATTTACTGGCTTTACTGAGTTTTTGAGACAAAGACCAGTTTGTCACAGTTTCTAGTATTGTATTTTCCAAATCTATGATAACGCGAGCAAGCGCTCAAGTGGCTTGTAATGTCAATAGGATGAATAAATGTAATTATTTTCCGATATTTTCCGGTTTACGATATCACTCCCCGAAGATATACTGCCACAGTAAGAATGAAAAGTTTCATGCGCATCGAAGCCGGATAGTTTACGTTTGGAATAAATCGAAAACGATGTGACAGTTAGTTACTTAATTAAATCGAAACTGTAATAATTAGAAGAAAACAATCAATTCTAAATTAAAACACATATTTTATTCAAAATAAAATACAACAACTATTCTTTGGTTACGTTTATTTTGAAACGTAATAAGCTTGACAAAGTAATCGAAAGAACCAATTTAACACGTGAAGTGTTTTTCATTTAAACAACATTTATATCCTCTTTTCTTTTTGTGTCTGCAATGACATTTATTACACCTATATCATAGGCTTGTTTACGAGGATCTAGAAGAGGATTCAATGAATTACTTGGTAGTAATTGGGTAACAAGACCGAGCAACCTTCCATTGGGAACGTTGCCAAATCCTGAACAATACTGGGGCACCAGCGAAAACAAGAACTGTCGGAAAAAACTACTGAGTTAAGGCAATTTCAATTCGTTACAGGGATGTAATCAAGTGCTGTCACTGGAGTATTTATTACACGTTACCATTGTCCCTTAATTAAAGGTGTTATGTAAGTATAACTTTGACAGTTTGCTAGTTTAAATTCGATAATAACTATAGTTATTTAACGTTATAACGTGTCATTTTTTCAAAGTTATAAGTAAATAATCAGCTAAAACAATATACAAAAGATTATTTTATTACAGTAGGAAACAACAAATAAGTTTGATATAAACATTTAATAATTATATGATATGTATATTAAGGCAGTAGCTAGTGTCCTACTGTATGGTTGTACATTTTTTTTTTAATTTAAATATCTTCTCACCAGGCTTTAGTATGCTAAACTTTGTTAAGATGGTTTTAGATATTTATTTATGAAAAAATAACAAAATCACTGACGTACAAATTTACTTTAGCATGGATGTCGTGTATCGTAATAGCTCTTCGATTTAATGTACAACTGAGGATTAAATACTAAAATCAAATGACTTCTTTATTCTTGATTAAAAAGACTAGAAAGTTTGTCAGGATGTTTGTTACTGTTTCGCATAAAAACTACTAAACAGATTTTAACGAAACTTTACAATAGTAATACAGTTTGTATATTAGATAATAATTTAAAAAGGATTTTCTTTAAATTTGCAGTAATTTATGAAGAAGTGTCAAAAGTAAGTCTGAAGAAGTTCTGTCATCCGAGAGCTCTCTCGGCGTGGGTTACACAGTTCGAAGTTGAACACAAAATTGAACACGTGACAATTTAACTAAAACCTATTTGTTAATTTTTTATATATAATTCGTAATTAACTACTTTAAACCTGATTTATTATTTGCATTGAAAAACTTGCAGAAGATAAAAATTAAAGAAATATACAGATTATACTGAGACAGAGAGAGAGAGAAGGAGTTGGATGGAGGGGGCATAACGCTTTTTCCTCATGTGATAAAAATATACAAATATAAAACAATATAAATCCGTCTTTAGAATTGGGAGTTGAAAAAACAACATAGGGAAATTCGTGCCAACCGGCAGGGCTCCACGTACGTTTTTTTTATAGTTTCAGTTACTAAAAATTATTTTTTCTTACTTATTAAAATCAGTAGACTATTAGATTAAACTGTTTGAATTACACATCAAATTAATAAAATCGAACGTTTCTGTTTCACGTAGACGTGGAAGCAGGCAATCATTCCCTGGCGTAAAGAGTAAAGAAACATCAAATCTATTATTTATGATGAACTTCCTCAAAATAACTACTCAATCAATCCTATATCTAAAAATAAATGTTTACAAAAATAAAACCCACGGTCGGGGTTACCTTCATTCAAACCTGTTTATTACGTAGGTAAACCAAGCTGACTGTAAGAGAAACTCGAAGAAATAAATGGTTTATTGCGGAACAAGTTAACGTTAAACGTGCCTCGTCGGTAAGTAAATTCCCTCTGAGACAATATAAATTGTGAATAAAAACGTTTTTAAACTTGAAGAGTCATCATCAACTGACAAATGAGAAACGATTATTTATATTCGTCTTCTCGTTATTTTTACCGGTATTTTATTAACGATTATTATTTGGTAAAGAAAAAAAAGAAAAGTACTTTGGTTGGCCTTGAAAATGTGTAGACGTATTTGTGTGTATATTGGTGTGTAAAGGTATGAGTACGCGTACGTAACCACGCGCGTGTGTGTTTTGTAGAAATTTCCATTAAAATTATTGTTACAATGATTTCAGCTTTGTGATATGAATATATGTTCGATTTTCACACACACCATCTGTGTGATTTATGACCTTTTGAGCAATAATAATTTGAATTGTTTTAAGGCACATTTAAGGAATGCGTACCTATGTCGTCGCGGTTAAAAATAAACTAACTATTCTTAAATAATTAAAAATCGAATTATTATTCATTGCACTATAGTGCTGATTCAAATGGAAATGAATACTTCGCGGAATGCACTTAAAGTTAATGTTTGTTTTACATTCCGACATAAAAATTATAATTATAAAATATTAGAAAGGGAATCTTCCATTTTTATAGTGCTAATTTAACTATATTTTTACAAACAGTTCACCATTAAAATAGGTGTGTGTTCGATTCACACACGATAGAAGTGAAACTTCAGTAAATCGACAAAAGAATGAGATGAATATAAATAACAAGGCTAGGATATTTACAAAGTTTATTTGTTTAAAAATGAAAGTATTTTGATTAATTTTAAAAGATATATTTTATTTTACATATGTTACATAATTTATTGATCAAGTTCCATATTTTCAGTTTCAACAAACAAGATATAAAAATACTCACAAACACTTAGCAAATAATAACACACCACGCTGACTTCTTACTAAAAAGCTGTAATACGCAGCCGCATACAGTGTACAGTGTACGTACTTTTAACATATACTAACACACGTTAAACAGTGTGCAATATAAATGCATACCGACATTTGCTCTCTCGCTCTGGCTCACTATTTCACTTCAAAAATAGTATGTATATTTCTGTCTTATTCTTTGCCGGCTTCATCCTACACATTTTTGTATTTGTTTCTCTTACCTGTCGTTTTTCCGTTGCATCCAGTTTGTGATCACAACGATTCTAAAGAAGTTTCACTTCAAAAAACTGACTAATATTGACCTCTCGTAACCATGTTATGTCCTATAATACTTTTTATGTAAGAAGATTCTACACTATAAAGTAACTGGCAGCTTTAATTGCACAAGGAATAGAGTCTGACGTAAAATCTACCATCAAATCATATTTCGACATAAGCTATCCAGTGGCTGTACTTTTTTTTTTTTTTTTTTTTTTTTTTTACGTGGGGAAAATCCGTAACGGATACCCACCCCGTCGGGCAGCGGGGGGTGGGTTATGTCCGAGTCCCACGGACTAAAAACCCCACGGTGCCTCTCACACCTATTTGGCCGGGGAGCAGGAACTGCCAATGGCATTACTTCTGCTCCCCGGCAGGTGTCGGCCCCTCATCAGAGGCCCCGTCTGCGGTCTGAGGGGTCAAGATGGTAGACCCCTCAGGAGGGGGCGGGTGTTAAACCCCCCCCGACGAACTGTGGGAGTCGCTCGGCACAAGCGCCTCCACCACGCGGGCCTGTGCAGTTTGACGCTGCTCAGGGTGACGGACGTGCCCGCCCGTCCCGTCGCCCACAGGCCCTTTTTACGGCGGCATGAGGTCGTCGCCGACCCGTCGCCGCCGTGTTCGTCGACCGCGGGAGGGGAGCCTGGTGGTCTGCTCCCTCTCCCTCTCCGCCGCCTCCTTCGCGAGCATGACTGCCTCGCAGTATGAGGCGACGGAGATCCACCCGGTCTCGCTCTCGACCATCTTGACGATGACGGTCGAGAGCGAGAGATCCGGGCCTATGGCCGCGACGAGCTCGCGGCGTGGCTCGTCCCAGGCGGGACACTCCTCCAGTGTGTGCTGCGCATTATCGGTTGCGCAGCCACAGTGGTGGCACCCTGGCGTTGGCTCCCGGCCAATGCGACACAGGTAACTCCCGAAGCAACCATGCCCCGAGAGCACCTGTGTCAGCCGGAAGCTCAGGGTGCCATGCCGCCTGGTGAGCCATTCGGCCATGACCGGCCGAACGGCTTCTATGGTAGCCACGCCCCAGCTCGGTCGCTCAAGTCGTCGTTCCCTGGTACATTCAACATTCGCCATTAAGACGACCCGTAGTTACTGAGATGAAGTAATTTTATCAAGATCGGATAAAACCTTCTCGACTTTATGTGGCCCGACTAAAGCGATAACTCGTCATCCCTAATCGAAAGTGTAATCTGACGTTTATCCCGGTCACCGGCTAATCTGATCCGTGAGATGCTGCCGTTTGGGAGGAGACAAATTACCAAACCAATCAATTAAACTATACGAATTATGCTATTCGGTTTACACTAATTAAACATGTTTGGAATATCACATTCATGGTCTACATTCATTATTTTGAATATAATGCATTGAGAAATTATAATCAGTTAGTTATAAAATTTCATTATTTACCGTGAGTTATTGACGAGATCTCCAATTGTTATATAATAACTTTAATTTTTTATTAATATTTAATTCACACTAGCAGTTATCCGCGACTTGGCGTGGAGTTTGGCAAAAAAATTATGTTCTGTGTAAACCTACGCGTTGGGCGCTCGCTTTTCTGGACACTACTTCTTTAGTCTATAATATTTGTGTGGGACCGAATGTATGTTTTGTTGTATTTGTAATTGTCGGAACGAAACGAAAATGTTTGTAAAATTGAATCGGAAAAGAAAAAAAAACAGTTTTACAATCTCTACATAAAAAAGTGAGTGACTGAGTGAGACAAAAGACAGAAAGGAGGTCTTCAAAAATATTGACGGAATTGGTAGATTTTATTTCGTTACATGGTCGTACTGTAAAGAGAAAATTTGGTCTCAATTTTTTTGTTAGTACATCCGCGTGAAGTCGGAGGGGCTGCTAGTAAATAATAAGGAGAGAGCGCTCTTCATTGAATAGAAGCCATAAGTGTTAAGCGACAATTATGCCTCAAATATAACAAGTTTAAAAAAAACTTTGTACTAATTCGCGATGTTAATAAAATGATACATTACATTGCCATTTGGTACGTTTAGACCATCGAAAAGGGTTTATGAATTTTTGCAAATACCGCTGCCGTGAAAGGGAGAAGTATCTACAAAAAATACCGCTTCACCTACATAGCTTTTATGGTCGTAATAAAACCACTCGCAAAATTTGAAATAAAAAGGTATTTTTTTTATGAGAAATCTGTGTAAACTTTTTAGCTGAGATGAAATTAAAACGCTCTTCTTTGTGATTTATGGGCATTGTTTAACTTTTTTTATATTATATATGTATAACTTAAATTATGAGATTTAGGTTTTAGTTTATCATATTATAATTTGTCGTACATATGATATGTATGAAATATTATGTTGTATTTATTTATTTATATTATTGCACAAAAATTCACCATACGTCAAATTTTCTAGAACATTGACATTCAAGGTTACTGGGAATGCATTGCTTTCAACGAAAAAAATCCCTCTTTGTACTAATTAAACAAATTGAAATTTAAAACGAAGTATTGTAAAAGTTTGATAAACTTCTTACTTTTTGTGCTTATTCTAAAATCATGTAATGTATGTAGTGTAATCCTAGAATAATAACAATTACATCAATACACATTTTCCTTTTGCATCATCCATTAAGAGACACTTTGCTATTCAAACCTACACTTAAAAAAGTACAGATTTATTTATTGAAATTATATATTTTGGAAAGAAATACACACTCTGTATACACGTTTAATTAAAATAGATTGTGAATAAATTAAAAATCGATATATTGCAATTATTTCTTTTATGATTTCTAAATTTATCATGAATAATTTCTATAGCCAATCAATTGCGTAAATGTATGCTCTTTGATTATATACTTGGCATCATAAGAATAGGTTAGTTGAATGTACAAAGTCGTTGGTAAATAAATAGTACATGAAAATAATTTTAGAATACACACTTACCACGTTACCATGGCAACGGTTAACATGTTAATGGTTACTATAGCAACGGTAACGCGTAACGCATAAGTACAAAAATAAAATGTTGACTACAGCTAACTTCAAGGTGTCGGTTTTTCGTGACGGCGTGCGCGCGCATCGTAAAAAAATACTCTCCTCATTTATCCCTAACGCGTCAAAAGAAGGATAACTTCAAAATTACGACTTGTAATAGTCGTTATTGAAAATTCTTAACTTTTAAATTGCAAAATGTCATACTTCTCCTATATAACGTTTCTTAAAATCGATCAATCTTTTTAAGGGTTAATTTATACGTACAAAGAGGTAGATGTATGTGTACATACAAAGCGTTTTTCAAGGTTTTTCAATTTATATGACAAAACTGGAAGAAAAAATTACGTGTGCACGCGGATGTTTAAATGTATTCATATGGTGATGGGAAGATTGTGTAGAACTATAATACTAATTATTAATATTAAAAACGCTACTCTATTAGAGAACTGTTTTCGCTAACAGGGAAGGCAGTAAAATATCCTTTACACTTATCCAGCATATATTATAATAGACACAAATTATTAGTAAATATAAAAGATAAATGTTACGGACAGCGAGCCGTGTGCGGGACAATTAGTTTTATGTGCTAGTTTTACGAAATATCGGACATAATTTATTACGGTTAAGGTTTTTGTTATTACGGAGTACGTAGAAAGTCAAAATGTGTTAGTTATAAGTTTTTTTTTGTGAGTAAGAACTCTGAACATATTGATTGATTGTAAGAACAATATACCACGTAATTTATTAGGGATAAGTTTTGTCAGACAGGAAGTTATATATACAGGGCACAGAATGGTGTCATAAATAGAAAATGGACAATGGACTCATTGGGTCCATTCACTAAAAATATTCCTACGAGCCCTCCCTACGGGGTGTCGTCGCGCGTCGGCCTGAGAAAAAATACGGAAGGAGGCCACACAAGCGGAGTGCGCTCGCTAGCGGATCAGCTGCGAGGCATTTAAATAAGGAATACGAACGGGAAACCAGTCAGAGATTGTATAGCGTCTGATCAGTACGGGCAGAGACTGTATAGCGTCTGATCAGAACGGACAGAGACTGAGTAGCATCTGATCAGTACAGACACGCGAAATTGTGATAAATAGTTCGAAAGGTTCAAGATTAGAGATACGCGGCGATAATAAACCATAATAATACCTACGGCAAACGACTCTACGAGCAACGAGTCAACGAGCCACATCAACATTTGTACAATACACCTTGTATTATACAAATAGAACGAGAAATAATTTAATGTTACGGATAGAGCTGATTTACAACCACCTCACATATATTCGCAACAATAAAGTTAGGAAATATTAAAATAATCACGAATAAAGTATACCTTAAACAAATATAATAAAAATAAACATGCAAATTCGCTATGTCAAATTATAATTAACCGAAAACGCGGCGCTTGTTTGCAATAATTAAATATGTCGGCCTGTGGTGGACCACGGTCATCAGTCGGTTAGCCTACAATTCAATAAATATAACCTGTTGATGACACCTTAAAGTTACTTTCAATTTACTATGCATAGTTAAAAAAACCATATTATCTACAAATTTGCATTGCAGGATGAGGATTAAGGGTAATATCTACCTAGGGGAGCTTTTTTTTTATATTATAGGGGGCAAACGAACAGGTGGGTCACCTGATGGTAAGTGATCACCGCCGTCCATAGACACTAGCAACATCAGAGGACTCGCAAGTGCGTTGCCGGCCTTTTAAATATGTGGGCCTCCGGCGCTCTCACTAACCGAACGAAACGCAACAGTGCAACCACTGTTACTTCACGTCGGCTTTCTGTGGGAGGGTGGTGCGAGCCGACCCATTCATGCTGAAACCAGTAATAGCGTCAGCGTAGTTCTACCACCTACAACTTAACAAAAACCACACCACATAACGTGTTAGTTCGCTAAAAGATCATGGTCAGTGTAGGTTTCAAGCCTAGTATATATACGTCAATCGACCCGGTATACATCCGTTGCTTGTGTTGGGGCGACACGAGATCTCTTGAGCATTCATCGTGCCACCCAAGCGGTTGGCCCGGCGTCGATCTGCACCGCTGGGCCCCGTCCTTGTCAGGAGTAAACCGTGTACACAACGGCCGTCTCTTCCGTCCGCCGAACCTGTGCAATGGGAAGATGGACCCCGGTCCATCTTCCCAGGCCCGCCTACGGTGGTGGAAAGAGGTGAGCATAGCGCTTCCTCCTTTCACCGGCGCTCCGTTAGCGGAGAGGGTTGCTCTGAGGGTTCACCTCGCACACCCTCTTCGCCGCCTCCTTCTGTGAGAATACTTCCTCGCAGAAGGAGGCCACTACATTCCAAACAGACTCGCAACCGAGCATGGCGTTTACTCTGAGTGTGCTACGTGGGAGGAACAACGCCACATTCTGGCTATATATGCATACATATATATATATATATATATATATATATATATATATATATATATATATATATATATATATATATATAATGATAAAGATAATATGATGGCAGAAATTAAAATTTCGTCGACTCACATATAGATGCTACCTTAATATGTTTTTTTCTAAATGCATCATCATATTAAAAAGAAAATATGATAAACCCAAAGGGCGCCCTCACCGCTCATTCACGAATGATGGATGAATCAATCATGAACTGCCGCTTACTTGCACTTATGTCAGCCACTCCATTATAAATGAGATCGTTAACGACAAATAAGTACGAAAAAAGGTCATGTTGTGATTAGTAACTATGTAATTTGGTTTCGGCTAAGGCGTTTATTAAGTTGTTACGAGCAACATTACACATTACAAATTGACAGTTAAATGGGTAACTAAGCTATTTTATAGCATTAGAAATCTAAAATCCAATTACAAATTGTACACAACATATTCAGTTCTAACAATGAACACAGCCCAATACGACTCTATTAATGGCATACATAGTAATGCTATTATCACTACATATTATAAAACAAAATTTTCGACCGCGTCTTTTTTTATATTATAGGGGGCAAATGAACAGTTGGGTCACCTGATAGAAAGCGATCACCGCCGTCCAGAGACACTAGCAACACCAGGGGAGTTGCAAGTGCGTTGCCGGCCTTTTAAATATGTGGGCCTCCGGCGCTCTCACTGGCCGAACGAAACGCAACAGTGCAAGCACTGTTACTTAACGTCGGTTTTCTGTGAGAGGGTGGTACTATCCCGGGCGAGCCGACCCATTCATGCTGAAAGCAGTAATAGCTTCAGCGTAGCTCTACCACCTACAAGTGCGTCTGATGCACTCTTACTGAATGAGTAGGGCATCACTACATAGTATAAAACAAAGTCGCTTTCTCTGTCCCTATATCTCTATATATGCTTAAATCTTTAAAACTACGCAACGGATTTTGATGCGGTTTTTTTTTAAATAGATAGAGTGATTAAAGAGGAAGGTTTATATGTATAATAACATAAATTAAATAGTGGAGAAATACTGTTATTTTTGAGGTTACTCCAAATTTAACACGTGCGGGCCACGGACAGTAATGAATAAATCAAAACTACTGGATCGATTTTAATCATTTTGTCAGTGAATGACATAGGCTATATATTTTATACCCCTGCGAAGCCGGAGCGGGCCGCTAGTTCTAATATAAATTTGATCAAGCAGGTCGCTGCTAGAGGTACTGTTTTACATTTATTACCTGATTATTTCTGTTTCGATACACACGTTTAGACAATTATGAATTATTAGGGTGTGAATATTTGTGTAGGGGCTTATTTCAATAAGTGAGGTTGGATTAAAAAGCAAACAAATAGTGATACAAAATTTCATATACGGCAATTTAAATTCAAATAGCTTGTAATATGATACAGCTGTAAGTGTAAATACTGACAAATATGCTTATACAAATATAAGGGACAATTATGCTTTTGAAATATAAGTTAATTTTGTATGGAAATCAAACCGCGTACCTACTCTCAATTCAAAAGCGTTTGCTACCACTTACTACTATGCCGAGACTCAGCATTTCAATAGCGAGAAAGTTATTGAACTGAAGATAAAAAAGGGCTTCCTTCACCAAAATAATCCGAATAAACTTCCGAACTCACGGTATTTATTACACAAATAAAAAGAAAATATATAAAAGACAAACTGTTCCATTTAAGATAATATGTATTTTTTTATTTCAACTTCCCTAGACTTACTTTGAATATTTCTGAGCTTAGAGGCAGCTATGTTTAGTCTGCTCGCCAACTGCGCGATAACGGAATATATTACTGGAATATTAACTCGAGGATGCCTTTGAATAGTGCTTAATGAAAGCTAAATTGGATGCATTTGCTTCGGAACTCGAAAGGTGTGCAATTCAGAGCGAATTCCTTACATAATTAATTGTTTCCTTAACTGGAATGTTTTCTTTTAACCGTCTGATGTGCAATGCTAGTATCTTTATATGGGTATTTAGACTTAAGGTTTTATTTAACATTTTATTCTTCTCTTTCTTTTTCCTATTATCTAAAAACAGACTTATCACGATAGCGTCATTTAGTATAACGTTATTACAGTTTTAAGAAATCACGATTTTGATAAAAAAAAATCATAGATGTATGTTTTTTTTCCGTGCAGAAATGGGGCAAGTGGTGTGGTAGTTATGTTTTTCCACTGTACATAAAATGTCGATATAATAAAAGAAATTCTAGACTCTCTTTTAAAGTGAAACTTTTTTTACATCGCCTCAATTTTACAATTTTTACAGTCTTCGACTATGTATCGCATGTCGCATTACAACTGGCTGCGAAGTAGGGGTAAAGTGAAAGGCGCTCGGTAGAGCAACCAAGACCAAGATGACGATGCCCATGACCTATGGACTCAAGTTGTTGCATCCAAGGTAACACAGTTCTAGCCGAGGTTCGGCTACTTGGAGTTTGTTGCCAAGCGGCCAATCGGCCGAGTGCCATAAGCGCTCACCCTATGAGTCCAGTAAAGTTGTGAAGGCCCATCACGCCAACAACGTATACTCAGACGTCAAAACCTATCCTTACTTATATTGTAAATACGAGAGTGACTTTGTTTGTTACGCTTTAACGCCTTAACAACTAAAGCGATCATAATAAAATTTTACACAGAGATTCTCAGTAGTATAGAAAAGGGCATAGATTACCTTTCATCTCGAAAAATGTACTAATCCGAAGGATATATTAATACATTAGCAGGAGCGAAGTCGCGGATAAAAGTTAGTATTCAATAAAAAAGGTAATATGATAAAACCTAACAATATCTTGGCAATTAGAGTATATTATTGTGAAAATAGTAGTCTATTTTAGCAATTATTGTTATAATTTTTACGCACATAATCATAATAGATTTATGGTCATATTCTCTTTTCAAGTAGTCTATATTAAAAAAAAAACCTCATTGGTAATGGATTTATACGTTCATGAGGGCAAAAATTGGGACGCCAAAGAATGAGGCGATCAGATATGCAGGAAACGACTGGGTCCCAAATTGTTGACACGTGTTGTGACTACGAAAAGCGAGATCGTGATATGAGACGTCTCTCAAATTTGAAGTGATGACGGTGTTTTAGATTAACACAATTTGATTAAATTTTTTATGATTTCGTAAGTACATTTTTATTTTTATAATGTAGATAAACGATGATTTTAAGTTTGTTTGCAGGATATTAGGGTTCTGTATTAGGTATATAAACTCATCATAGTGACTCTCTGTTCACACCCACGTAACTACAAATCACGGCGCCGTGGTTCGGCGGTAAATTTCGCTTCCGTCACCCCGATCCGCCGAAATGGAGCGCTCGAGCACACTGCTAGCTCGATACAATAACTAACTAGTTTGCACACACAGCACACGCACGCACCGTAGGTATACATATAGTGCTAGGGTTTTTTCCCTTATTTTTTCAATTTTGATTTGATCTAGCTATATTCCTAGAGGTGAAATGCATGTACGTTTTAGTGAGGCACACATAATGGTACACATATATGTCTAACGCATACATGTAAGATTAGTTTAGCTTGCTTGGTTACCTTAGATAGACTAGCGATTTTAGATTCAAGGTACCGAGCCTAAGCCGGCCAATTTGACGCCGTTGAGCTTGTTGCCATTCGGCTGGGAGTCTTAAACGCTCGTCTAAAAGACTGATGAAGGTATGTAAGTTTGTCAGACCAACAACGTATAGTTAGTTCGGAGAAAAAAAAGAACTTTTGTTGTTTATGTCATTTCGGGATGTACCGGTTATGAATTGCTGGTGCCTCAGAGATCGGTGTCTTGTGCTGTTGTGCTTATCACCAGGCACGGTGTCATATACCTTTGCCATGTTAGAATAAAAATAGTTTAGTTTCTCCTTGCTATTAAACTTTATTGAATAATTATTCTTCAGAGAATTATGAAATAATTAATCTGACTAGTGGTCGTCCAGTGGTTGCAAATTGACATTTGACAATACGTACAACATTTTTTTATCACTTGTTAGTACGAAACCGTGGGAAATTTCTAGTTAAATATATAACAATACGATTTCAGTTCCAAGTTCTACTCAACCAAAACACATTCTGCACCGCGCAGCGTGTTGTTAAAGTAAAAGACTAAAAGTATATTATAATAAGATATACAATTAAAATAAATATAAAACTTTTCCAAAAAAAAACCGACTTCAATATCAAACTAAGAAAATCGTTTGGTGTGATGTTGAGTAATGTTTTTTTTTTTCTTTTTTCTACTAAAACTAACAATTGCAATTTTTTTTATTGATAACATTAAAGGTAGTCAGTGTTGCTAAACAAAGAAAATCGGCTGGCAAATAGTTACGTAACTGTTTTGTCTTCACCTATTTATATATAATTAGTAAAAATATGTAGGTTAAATCAAATTCCCAAACCATCTTTGATCGTGCGCTCTAAAGAATAAACGTTGGATTTATAAAGTCTTTAGATAAAGTGCGGTCAAGTATTAACCCTTAAATGCATGATTTTTATTGTGAATTTTGAAACGAATTCCAAAATAAAACAAAAAAAAAAGTAATATAACTTACCCGCCAAAAGTAATGTCAACTTTTTCTTTTACACGTAAGGTATTTTCTAAACATGCTTTCGAAAACGCATACACTCATGTTTTTGAATAAAATTAAATGGAAGTGGAATGTAGACAATTCGCAACAATATGCATTTAAGGGTTAAATGTGTTTCAAAGCTGATTTGATTGGAGGATCGCTATTGCCAATCATTTTTAACTAATTTTACCTCTCAACCATCTACCTAAGCCTATTATCTATTCTCTTACGCGTGTATCGGCATTATCACCCTTCTCAAGAATTTATAAAAAAATCTAAATTTGAGAGTCTGATGAGAAACTGTGGTATTTCTAACACTCGGTACTCGGAAAAGTCAGAGATCCAGTACAGTAATTTTTGTTACTCACTCAGCTTCTTCAATGGTCTCCGACATGGCGAGGAAGACACAGTTGAGCAGGATAGTTGCCATGACGAAGTAATCAAAGTACTGGTTGGTCGAGAAGTAGACACACGCGCGGCGCACCGGTGACCAAGGTGACCACCAGAAGAGGGACCTTGTCGCAGTGAAACGATGAATATAGTTTTTTCGAAACCGTTTGGACACCACGCAGAATGTCTGAAACAATAAATGTATTTTGTCTATATTATTGGTATACATATATATCTGCGATGGACGCAGCAAAATTTTTATGGAGAAGGTTTATTAATTACTGTAGTGTATTTTAATGCAGGTAAAGTGACAGGCGTTTGCCAATTGTACGTAGAGGCTACTATTCGCAGGTCCGATCTCTATATATATATATATATATAGTTATAGTGGTGAGTAGTTTTATGCGTGGGTGTTCTATGCATCAGTTGCTACACTTTTGTTTGTTCTTTTTTTTCACTGCCCTACTACTGGCGGGATCAAAATTATCACCCCAAATTTACTTTTCTTTATATACATATATTTCTATGCAACGAAGGGAATTGTTACAGATAAAAAGTAAGTAATCACATTTTTCTTCTGTTCTATTGCTCGGACATCTTGGATTTCTGAGTATTTTATAAATATTTTTTGTGATTGTTTTAATTAATCATCTTCTTACATTTATCCCACCTAAGTAGGGTCAATAAAACATGCTTTCCTTTTCGCACTCTGCTCTGTCAGAGTACAACGTAATAATACACTATGAGCAAGTTAATTAAAATATAAAAAAATATTACATTTTTTAAAACATTGAAAGACAATATTTCATTTATGCTATCATGTAAACAAATTATATTAAACTATTAATACAATAAACACTAAACTATGCTTAGTTCGTAATAAATCTAGACAAAAGCAAACAACTGAACAACAACAAAAAAATCCATATAAACATCCAATTAGTCTGCCAAACAGAAAAAAGCAGATCTTTCATTTCTGACAATTTCAGATTCGACATCGTAAAAAATGTTGAATTGGAATTTTAAAAGTCATACAGTGTTTCTAGAAACTTTTTATGTGTCATTGAAATAGAAAATCTAGGTTAGCGCTTATTTTAAATCATTACCAAATACTAAGAATGTTGCACGAAGAGGTGAATTCACATATTAGACTATTTATAAATGGGGTATTTCATGTTAAGGGGACGAAACGAAAAATAATTTTTAGACCTCACATACGCCTATACAGTATAATACATTTTAATATTACAGTATTTTAATACAATATCTGGCAATCCAAATGACCTAGGCAAGCGCCAGATGTCGACTAGTGCGACATGTATAGTACAATAATGAACTTATTTCCTTAAGTAATGCTCACCGTATTTTAAAAGTTCTAGCATATTATTTGTGTATTCTACTAAGCTATGCTTTGATATAAAATGGCATTTAAAAAAACAATCGCTTAAGACTCTAAATTTAACTCTCAAAAATCAACTTGCAAATTTCCGAATATCAAATGTGACCGTTTTTACCTTGACAAATTAACACCATAGAAAGAGAATGTGTATTCATGTTCATACCTACTAGAAATCCAATTAGTCTGTTATGAGCCAGAACCTCACATATTTCGTTCTCCGCTTTACGTAAAACGCGCCATCTGTTTGTTATATTGTTGGGAGATTAATTGCTGTTGGTGAATTATTTGGTGAATTAATTAATTCACCAATAACCTGGATATAATATATCTCTCTTATCTCAACAATCTTAATGTTTATCTTTCACATTAAATAATAATTAATTAAAATGCAGATTATTTTATTTGTATTCTTATTTGTTTTTCCAATCATCAGCTTTTCTTATTTTTCAATTAGATTGGTACACATTATATTTTTATCTTCTACACATAGTCAAAATATTGTCTCTAAAATAACTTGAATTTAATCAATGAATTTCTTTTTAGTTTAGTCTAATAGTTTTGATTATCTGTACTAATATTATATTACGAATAACTAAAGTTTGAATGTAGGATGTAATTATTCTCCAGAACAATCTAATTGTAAAAATTCTTCCACGGGCGACAGAAAGTTACGATGATCATTATAGGTTTTATTGTTAACTAATTTTATAGTACAATTATCGCTTAGAGAGTCGCGGGTATCTAGTATGTAACCTTTATCCTTATTATAACACTGTCACCCGATATTAAGAAATGATGTAGATGAAGACAGAAACGCGCTAGGTCTAGATATAAGATTTTCCTTTATATTATTAGCAGCTGCTACCCGTTCGCTTCGTTGTGCTTTCAAAAATTGAGTGATTTATTTTTATTGGCCGAAAGAAATGATACAAAAGTAAATCGAAAAAAAAAAATTGGCAAAATTATCGAAATGCACTATGGTTTTATACCAATTTCAGTTGGTTCTATGTGATTAAAATTAATAACATTAAAAAACTTACAACTTTAAATGTTATGTAGATCTTCATTGTAATAAAACATAGCATAATCTCTATATAGCAAACTTCTATCTAATGACAAACTCCCTAAACTTAAAAATTACTAAGGTATTATTGGTTTACATTGTTACTAATATAATGACGCACTATATAAAGTAACAACTACTCTCAGTAGTGAAACAATACGTCATAGTTTTCCCAATAAACACAGATTTCACTAACCTTCAAATACGATAATAGACACCGAGTCGTAAATATTTCGTACGCGCGATAGGATTCTCAGAAATGTATTTGTTTGTTGTAAAATAGCCTACAACGTATTCACTTACTGTACGTTCCCAATATTGTGTTATTGTTATGGGGTTGCCTTTACTTTATCATTTTCTTAACTGAGTCCCTTCAGCTTTTAAACTTTCATACTGGAAACGCGTCCTGTATGTCCTGAATAGTTTTGTATATTAACGAAAAAAATGTCATTAATTCGACGATAGAAAGGTAGAGTATAGTAAATAAAAGTGTTATTCGGAAACTCTTTGAATTTAGTCCATCTACTGTGTCTATCATTGGAAAGAACAATTAGACATTTGTAATTACAAGTAGTAGTGCCTGGAAAGTCTTTTAAGAAGTTACAGAAGCCTTTTGAAGATTTGAATCGATCGAAGTGATCATAGTTTTTTAAGCAGTATCATAATTAAGCGTCCTGTGGTCATTTTACTAAATCGTGTAAAATCGTATTGTTTTTTGTTACTCTTTGTTTAACGAAAACTCTTTACACGGCAATAAAATGCCTATTTCTTTCAATTTCGCTACACAGAATTTACACTGTATTCATTATTTGTACCTTAAATAAATTATTTTGTTTTTCATTAACTATTTCTTGCGATTTCGCGTTAATATCGTTATGGTCTTTTTTTCTATCTTACCAAACAGACTCACCTACACATTTATAATATTAGTTAGGTTTGTCATTTATTTCTGTATATAAATTATCTGTTATGCCTTTTGTTAATATTCTACTCTGGTATCCAACAAGTACATAATATATGTTCTGTAATTCAGTACAATCGTGTTGGGATGCAATTGTTGGTTATTTATTTACAACATTCGGAAATTTCACAGTATTTCGTTGGGAATGTATCGTACACGGCGGCTTGTTGTGTGGTTTTATTGCGTCATAAATTGCAGCTTGTTAACGTTCGTGTGTTTTATCCGTGTTAAAAGTTTTCTGGATCCGTAAACTTTCTTTTGAATGTCAATGTTTAGTTTAGTCTCATTCTGGATCATTCGTCATGATCGAACAAATTTAGGTGGTATACGCAGCGTTGTTCGCGTTTGGAGCTTCGAATCCTTGCTCTCATATGTCATAATCTATTTTTCTATCTTCAAAGAATATATGAACAGAGAGATGATGGACTATAATTGTAATGTTATAGTCCTCACTTTTTCATATGCTTTATAGGATTTAGCGTTTCACCATAATTTTACTTGAATTTAAATGACGAAGTGGCCCAAGACGGTAAGCACGCTAAACCTAGAGGAACGAGCTCTTAAGTGCAGTTGCCGTGGTCGGGCGGTCAAATTCGCTCCCACATATTTGTCGCGGCTCCTCTTGACAGCATCTCAAGCCTAGGTACTTACTCTAAGGGAGGTACTCTAAGTGACGGACTATTTTTCTTTTTTGGTTAGCTAGCCTCAATCAAAATTGACAGGTTCAAAATACAAAGTAAATAAAGGAAATAATAATGACATAGCATCCGTTGCCTAAATAGATCGTGATCATCGTACTGCAGATCTGACGTTTGTTACAAAGGCATGTTTAGACGTGTCTCCGGTATATATTTAGATTGTAGACCCCTTGGTGATCGTCGTTGTTTTTTTAATCATACTGTGCTCACTAAAAACTACAACATCGTGACCTTCTTGTGTCTCAATAAAACAAAATTATGATTACTGTAACTTGTATTAAGCACCGAAGCAATTTAAACCGTGAACAACTCTTTTAACAAAGTGTTAGAAACGCAGCCTGTCTGTCTAAAATAGCCGTGAAACAACAGGTCAAAATGAGCTCTCACGCGTCGCTAACCCTTCAACTACTTGCTAATTGCTAACAAAGGAGAATTGTACAATTAGGAGCCAGTTAATTAACGCTTTAAACTCCTGAGTACAATAAACTATAAAGTTGAGATGTAAGGCGGGGAAACCGCAGCAGCTCACTGAAACTGGCAATCAGTTATGTTTTGTCATATTAGCGTATACACCAGTGGGAGATAATATCCACACAGAAATTTTGTTTATATTTTGTGACTACTTCGTAAATTTTAGTTATGTGTGACATGTAATCGTAATTGGAATTGTTAGTGCATGTACAGACCAGAATTACCAATTGTAATTTCTTACCGATCTTTAATAAATGAATGTAAACTGTGATAAAACTGTTCATAACAAAAAAAATACATAAAATTGGAGTGTGCGTTTGTAATGTAAAATAACAGCTTTGTACTAAATGAATATAAAAGTATGCATAAGTATATACAGCACGCTACACCAGAATATTAATTTTAGATAAATATACTACAATAATATGATTCCCGAGGTGTTGCCAATATGAAATTCCGCTGGGTAAATATTTGATAAATCTTAACTATGATATTATTATGTTTGTTTGAATGATTGTCCATAAATCACGCTCAAAGGCTTTAACGAATTCTAATTAAATTTGGCATAAAGTCTATTATATCGTGGAATATGACATACGATATTACTTTTTGTTAAAACTTCATTAATATCTAGCGATTAGAAAAGGAGTGGGGAAATGGTGATAAAAACTAGTATTTCGTACGTGATATTTTTGAATACATATACTACAATTAACTTTAATCTTAGTATTGGAGAGTTCGGATATCGTCCCTACAGATTTGAATTAATCTTGCAATTAATTAGAACTCTCAGTGAATCTAAACAGAATAGTTAAGCTCTAGTCAACGCCTAATTAACTAATAATTGCCATTCTCAAATAATAAATCCCTCGTTATACAATTTTGCCGCTGTGTTAAAGCAGTTGAACCTAAAACTAATGTATTGTTGTTTTCAACGATATATTCGTTAGATCTCTACATACTCTACACATACTCTTATGCGACTCGTTGGTTTAAGGTAAATTAATTACTTTATAGAACTTGAGAAAATTAACTGTATTTAACATTAATTATGAAGTACAATCTGCGATGTGTGCAGTCTTTGGTTGAGCAGTGACAATTAAGTGTTGCCAGCTGACTGCATTACAAAATATTTATTTACGTCTCACATAGAAAAGTTTTTTTTATACTTTATAGTTAAGCGTTTGACCACAATCTCATCTGATGTTAAATGATGATGTAGTCTAAGATGGCAAGTCACTCTTAATATAGAGGGAGACTGGCTCTCAAGTGCAGCTGCCGGAATACACCAACAGGTGCTAGGCGATAAATTTTCATCTTGAAGGCGGTAGCTAGCCAGACGGACTTAGAAAAAACCCTACCACCATGCTATGGTTTCAACACGATGTTTTCCTTCACCGAAAGCTTCGGCTCAGTTGCTTGGATTTGAACTTACGTCCTTCGACGCTGTGTCTGAACACACTACCATCTGAACCATCATCGCTTAATTTAAACGCTAGTTCTGCCAGCCGACTGCATTACAAAATATATAAATACAAAATATTTATATAAAATGTATTTAATTTAAATTTTATTCTATACTTTTTTGACCGCCCTGAATATAGTTACACAGAACACTAATTTAGGTATAAATATGTATTAAATTATATAGATAACATCGAGATAAGGATAAATATAAATGCCAATTGTATATTGTAATCATAATATTTTAATTTAGTTTTTTATTAAACATTTGACTATATTACGCGCGAGCCCCAACTTACGGCTATATTCGGAACAGCCAAAAAGATTGTCGAGGTATAGACCTCTGAATTTTTGGCTACTCTGAATATAACAGTAAGTTCGGGGTCGCGCGTGATATAATTAAACTTAAATATGTATTTCAATCGAAAAGTATAGGTATTATTATATTAACTACAAGTTATTAACAAGCGTCATCTGTATATATATTTAGTATATAATGCTTTAATAAAACAATTCATATCTATTGAGGTCGATTGCTGTCCCAGCATCAAACTGAAAACTTGAGTAGTCTAATTCGACTTTGAAACTTACCTGCTTTGTTTAATACCGGGTCGGTTTACGACGGTTTAATGCTCCGAGGGTATTGTTATTTAGGTTATTAAATTCTACAGGGGAATTTCTGTTACGTAACAACTGGGACACGCGCGAATCTGGACGGTCAGGTGGTTATTTGTCAGTGTACACAAAGCAGACCCCCCCGCTTTAGATTTTTAAATAATATACAGTACAGCGTTTTGAATTTTATCATATTTCATTATTATCAGAGAAAATAAACCGAATTATTAACTTTCTTGAAGACGGCAATGTTCTTCGGGTATATTTATTGTATGTATGCATATTTTTTGCTAACCTA
This sequence comes from Antheraea assamensis, assembly GCA_035772565.1. Taxonomy (NCBI): domain Eukaryota; kingdom Metazoa; phylum Arthropoda; class Insecta; order Lepidoptera; family Saturniidae; genus Antheraea; species Antheraea assamensis. Next base: position 2,134,248 of record JAQQSE010000106.1, on the reverse strand, counting down.
AAAATATGAGTTGCCATTAGGTTTGTCTCAATTATAGACTCGGTCTGATTACAAATTAAATTCATTAATTTTTTTTTTTTCGTGCATTACATTTTTTAATCGCTTTCCTTTGTTTATGACAGTACCTGCCACAAACAGCACTCGCTCTGTATCGGCATGACATTGGCGAAATTGTATATTACCTACGTACACACGGCATCATGAATTACAGAAGTAGTAGTTTCGTTTAGTTTAGCTTATAGGCCATATAATATGTAATTATAATGTCAGTGAGGAGGTTCTCTACTTGCCAATACACAATTACATCGAAAATGGAATTGAAGACGATTCGCTATTTTTGGAGCTTGGCTTTTTACCTATGTTTATTAAAAGCTTTTGCTCGCGGCTTTCATCGTGGTAATATAAATTTAACCTATCCCTCGGGAACAGTACATTTTTTATTATTATATGTACCCTACGTCATTTTTTGTACCCGTGACATAGTGTGTACAAAATTTTACAATGAAATTCGTGGTGGTCTGGTGATTTGATAGAGGGAATATGAATCCGTAATTTTTTGGATTTTTTTTAGAATTCGCGCGTACACTTTCTAATATAAATTGGTAAAACTATCGGCTGAAGGTGAAGGAAAACATTGTGAGGAAGTCGGAACCTGCGAAATATTCTTGCAGTACCACCGTATGTGGTGAAATATAGAACTGAGCATTTCTCGAATATTATATAACTTATCTTTCGTATAAAGAAAAAAATTTCTAGCTGTAATATTTATAATGTAAAATTATAAATGTTTGATTACTACACAAAACAAAAATAGCAAAATGCTTAAGTTTTTAATTTAAGACCTTATTTTATTCTTCACGCCACAAAAAATGAAGGTTTTACATAGAAAAAAAAACTATCAGAATAGTATAAGCTCCATAAATTCGTACAAGCATATGTGACTAATGTAATGCTTTGCATAAGTATTTTTTGTGCGAGCCATATAAACCATACGAATCCTTTCTAGAATTCCATCACAAGAACTCAGTAAAGAACAACTAAAGCAGTTTATCTAAATGTATATCAAGCCTACGAATACCAGGAGCTTATATTAATAAGTAGGTCAAGACATCCGCCTACACGCATCCAAGATGCTCCCATTCAAAGCCTTCGAGAGGCGTGATTGTGCTCGCAATGAATGGCCATGTAGACAATATTACAGGCGTCTTTACATGCCATATAATAAAGTTATTCAGTTACTTCCTGGTGACTTTTATTACAATATGGCTTAATTGGGAATAACTGGAATAATTCCATTATTTTGCTTGTAATATTCTAGTACCAGTGTTAAATGAACGCGATGATATTTCTTTCTACTATGGCAGAGTTAAATTACATGACACCATTTGTCAAACTTTGTATATAGTTAAACTTTAAATCTATAAAGCTTACTTAAGTCTCTATGGGAAATTATATAGTAACCCTAAAACAATTATGATTTACTAAGGAAATATATCTTTTTTTATGTTACAAATATCAAATCCGTAGAACATTTGTATCTATTTTCATTATTAGGTATCGATTAAATAAATAATGAATGTGACTTATAACTTATCTTTTTTATTTTTGGTAATTTCTATTAACATACGTAAATCCTCTTTAATTACATTTTCTTAATAAAAATATCTTTTTGAACTTCTTGTTATTTTATTTTTTTTCATTATTAAAGTTTCGCTATTCCCCGTGAACCTCTTATAGAGTCATTGCGACCCCTCAGGGTGTCGCCGCCCACACATTGTAAAACACTGCTGTGAACAAATAACTATGAATTCATTTGTTAATAAAATCAAGGTTTCTGAGCACATCCTTGACCTGACACTACTTCCTGTAACACAGTATACATGTCTTGGAAATGTGCCAACGATTACATATCCGTAGAAACAAACACAATCACAGTTGGAATCACTCAATGTTCGTATCTATTCGCTTCGGTAACAGTTCCTCATAACTTAATACACTTTTTCCATCTCCCTTTTTTATATTCAGCACTCTTTATCGGATATTGTGAGAATTTATTTTTGCTTTTCTTCCTGTTCAGTGTTTATGGGAAAACTTTTGTTTTAAATCTTATATTAATAATATATACTTATTCGTGTAGAAAATAAGCACTTTTTTCTTGTCATGTATACTGTGCACGATGTAAGTCAATGCTATTAACCTCCAAAGGCCCAAGATATACTCGTAATGATTGAGACGAGTTAAAAACCCAGAGTTCAATATACTGTACAATATGACTTTACATATTCCGCGACGCACGCATTTTAGCCTTTTTTTAGAAATGAAAATTCAAAGTTTTTTTTCTATTTTCCTGCATACTATTAGGTGGAAAGAAATGGAGTAAAGTTAATTCCATATGTTTATATCTCGTGCTCATTTGAATGCACAATGGGCGTTGAAATAGTTTTGAGTTTTAAATTTCAGGGAACCCGTCTGTTCGTTTGATTTCAATCGCATAAAAAAAAGGAAAAAAGATTTTTAAACATTTTTTATTCAATACTATGACATTAATAATAATATTATAAACAAAGTTATTCTTAATGTCTATTTATTATTGAAACGGATCAATCAGCAAAAAATATTCGTTAATGAAGACTTTTGGTATTTTTTTAAATACTCTATTATATCATAAAAACGTTACAAAAATATGATGGGGAAGTCCATAAATTAAATTTTACTCATATCAACATTTCAAATCATCTTAAATCAACTTAACTTAAGAACAGTCACTGTTAAAAAAATAATCAAGAAAGGAATAGTCTTAATTAATAGATATTAATGTCTCCGTCTTGATCTGCCTTTCTTTCTAGCTCTTGATTTTCTTAACTACATCTTGCTCTACTACTTCTCGTTCCACACTCATAACCATGCGTTTATTTTTTACCCTCGTGTTCTTCCACGTCCCAATATTTATTAACCTGGGTCGTCATTTTCATCTACTGAACTATAATTTTCGCTATCATTGCTGACACATCCAAGAAGCTCTACACTAGCAGGTTAAAATCCTGGGCATCCAACATCTATATCTGAAGTTACGAAATCTTTAAATTCAGATTTTAATCATTCTCTTATTGTTATAACTCTTCAATCTGATCGTCATGTAAACCCAGAAAAATGAATTTTCTTTAGTTACCTGTTACCAAAAAGTAACGCCCAATATGCGATACAGTCAGTGTACATGATTTTTTGTTGAAGAATAAGAAGTAGTAATTAATGCGATTGATTCAATATAATAACTATTCATAAAAAATTATATATATGCCTTTAATTTAGTTTTATTATCTAAATCAAATAGCCCAAGTGTTCATAAAATAATCAAGGTTTCAACTCACGTGTTTTCTGTGTAAGACGGCATGGTTTCAGAAACGGTGCAGTTTGACAGATTGTCACCAGTAGGAAATCTCATCAGGCACGCTATTAATTGTTATATTCTAACCTTATACCTACGCGTATCGGCACTAAGTTTTGTCTATGGTCAGACTAAATGCAGATGTGGGAAGATATTATTGTTATGCGTTACGAACTATTGGATTGCACGATACACGCAGCACGATAAGTGGGCCGGCGGTTATCGGACGCTAATTTCAAGTTATTGGAAAGACACAGGTGTTGGAACGGGAAGTCTGTGCCTTTATCGGAATTATTTTTGACATTTATTTTAACACGCCAAGTAGTTGAAGCTTCGTCACGCAAATATGGGAGTAGCATAATATAAATAACGTTGAAAATATCGTGCAGCTCTGTCAAATAATGTACTGTTTCTTATGACTCATTTAAACAACTTCCCAGGGATGAAAATACATTGACAGTGGCTGCTATCACTTCGCTATTATCGCTGAAAAAACGGCTTGAGGAAAACCAGTACATACTGAACCGTTTTATTGAGATTAGCTTCCCACCACATTAAAAAAAGCGCTTGATTACTTTTACGCTTGATTATTCTAACATCTGTTAATTGAGGTTCTTGCAATTCCTCGTTTATTACTGGGCATTTTATATCGCAGAAGGTTGTTATTGTTCTGATTAACTAAATACCGAATCATTTAAATATACAATTTAATGTTTTAACTGAATTAAACTAATTCGCATTTATATTGTTTCAATCATAAATGTAGTCTTCATAAAGGAATATTTAAATCAACTTTTATATTATCTATATAATATTCTGAATACGACAAATAATCCTGTTATTGTGTTACCCGTTAGCATAACGCTCATTAAAATGTATGTTAATAATCAATTTCATTTTTTATATAAAAATTATATTCTTTATTGGAATAATACATTACTATAACTATTCATACGTAACACTAATAGTAGAAAACATATATAAATGCATAGACGAAAATATTACAAAATGTATATAACCTTTAAAATACAAAGAGTTTTGATGCGACAATGATAAAAGGCTTTCAGGCGTTAAAGCAGTCACCTACGTGATATAATTTTCCTCACCGAGGAGCTCTCAAGTACGTAAATATTTTAGAAGCTAAACAAACTTAGTTTGCATAAGCAGCTTGTGGAACGTTTACCTTTAAAATACAGTAACCGTTGTCGGGTAAATTAGTTATTAAAAAAATATCCTATCAGTTATAATACACTAATGACACCTTTTGCGGACAAGTGAGCCATGTTTAGATCGTTTAATAATTACATTGTTAGTTATAAGTTTTATTACAAGTATAGGAAATGATAATGTATCAGGTATAAGATTTTGTTTACAAAATGTTGGCAACGGTAAGAATGAACACGGCAAATAACATATGGTTCGTGTAACATGCGGTACAAAAAAATGTATCCGGTTTCGCCCATACCTATCGACTGAAAGCGATTATACCTGTAACGCGGAAACGTGTGGGCTCTTCTTCTTCTTCTTTATTTTTTGGTTCCGTCACGGTTTGTGCACTAGTCAGCGTCAAGTAACAGGATTTTGCCATTGGATGGATTTTTGGATTTTGTGTTTTTTTTTTTTTTATATATTATAGAGGGCAAACGAACAGGTGCGTCACCTGATGGTAAGTGATCAACGCCGTCCATAGACACTAGCAACACCAGGAGAGTCGCAAGTGCGTTGCCGGCCTTTTAAATATGTGGGCCTCCGGCGCTCTCACTGGCCGAACGAAACGCAACAGTGCAAGCACTGTTACTTCACGCCGATTTTCTGTGAGAAGGTGGTACTACCCTGGGTGAGCCGACCCATTCATGCTGAAACCAGTAATAGCTTCAGCATAGCTCTACCACTACAAAAATTGTGTAATTATAATGTTCTAACAAGATGGTGGTTTCCTTGTTAGAACTTTCCATGGAGTTTTGGTGGCATCTCAGAATGCATGCTCCGTGGTATTATTTCCCATCCACTTCACTTGTGCATAATAACCCAACGATATTACGTAAAACACCACCAATATTACAAAACATATAGAGTAAATAACACAAGATTATGAATAAAATATAAAAACCATTACATGACAGATTAAGATCCCGCCAAAAACTCCCAACGTGTGGGTTATTTAGGCTGTTTGCAATATGGTAAAGCGCGAACGTTCTATTTTTAAAATTAGTTAAATTATATCTGGCCAGTATTCGAAAATTAAAGATAATAAGGTTGTGACAGAAATTATGCCCCGGCTAGATATATTGGAATTCTATTAGGAACCATTGCTTTATAGTATTTATTGAAAATGACAATCATTCATAGTAATTAATATATTTAATATGTTTTTTTTATTATTTAAACGTAAATATATATCAAGACGGGAGAAAAAGTCGAATTAAATTAACTCAAATGAGCGCCCGAGAGGGCCGGGCTGTCCAAAAGCAATCTCGTATAATAAAACTTTAACAAAAATAAGCTACTTTCTTACAATTATTTTTCGTGATACCGCGCACTTCTGTGAATTGAATTAAGCATAGAATATGCATGAGGGGAATAACAAAAAATCTTTTTATGGGTATTTTGTTTTTCTATTACGTATTTTTTCCCTATTTTAATGCTATGGATACGGTGGACAGATGAGCTTAATTTCCGAATGTTGTTACAACATTACTACAGTTAATATTTCGGACCCAGTTTTCACTAGATTCAAAAAGAAAATGTAGTACTTTGTTTAAAGAGTTAAGGTAAGCAACTAAAATATTAGATCTCATCATCATCATGTTATTCCCGCTAAAATCTATTAAAAATATTGTTATATAACGTGATGATATGCTTTGAATACTTTCTGATATATTACGAACAATAATAAGTTTTAGTTATCAGTTTGAAGTCATGTTATTGATTACGCGATTGTACTATTGACCTAGTGTAACTAACGATCTTGTGTTCATACTATTGACTGGCTGCTATTGACCTCTATTAAATTAACATGACGGTTTGTAACAAAGCATATTATATATTTATGTCTTCCTAGTGTTCACATGTCTGAAGATATTCCAGAACTACATCCATGTTATTATTATTTCTTTTTATTATTAATTTGTACTTGTAATGCAACTCGATTGCTGTTTACAATAATAGTAGCAATGACTTTAGAAGAAATGCAATAAAAATGGTAAATACAATATCGATAAGTTTGATTATATTTGAAATCATTTTAAAACTTGTATTTAGATATCTAATGCACAAAAAACTATCAACTATACATTATTTAACATTCAGCTTAAGGACAGGCATAAAAAGGCTAATAACTTAACTATTGAAATATCACTTAAGTTCATTTATGAGGTATTAAAATTGTTAAACAATAACCAGAATTAAAAATACAAACCAAAGTTATCGTCTTATTAAGTTTAGAAAGTACTTTAAAATATTGTTACCATTATAAAAGGCCTCTGCAACTCATTTTATCAAACGGCCAATGTTAAGCCAATTCATCTTTCTCAGGCCGAATCCTTGCGACCGCTATAATAGCTCCTTTATATTCCGCAGGAGTTGGAGGATAATCTGTCATGCAATCCATCACCCGCAGCGGTTCTGGTCTGGGCATTGCTTTAACAAAACGATATTGTCGTCCGAGTATCTTGGAACGTTCTGAACCGTCCTGAAATGTTCCACGCGGCAGTGCGCTTGCTTTTTAGCTTCGATTGTAATTTAATTTGAACTTTACTGAGCTATTTAAGGGAACAAATTTCAATGTTATTTATTTCATTACTACTGTATTTTAACACCTGTATATCGAAGTAGAAATTAAGAAAGTTTTGTCTACGCGCGAAAATGACATGCTGTTGGAACAATGCTCAATTCACATCAGAGAATCTATGATTTGAGTTGTGGTCATCTACAACTATTAACAAACAAAGTTACTTTTCGGATATGTCTGTGTATTCCTTAATTTTTTCTATACTACGCGTTGGGTTTCGATATGGTTTTTAATATAAGTAACATGTATATACATTATCACTACATAGTATAAAACAAAGTCGCTTTTTCTGTCCCTATATCCCTATTCCCTATGCTTAAATCTTTAAAACTACGCAACGGATTTTGATGCGGTTTTTTTAATAGATAGAGTGATTGAAGAGGAAGGTTTATATGTATAATAACATAAATTAAATAGTGGAGAAATACTGCTATTTTTGAAATTACTCCAAATTTAACGCGTGCGGGCCACGGGCAGTAATGAATAAATCAAAACTACGGGATCGATTTTAATCATTTTTTCAGTGAATGATATAGGTTATATATTTTATACCCGTGCGAAGCCGGAGCGGGCCGCTAGTACTTAAATAATGTAGCGAAATATCGACATATTTTAATGGCGTCGTAACAACGTACTTTTGTGCATTTAAATTGATGAGGAAGGGTAAACCACATGAGATTAATAAAAATAATGTATTACAAAATTGTACATCTGAAAAATAATATCTATAAGAAAATACATGATGGTATATATCTATTTCTAAGGATAACTCACAGTAACTATTTTGTATTTTACATATTACTATTGGTGGTAACACTTTACCCCTATTTCGCGGCCGACCGTAATGCGACATGCGATAGATGAAGGAAAAGTTTGTGGTGAAGTAAATAAAGTTTCACTTTAAAAAGGAATTCGTCAATTAGAAGCCAGTCGTTCTGAAGTGATGCCCGTACATACATTAGGTAACTGTTTTTTATTTAAATAGAAGATTGACTGAGTCTGTTTAGAATACTTTTTTTGACACTCTTGAGATCCGACTTGCTTGTTCCGATCATGTGTTTCTGAGGCATAATGGATACATATTTAAACGAAGACAGAATCGTACTACATCAACACTTTTGTTGAATGCTACACTGTTTACTTTTAACCAAGACCCCGACATCTTGATTCATTCATAAGATAGAATCGTGCCGCACGGTCCCTTTTCTAAATAGCATTTTTATTTTCCTGTCTTTCGTCGCCTCTTTTTTTGATTAGAGCGTTTCTATCTATCTTCTTTTCGGCAACTTGGTGATTCATATCTTACGAAATTTCTCTACTTCAGTATGTGCTGTCACTGAAAATTTACAAAAAGAACACTATTGTTTTTTTAACTATTGGAAAAAATATGTTGTACTATTTTGAAATCTCCTGTCTGTATAATATTCATTTACTACATATTTTTTGAATTGACTGTATTTCAGGATGGCGTTTACCTCTAGTTGATTCTTGTTGAAAAGAGATAGCAAGTGAGGAAGCGAAGAGGTTTCAAATATCCGTGTTCTTCGATGTATGAATTCATTATATTTTCAAAATGTAAATCATTGGTAAACTTTCTATGGTCCATACATACTACACCAGCGTATTTTTTAAATCCGTATCTAAAGTATATTAAATTGTATATTTTCTTTTGTATCTCTTTAAGCAACTTGAAAAATCCAATGGTATAAACCAAAAAATTGTAATATTTTATTTATCGTTGACTTTTAAAGCGCAATGCCCTAATGTTAACTTATCAGTTCAACATTATTTATCCATCATCAGCGTCAAACGTGACATTTTATATTTTCAAACGTTGAGTAGGTAGCCTCATTACGGCTGGCACCTTCGCCCGATGGGAGGCGGTGACGTCATAGCGTGTCGCATTGCCGTGTTAGGCCACTCGACACAACAAATAGAAGGATTGAAGGCTGACTCCGATTTACTTATACATAATGTATATTTTTCAGCTTGTATATTCTGGTATTCATTCGAGTGTATTGATTTATTAAGAAGCACGTGTGATAATATATTTTGGAACGAAGTTCCTTATTCGCGCGGTACACGCTCTGAGCGGATGGAAGCGAGACCGAAAAAAGTATAATAAGACTTTGTTTTCCGATACTTCAGTATGTACATCATCGCACACAGCTCTCCCACGCGCTGGAAGACTCGACTGCTATCTTATCTTCAGCTTTCTTCAGTTATATTATTTAAGTTAATACACTAGCTCTTGACCGCAGCTACGGATGCGTTTTTTATAATTGTAAATTACTTCTTATAAGATCAGCTATCTGTTAGTGAAAGTTCTGTGAAAATGGTTCAAATGTTTTGGAGATAGTACTGCAAATTAAGCCATGGTACCAAGTGTATCAGGGTTATGAGAAACTGAAAAGAAGAAAAGAAAAGAAATCGTTTATTCATAATGCATTACACAATCCAGGTATACAAAAGTGGACAAAAACTGCACACCTCGGCATTATGAAAGAGTGGCAGCTCAGCATAAGCTAAAGTGTCAAAAAAAAAAACACTCAGCGCTGGTTTTCAGCTGGAACCCAGTACAAGTCACGGTACGTAACCAATAAAATATCTATAAAAACTGTTAAGTACACTATATATAGGGAAAATAGGTAATGTGAAAATAGCAGAGTACATAATATATATAGTGAAAATAAACAAGGTAAAAGTTGCTTTGAATACAAACTAGCCACCCGCCCCGGCTTCAAACGGGTGTAGTAACAGAAAAAAAAATTGCAAAATTTACAATACGATCTTGTAATTAAAGAAAATGGCAACTGAGCAACTGACTATCAATCTGTCTACTGCCTTATTTCTGTCTCAATCAGTAACTCGATTTTTATATGGAGATTATTTAGTCCTAGTTTAGCACTTTTCCTTATTATTTTTCAAATATTTTCTTTTATACAAAGCTACTCTAAACAATTGCAAATACAACATAAAAAGAATTAGCCCCCAAAAACGTGCAGCCGCTCTGAAGTGATGCGCTTACATACATTTGGTAATTGATTTTGTATTTACGTTTTGTATTTATGTACAATCCAAAATTTTCCACCGAGAATTGCAACGAGCATTTCGTTCTACTGTAACGTAACTGTCGGAATAAACATTTACGACTTGAGTAAACATTATTACCAGAACATTTTCTGAAACATCCGCGTAGACTAAAGTGTGTTTCGAAAATTCAATTTCACGTGTAATTCTCCTTTCATCTTACAGTTTCTAGTACTAAAGATATTCTGGGTATTTTCTAGGCAACAGGTTATACAGTCGTGGTCTATTTATTGATGTGCAACATCTTACCTTTCGGTATTGCTGGATATTTTTTGCGGCAGTGATTTTGGAAAAGGGACGGAAATGTGTAATAGGAATTAGGTGAAGCGCGCGCTATTTGATTTGACTAGTAAGCGCGCGCGGTAGCGGGAAGATGGCTGTGAGGTTGGTACTACGACGTACTGTTGGCCAACAGAATGTATTAAAATCACATGATATAGCTATCAAACGCTTAAACCTATAAAGTTTAAAAAAAAAACTGTAAGCTGAGCTGAAAATCCGTATTGAATTCCGAGGTAACGCGTTACCGAGCGTGACCATTGTTTATCGAACTCACAGCGGCGACGCGGGAAATGGATTTCCTTTGTTGGGAAACAAGGCGGACTGCTTCTGAAAGTCGTAGTCGCGTTACGACCTAATTTGTTCAAGATTTTTCGTCCATTCTCGAACAATCCCACGGGTTCAAACAGAAACTATATGTAATTTATATGGTTCCTATTGAAGCACCTCTCGACAGACTACGTATTCGGTGATATGTTTACAGTGTCTCGCGTACCGTCGACAATGTAACTATAGTTGTCACGTGTTGCGCGATTTGGAAATTCAATATTGAAATAATGCTATTAATGTCATCAAAAACATTATTATTTCTTATCTGTTTATCTATCTATTATTTATTTATTACCTATTGACGAGTTCAAAGTTCAAACCAATCAAAATATATTGAAAATAATCAGTTTTTTTCCATACCGTCTAGAAGTCGAACCCTTTATTTAAATACCCTATTCGTCATATTTCACGTTCCTTACGTCAACAATCTACAATATTTATACGATACTCAAAATAGTTTTTACCATTTAGAAAAAAAATACAAATAATAGTATCTACTGTAGACAACAAGTGAAAAAAAGGGCCTGTGTGAGCTTAGGATCACACGAAATAAGTGAAATCTTCTTTATAAAAATTACAACATAAAGCCAACGTCACGCGGTGTTCCCAGACGTTCACCCATCCAAGTACTCACCGCGCGTGACGTTGCTTTACTTCTGTGATTGGAGGAGAATCGGTGTTTTCAACACTGTACCCGACACAGTGGTAAATATACCTTTCGTAACATAAAAAGGTTGTGATATTTGAAGGTCACAATTTCAAAGCCTCCCCATAAGAAGTTTCACTTCAAAAAAAAATTATTACGGTTGAATTTGAACTACTACTTATTTTATTATAAAATGGTAAAATTTGTTTTTTTTTTTTTTTGTAGAAGAAGATTCCTAAACTACTACCAGATTCTAATAATTATTTCACTAACAGGAAACGCTGTTATTCATATTATATAAAACGTACGAAGTCTCAGTTAGCTACTGTTATTTCAGTATATTAGATACTTTTACATTTTACTTTATATTGTAGGTGGTAGAGCTACGCTGAAGCTATTACTGGTTTCAGCATAAATGGGTCGGCTCGCCCGGAGTAGTACCACTCTCTTACAGAAAACCGACGTGAAGTAACAATGGTTGTACCGTTTCGTTCAGTCAGTGAGAGTGCCGAAGGCCCACATATTTAAAAGGCCGGCAATGCACTTGCGACTCCCCTGGTGTTGCTAGTGTCTATGGACGGCGGTGATCACTTACCATCAGGCGACCCACCTGTTCGTTTGGACTAATATCCTGCTAACACCTGACTCGTTCACCATGCATGAAAGAGAACATTAGCGATCGTAATTGTGCTAAGAGAAAAAGAAACGGTAGTAATGTCTCTACACATGCGCGTTTGCATAATTTAAAATGTTACCAAGGTTTGATCGTCGAGGCTATTACCAACGAACTGAATGTAGCATGTCGAAAATTTGGGATTGTATGTCTTCTTAATTTAAGAAATACACAACAATCTGTTATTAAAAAAAAAAAATTAACAACAGTGCTGCCTACGGGATGCAACTACAGTTGAGAGCCATTCAGGTGACCTAATTAGGATAAAAAACATCAAAGTCGGTCAAGCTATAAGGATAAGAGTTATAAATACACGTACGTACACCTGAATTTTATATGTACTGATTTTATTGATTCTCTCTCCCACATTTTTTTCAGCAATGGAATCAATAAACTACCTATAAAAAGGCAAAAGTGCATAGATAATAATGATGTATATTTTTGATGTATTGTATTTGATATTTTTTCCGTCTTAAACACTAATTTCATATGTAAGGACCTACTATACAATAATATATTTTAAGATAATAAACAACGCAAATAGACTGGCGGATATCAACTAGTATACAATACTTGTACACCCTTTGTCAAAAAAACTCTATTGAAACTTTAAAAAATTATGAACTATGGTAGAATTTCAACGACTGGACGACCGCTAGTTATTTTAAAAGCACCACCACCTCTTTAGTTAGTCCGCGTGTACCTTTCACTAAAACGAAATATGTATGCGACGGACTAAAAAAGTATGTAAAAAATTCACACGTTAAAAGCTTGACGATATTTAAATGGCCACCGACGAGTGTGCGATGGAAGTAAATTTAAAAAACCGTGGTGTTACCAGTGATCCTTTTATTTAAAAATGGAAACTGTGTTGAAAGATTTTATCGATATGGCCAGTTAGAATCCAGTTCGTTTTTAATAAATACACCCGAGACTTTGATAGATACTTTATACTTTTATTGACTGTATTCTAATAAATATTTTATGGAATTCGTTTGAATTATTTGTAATGGTATTTTTATTATTTTGTTTGCCTGTTATAACCTAATTGTTGTAGAAGGTTACAGGCTGTTTACATGACGCTACGATTTTTAGGAGTGGAATAATTAGCTTACAAATTGTATGTAGATAAATATGCCAAGTCAGAAAGAAGTGATAGTGGCAAGGTGCGGGATATCGGAGACTGAGGGCGCGTTGTTCGCCTGACCATTTTTTTTTTTTTTTTTTTTTAACGTGGGGAAATCCATTATGGATACACCACCCTCCCGGGGGGGAGAGTGGGTTATGTCCGACTCGCACGGACTAAAACCCCACGGTGTACCGTCCTCCGCTTTGGTTGGGGCGGCATGGGATCGAACGAAGCATCCACCATGCCGCCCCAGCGGATAGCCCGGCGGAAGATGGCCGCCGGGCTCCGTCCTAATAGGGAGGCAGACTGGGTACACACCAGCTCCGGCCCATCCCCTCAGGTCCAGCTACGGTGGTGGGAGGAGGCGGGCGAACGTCCGCCTCCTCCTTCCAGTTCTTCGCTGGCGGAGAGGGCCGCTAAGAGGATCCTCCTCGCGGGCCCTCTCCGCCGCCTCCTTCTGCGAGATGACCTCCTCGCAGAAGGAGGCCATCGCCCTCCATGCTTCTTCGCTGCCGAGCATGGCCGAAACCACACTCGGCAGCGAAAGGTCACTTCCTACCGCCGCAGCCAGAGTGCGGCGCCGTCCCTCCCACGCAGCACACTCGGAGAGAGTGTGCTGCGCGGTATCCGCCGTAGCGCCGCACTCGTGACATACGGCGGTCGGCTCCCTGCGAGCGAGCGTTGTTCGCCTGACCAGAACTAAGCATTGCCGAGATGGGTCGAACTGTGAATGCGTATATCATATCGGTGTGATAACACACCGCGTGACTCAACCGCGTTTTCGACTACCTACGCAAAAGCATTGCCTCGTAGTGTTTTTTAAGGTTGCCTTAATGCGTCGACAGGCAATAAGTTAAATCTTTCACAATTGAACGTGGTTAATTTTTTTTAACGTTTGAATAATAACTATGTTTATATTACATTTAATTATAAGAGAATCAAATTATACATAGAGTTTGTTGCCACATGTATGCATTATGATAATAAGTTCCTTTGTTTATTTTAAAATTAATATTAATAAATTTAAATATTCATTTTATATTTGTAAATGTTTTTTAAATATTTTTTACTTTTTAATAAACAAGCGATAATTTTTTTTTTCTTTCGAACTGACTACCCTGTTGACCCTGAGGCCTCTACAGATTCACCGGACTACCTATAATCATAATAATGATGAGGCAGACGTGTAAATAGCCGTGCTCACTTAGCGGCTTGAGAACATATTATGACTGAACACGGGGATGCCTGTCAGACTAACTGCGTCTTAATTTTGTGAAAGTATGCGAACGATAGGTGGCGTATAAGAAGGACTTATTCGCTTACCGAGTACGCACCTGGCACCTCGATGTTGGTAGCCTCTGAATCGTTCACTCACACAGTTTGTTGTGAGGGACGCGGTGATGGTTTATCTCTTTTCTTTTTCTCAAACCAAAGTGCGTATCAGTCCAAAGTGATAAATATCACCCCCGTATCGACACTGTAAGTGGTAGAGCTACGCTGAAACTATTACTGGTTTCAGCATGAATGGGTCGGCTCGCCCGGGGTAGTACCACCCTCTCACAGAAAACCGAGGTGAAGTAGAAGTGCTTGCACTGTTGCGTTTCGTTCGGTCACTGAGAGCGCCGGACGCCCACATATTTAAAAGGCCGGCAACGCACTTGCGACTCCCCTGGTGTTGCTAGTGTCTATGGACGGCGGTGATCACTTACCATCAGGTGACCTACCTGTTCGTTTGCCCCCTATAATATAAAAAAAATGAATTTTGTTATACAAGCTACATGGCTGGGTATCCGCCTCACCTAATAACAAGCGCCTAAATAAGTGTACAATATTTAAAATGATAAGAATATTCGCAACGAAATCATTTTCTATAGAATATTCAGTTCATTAAACTTGTCAAACAATAATTTGAAAATAAATTTTGGTGAACATTTCTCATTTCAAATCGTACATAAAAGGGGTACTTCTCTCGATGTTCTGTCAAATTGAAAAGGGTCTATGTATTTACAGAAATTCTAATATTTTATTTTCAGCACCCTTTATCGGTTTAAATTTTAGATGCTTCTGTCAGAATCTAAATATGTCGGTGTAAATATTCGACGCTGTCTGGCAAATGTTATGGCATTATAGAAAATACATAGGGAGTGATGTTTATTATTTTCTCTTACGACTTGTTTTCATCACTTATACTTATATCATCATCTGTACTTCTAGATCAATTGCTGTTAGCTGCATTTTTTGTCTGGGTCAAAAACGCTTATCAAGAAGTAATTAATGAAATAATATAAAATCATGTCGCTTTTCGTGTCTGAGTCTGTTCCAGTAGTTTTTCTAAATTACGCAACGGATTTTTATATGATTTACACGAATATTTGGAGAATATATGATGAATGAATAATAATTTATGTGGATAATACGTGCATTACGTTGTATAAATATATATCGGACTCTTACATTTTTAACGCTCGCTAAACTTTATAAGTTACATCAAAATAATGTACAACAGAATTATAGGTATACATCTTTAAAATGCTCGCAGAAAACTATGCTATGGTATACCTATCTTCTAAGAATAAATACAGCAACCGTCTCTATTTTTTACATATTATTGATAGAATAAGGAATTATTCGTGCCGCTATGTTGACCTACACACCGAATTAATAGATTCCCCATTAAATAATTCAGTTACATTGGACATTTAATGTAGACCATAATTGCTCTTTACACACTGACAATTCAGTTAATATCTTAGAAGGTATTAGAAATTTAAAACACATTTCGAAGCTTCTTTCATTTCGATCAACTGTCAATCTCATAGTGATAAAATATGGATCAAATCGTTTAGACACTTATAACCTCAAATTAGTACATTACTCTCATGTGAAGCCGGAGTAGACCGCTTAATTTAAATATAAAGTATATTATATAACTTTATTTAAATAGGAAACTTTATGAGACTTACTATTTTTTTGTAATTGTGAGGAACAGGTTTGTTGAAAGAAAATGTTTGAAAACTTGTACGAAGTAGTAAAAATCTGGGTTGAAAGATTTCCATAAAAACCCATGTGAAGCCCGGGGCGGGCAGTTAGTAACAATAAAGGATATAGTTAACCCATATACAGTAACAAGAGAATTATAATGAGACCGTAGTCCTTGAGTAAGCTAATGTTAACATAAATAAAAAAAAAAACAAATGAAATGAAAGTGATAATTCTACAGTTCTGTCAGTCTTCTTGACCACTCTGAATATAGCCGTAAGTTCGTGATTGCTCAAAATATTGTCAAAAGTTTTAATACAAAATAAAGTTAACATATTATTATGGGAATCTAAATTGGATTATTTTTATTGTTACCTAAGTTCTCTCGATATTACCTACACATATAATATAATAAGTGTTTATAACTACATTGTGTTCTACACAGCTATTATATTCAGAGAAGTCATAAAGTTTGACGCGGACTCAATATCTTATAATTAAATGCGGATAATACATACATGTAAGTACGAACTACAACATATGAACAAGATGTCCTAATTTATTATATATCTAATGAACAATATAAAACTTACCCTGAATACAAGAAGGGGTGGCTATTTTTATAAGCGAAGGGAAGTTAATCATAACTTGGCAGCGCTCCGCCCCTCCTCTGTTTGTAATGTCACCGGGATCAATTAATCTTCCCATTACAAAACGACGTAATAATGAAAATCTCTATTAAGTATACGTCGACAAGCGAGTTTAGGAGAGTACGGAGTGAACTCATTTTGCTAGTCGAATGTTGGACGTTTTTATGTCGATGAAATCTGAGAATCTTGTTTAGTTCGTTCCACTCTTTGTAAATAGTCGATGGTCTTTTATACTCGTGTTATGGTTTTTTTACAAGCTTTTATTTAGCTTGTGATGTTTATTAGTTTGTTTAGGTCAAATCGTGCAAGCTGAATTAGAGCCAGAGATTCCGTTAGACATACGACTTTATTGATTTTACATATTTGTTCAATTCTGATGTCATCATACACGAAAATGAAATAAAAACAAGATGGCAGATTCCAAAATGGCCGCCATAAATATTGACAGTAATAATCCGAGTAAATTGTTTAGCGCATTGAAATAAAAGTCATGTTTATAAAAATATTATAATTTTGACATATAAGTTTCTTTAATATTGATTATTTGCACGTTAGCAAAGTTAAAAAAATCGTTTTAAAAACTAAGCACAATATTTATTTAAATCATTGAATAGTTTTGAATTGAGACATGGGCGCCGTCATTGGCCTTGATTGCACTGTCGAGCGCTTTTTCACTTTACCCTTACTCCGCGGCCGGCTGTAACCTGACACGCGATAGATGGACGAAGAAATTTGAGGTGAAGTAAAAAAAAAAGTTTCACTTAAAAAAAAATAATATGTTAAATCAGATAATAAATGTAGTAATCAGAAAAGATGCGATCCCTTGTATGTAGTAAATAGTAATAAATACCAGGGAAACATAAGAAGTTAGTTAGAGAGTAAAATGAAAAACTGCACTTAAATTTGCTGTTTACATCATTATAGTAAAACGCAAATATATATGATGAGAAACAAGATCAAACAATAAAAAAACTTTTATTTCTGTATTCCTTTAGATAAGACCAACACGTTTTATTTAAATAAATGCATAAATGAAACCGATGTCCATATATAAAGTTACAGTTTCACTGGCACAGTAAAAGATAACGCCGACGAAGTTTTAAAAGCAAACGAACTGTCCGCAAAGTTAAAGTGACGGTTAACTAACACAGCCGTCTATGCTTGTAGCAGTTTTCGCTTATCCACTGCGAGACAGTAACGACAAACGATAGAATGTTTACAGCAGATTTATTGTATAAAACGCTCGGACTTTTATGCATAGATATAAAAAACATCAATGTATATGTTATTGAATTGGGTTAATCTCTGAAACGGTTGAACCGATTTTCATGAGACTTTTACTAGCGAATAGAAGACTTTATAAATTATTACCTAGGCTCAATACCACTACGCTTTATCATCATCATCACCATCATCATTAACAGCCTGTAAGAGATCCACTGCAAGGCCATAGCCCTCTTCTCTAAGGAAGGTATGGGTATAACCACCACGCCAGCCCACGACTAAACTCTAAGAACTCCACAGTTCTATATTTTCCTCACATACAATGGTAGGTACTATAAGTACATTTCTCAAGTTCAGGTTTCCACATAATGTTTTCCTTCGTCACTTACCAATAGTGCTACCAATTTAAATTAATAAATGTACCTACGTAAATTTCGAACAATTCGTTGCTACATGCCGGGCTTCGAAGCTGTGGACATCGGATTGATATTTCACCTTTCAAACCACTAGCCCACCACGAATTCCTCAACCACGCTTTTTAATATAAATAAACAATAATGATAACCTTGACCAGAGTTAACTTAAATTCGGTAATAGAGTTGTAGAGCCGTTAGTATTAAATTGCCATGAAGAAAAAAAGGCTGCAATTTATTTAAGCTTAAAACATGTAGTTTCTATGAAATAGTCAAACCTTTTTCACGAGTTAAAGAAATACACAGGTACCAACTGGTTTAAAATAATATGCAATTATTTAAAACGATTCTCTCTACGATTTTTGTTCTCTAGAACTATTAAAGTGATAGGTCACCAAGAGTATATAAGCGTGTTCGAGCAGATGTAATATCAAACTAATTCTCAATCTATACTCAATGTATTGTCATTTATACTATAACTACTTGACTAAATTCTTAAAACTGACCAATTGACAACTCACTATTTAAACCAGTAGGTCTGCGAACATGATATTTTGAACTGGAACTCTTTGCATAGCTTAGGCTAACTATCAAAAGGAGTTTTGAAAATTTAAGCCCTAGGAGTTTTAAGTGTTAAAAACATGTTGATTCCTACTTAAACCATTACCAATGGAAAATTCCATTCAAGTATACGATTTTAGTCTTCTATCAGAACGTAATCAAAATTCTATTACCACTATAAACAAAAAGTTTTGTTTCGCCGGTGTCACGACTTACTACAATAGCATAATGGTTGTGAAACAACTAAAAGTAATTAAAAGGCGTCGTTGGTCGTCGGTTCGACTCGACGTTGGCGGATGGTTGAACCTGTCGTTATGCTGTATTTTTAATTGAACCATACGAAACTGCGTCGACAGTAATGCAATATTTTTTTAAAGATACATGAATTATCCCACATCACCAGTAATCAACGTTAATAGTAAATTTCATTTTTCCGTCTAGTACCACATATACAATATACCAACGGTGCGTATATGTGCGGGATAACTTATCAACAACATAGATCTGATTCACATACCAATTTTACACAACATATTATGAGGCACATTCTAGAACAAAAACAATGGAAGACTGACACAAAACAATCTCTGAGACAACCGCACAATAAAAGAGTCTTATAATGTGAGATACAACGTTACCCAAAAGTAGGAAGTATATATTTTTCCTTAGCCCAAGAATAGCAAATATGTGTCACAATGGGAACCGTAAATATCCGTATTACATTTATTATACAGAGATATACATTATATAACAATGCTTTGTTACTCAACCCTACTTACAATATTCCTACAATCTATATCCTAACTAATATTATAAAATGGAGTTTGTTTGCTTGTTACTCTTTCACACCTTATCTACTTAAAAGATGTTCACGAAATTTAGCATGCACGTACAGAAAAAAATTCTGTTTCGAACAAACGCGAATGAAGTCACAAGCAAGAATATATATTATTATCTTAATATATATGTATATAAATTACGTGTCACGTTGTTTGTCTGTAATGTACTCCTGAACTACTGAACCGATTATAATAAAATTTTGCACACCGTGTGCAGTTTCATCCAACTTGAAATATAGGATAGTTTATGTCTCAATGTATAATAATCGCAATATTATTTTATTGCGAATTATTTCTTTATTAACGAAGTCATGATTATCTCTGTTAGTTCGATAAGTTTCTAACAGATGGCGGTTTAAGGTAATTCGTTGACTGGATTGACATCTGTGCAAAGCTGAACCAGGAAGCTAGTTATATACAAATAAAAGGAGTCAGAGACTGTCTCTGTGCGCGCATCACTCAAAAACTACTGGGCAGATTACAATCGTTTTTTTTTTAGTATTACTTCTTATTTAATAAGTAAGTACTTATCTAAATAAATATCACGATATATTCACTTAATTCAAATTTATTAGAGTTATAAGACACTACAATTTTTATAAGCACTACACGTTCAACAATGTATGTTTTTTGCCATAGAGAAGAGGAGGCAAGCAGTGCGGAGAGCGCATATCATTTCCCGTGTATGTAAAAAAATATTTTCAAAATAATAAACGATACAGGCGAAGTCGCGGGCATTAGTTAATAATAACTAAAATATTTATTGCTAATATACCATTCAGACAGATCGTCGAACTATAGTATGTTTACTAATATATACAGGTGATTGGATTGCGTTTTAGGTCATTCTCCGGGGAAATCGTTTCGCGCTTCTTTCATTAATAAAATATTGCTGGAAAAGCAACGTCCTCACTAATATCATGAATACGAATATCACTTTGTTTTTTAAACTACTCAACTAATCATCATGTTGTATAAAAAAGGATTTACTTTTCCTCCAGAACTGTTTCCGATGCTAGTATTATATAAAAATAATAATATTGTTTTTTTATATAATCTTACAAAATACCCGTGACTTCGTTCATTTTTATTAATAATATATTTATACTATAGTCTAACGCCATCTGGTTTTGTGTTAAATCACAAGTGAAACTTTTTTTACATCACTTCAAATTTTTCGTCCATTTATCGGATGTCGCATTACAGCCGGCCGCGGAGTAGGAGTGAAAGGTGCTCGGGCATGTTTCACTTGCATCGTTGTTTCATAAGATCAAATAATTACTATTTCGTTACATTGTATTCTTTTTTTCATCTCTCTTGTGCGATAAAGATAGGTAGATAGGGATTTATACTCGTCTGTGCCTCAACCATCATACACCCAGACATGATAAAACCGTCACAGCGACTATCTCACCACTCACAGTGACTATCTTTTAGTTCGTTATGATTATTGAAAAACTTTTAGGACAGTATGATAACAACGATTACCGATGGATTGTAAACGAAAGAAAATAAACAATTATTTCAGACTAACATTTGTTTAACATATTACATTGTTTAAATTAAATAATCCAACGCGTTCGTTCCACAATTTTTTAAAGTGTGTATCTTAATATCGATGGTGAAAAGGCTAATTCACTAAGGTGCAAAGATTGGCAAGGGCTCGTTAGGTAATTAGCCTTCCCATCGTTGATAAGTTCTTACCAATCTAATTACAACCTTATTACACGCAGAATACCATAAACTGACAACTAGCTACTTACAACTAATTTACTTTTATGACGTATAATCTATATTCATTTCAAAATAACTTTATATAATACAACATTATATCTTATATAGATAGAAAAATCAACAATAAATCTCTAATACATTTTTTTGTGTTTTGCAATTGTCAGGACAGGACAATTGCAAACACTTATATGAATGAAAATGTTTTAAAAAATCGTACTGAAAAGTGAAAAATTTGGGTTAAAAAGTCTCCATATAAAAAGTGAATGAGTAAGTGAGACGAAAGACAGTAGAGGGCTCTTTATAAATATTGCCAGAATTGACAGACTGATTTACAGTTGTTCAAATAAAATAAAAAGGTAAATTTTATTTCTTCACATTTACATTAGCTAGCTAGTAACATATGGACCTGTTCACTTCAACACTTACTTATCGCTTATACAAAAATGCTATGGCATTCTTGAGACATGAAGACGGGCAAGTTATTTCCGGTGCCTAATGAAAACGTCTCGGGGCTAATAGCTTCGGGGTACGACTGAGCGGTAGCGTGTGACATCTTTCCAGAAGGCGTGTTATTGTTAATAGATGCGATAAAAAATCTACTGACAAATTATTTTTTTATGTACTTCGTAGGAGGGTTTGACCACAAATTATTTATGTTTAATGGCGATGTGGTCTGAGATAGTAAACACACTAACCCTAGACGAGGCATTCATTTGAATTCATGCAGCAGCTAGAATACATCCATACGTGTTGAGGATTGTACCTAGCCAGGTGAGCTTAGAAATAATCCTACATGCTATGGTTTTATCACAATGTTTTCATTCACCAAATGCTGCGGCTAATTCGCGGACTCGAACCTACATCCAACAATGCGGTGTCCGACCACACTGAAACTATTGAGCCATCGTATGAACTTTATAAATCGCATCGCACTTCATAAATGCACATCAAAAGTGAGATGATACATAATTGTTTGCGTTACAATAAAACAATAGTCGACCAGAATTGAAGTCCTCTTACGTAAAATCGTAAATAATTGTAAAGGTACGGCAAATTAAATAACAGTTATAATATTGACATTTTATAAGTAGATAGAAGAGTTTTCCGATAGTCATACAGTCTACCATATCATTGTACTTTTCCGTACGTGGTAAGTAGTAATAGTAAAATTTAACAAGGTAGCTTCCAATATGTAAAAGTAAGCCCTCAATTACCAACAATACAACAAACCTATTTTCATGAAACTCAAGTAGCGGAAACCCAACGAGTTAATTTATATACTTAAAAAAAACGTTAAACATTAAGCTTCGATATCAATTTACTATAATTGAATAATAGACGTGAGTTAAAATGAATGTATATCAGTGACATATTCGAGGCGGTACTTATTTTACCGATAGCTTTGGTGTCCAGCTTCATACAGCCATCTGCATCTCATAAAACATTCATAGCGTCTCAGTGTCATCATAGCTATACGAATTTTGCTTATATTGTCTCAGTATTTTAATATCTACGTTACTCCACTTGTAAATAAGATTTCATGAATTAAAACAAGCTAGACTGAAATGGTTTTATTTGACCACTTACAAATATATATGTCTTCTTCTTCTTCATTTTTTTGGCTCCGTCACGGTTTGTGCACTAGCCAGCGACAAGTAACAAGATTTTGCAAGTAAGTGTCTTGTGATAATTATAATGTTCTAACAAGATGGTGGTTTCTTTGTTAGAACTTTCCATGGAGTTTTGGTGGCATCTCAGAATGCATACTCCGTGGTATTATTTCCCATCCACTTCACTTGTGCATAATAACCCGAACTATATTACGTAAATCACCAAAAATATTACAATATATACAGTTTAATAAAACAAGGTTATGAATAAAATATAAAAACCACTACATGACAGACTAAGATCCCGCCAAAACTCCCAAATACTCTTTATGACAGATCATTCAATTGAAGTGCTCAATGACTCAAAATTCACCGACCAGTTGGCAACCAAATATACCAATAACCGGATATATTTATATCGGATAGTGTGATGTAACAATACTATCGCCTTTACACAAATCTCCCACCATGAATAGGTCACTTCGTGAATTACTTCGTAAATATCCAGTCCTAGACAAATCTCTAGTCACAACTCTTGAGAGAACAGTGCCAGTTGTCTGTTTATTCGTGGATAAACTTTGAATAGTTATATTTTAATAGAAATGCACATCAAAAGTGAGATGAAACACAATTGTTTGCTTTACAATGGAACAATGGTCGACCTGGATTGAAGTTCTGTTTATACCGAGATACTAATGTTTGTGTATTGTTAGTGCGAGTGTTGTTTACATTGAGGTCTACCTTATTTAGTTATTGATTTCGATAATTAAATGTGATTAACGTATAGAACCCAAATTGTAGTTCTCCTTACTTTATATAATTTAGTATTTGACTACAATCTCAGCTGATATTAAATAACGATGTGGTCTAAGACGTAACACGCTAAATCGAGAGGAGGACTAACACTCAAGTGCAACTGCTCGAATGCACAAGATCGCGTTGCAACAGATTTTCAACTGGAGAGTGCATACATGACAAACATTATTTTACGGTACACTGGTTAGGGAATTCGTTTTAATTTTTGCTATAAAATAATTGAATAATCAACAGAATATATTTAGCTGATCCGTATAATAATAAAAGTACTAATAAGTCTTTCATTTATTATACAGCTTTTAATTGTTTTATATGGAATTAAAGATCGAAGGTTTTTGTAGGTAGGTTCACTTGGCACGTTTGTTTCTTTTATAAACTTCGGTCACGCGAAACGGACGCCATGTCCATTTGATTTACTGGTTTTGTTTCGTGAAATATATATATATATATATATATATGTATTTATCACACAGTACAATTATATTATGATATAATATTTATATTAAGCGGCCAAGTTTAATACAAGGAAATTTTAATGCATAAGTAGTGTTCTACTATCCTTGGCTACGTTAACTGAATCTACTATGGAAACGGGTAGGTAGTTCGAGCAATTTGTGATATGAGGCCTCGCGTATCATTATAGGCTAAGTTCCAGGAATTCGGTATCTTAACTCTGCCCTCCTAATAAATTTTTGTAAATATAATGTACGTCCGCAAAAACTAAAATAAGCTAGATTTAGTAAAACATCGACAATTTAAATACAAGAAACAATAACAAATTAGTCATTCCATCTTTTACGCTCACTAAGACCGGTTACAGTTTTTTTTAAGTAATAGTGTTTTTTTTTTTTTTTTTCGAACTGACCTACACTGTTAGCCTGGCAAGACCGTTACAATTTCACCGGACTACAATAGTGTTTTATAATAAATTGCCAAAAGTACATTACCGATTTGCCAGGATACTAAGTTCAAGCACCATGTGAAGAGTGTTTAATGTCTAAAGGCTATAGGATATAAGGTTATAGGGTGGAGCAATATGTGAACGGTGGTGACATCTAGAAATGACGCCACTCTCTGTGCATCCACGAAAAACGAATGCCAATTATCTATGTCTATAACTATATTTAAAAAAATCGATCTATAGAAAATACGATCGTGTTAATTGTATTAGGAGACTGGCTTTGAATACATCCAGAAATCAAGTCAGCAAGCCTTTAACATTCGTAATATCTATACAAGGTCTCTATACAATTTGTAGAGAAAAAATAGAATGTCATTGTACTAATAACAACTCGGTTGCCATATTGTCCTTAATTCTATTTTTTAAAAGATAATCGTTAGAAGACAATATCTACACAACTGACCAAAATAATTAAAAGCGAAAAATCACACACATATTCGAATCTATCTCAGTTTAAAAGGTTATTTAACTCGATATTTTATGGTTATTTGGGTCGAGTGTTGTGTGATACACGTCATAATCTGTCGGGAGCACGCTCTGCGGCTTATGTTTTCTGCAGTATCCCGCAAAAATATGTAATTACTTTGTACATTTTTACTCCAATGATACGAATTTTTTTCACAAAAAAAAAAGAATTTTTATGCCGTTGGAAAGTATAATTAAAAAAAAAACTTTTATTTATAGGTATTATTCCATTGTGCTTGCTATTTTTATAAATGCGAATATATGTTTGCTTATTACCTACTAGCGGCCCGCTCCGGCTTCGCACGGGTATAAAATAAATAGCCTATGTCATTCACTGAAAAAATGATTAAAATCGATCCAGTAGTTTTGATTTATTCAATACAGCCCGTGGCCCACACTCGTGAAATTTGGAGTAACCTCAAAAATAACAGTATTTCTCCACTATTTAATTTATGTTGTTATACATATAAACCTTCCTCTTAAAAAAACCGCATCAAAATCTGTTGCGTAGTTTTAAGGATTTAAGCATACATAGGGATATAGGGACAGAGAAAGCGACTTTGTTTTATACTATGTAGTGATCTTAACTATTAACTTAACTTAAACAACCGAACATCATAACATGTTGCATACGCGTTATAAAGGATATATAAAAGGACACTGAGTATTACGTTGGCTGAACTTTTCACTCGAAAAAATGTACTGTTCTCAAAATACGTCATATCTACACTAACACGAGCGAAGACACGAGTAAGAGTTAGTATTTGATAGTTATCAAATCTAAGTAAAAGTGTGTTGTGTTGTCAGTTCAAGAAACATGGCCAATGAATATATTTCAGTGCCTTGTAATGATTTTAACAAAAAATCATAATAAAAAATAAATAGTCAATTAGTTTCTCCGTTAAGATTATAAGAATCCAACGATTATGTTACTTTAAAAATAACCAAATATATAATAGCAAAATCAAAAAATACTTTATTCAATTTAGGTCCTAAGAAGGCGCCTCTGCCTATAAACGTCAAAATTACCACCGGTTCGGAAAACAATCCAGTCATCGAGTAGAACCGGCAAGAAACTCGATCGGGTTTATCTTTTTAACATATACTTATTATATATTTAAAATTAATTATACATTACAATCGTTTGTAGTCGATGCACAGAGAGGAGTCAATTCCAGACATCAAGCATCGTTCACATATTGATCCACGTTATAATAGCCTTGAATATAATTATAATACTATTTACTTACCATGAAAATAACGTGTTTATTTTTTATATTTTATCTCGTAAATTATAAAAACACGAGAGTTCCTCCATTCAATATCTAATCAATTCCATTCTCTCTGCTCAAAAATATATCCCGGCGTAACTGTTATTTCCATATTTGAATACGCAATAAAACGATGCCATCGTGCCTAGAATGTTGTTATAATACATTACATGTTTATTTGCTCAAACGAATATGTTACGAACGCGCAACGTTCTCTATGTTCAGTTTTATACTTATATGTTTTAACATTTAACTTTAATTTTTATCAAACTTATTTTATATGAATATTATCAGGTCATATTCTTCTTCTTCTTCTTGTTTTGGCACCGCAGAAGCATTTGCCAGTTTCAATGTTTTGTTTCAAGAGGGATTATAGCAGAATGTTTACAAATAATATAAGTTTATTAAAACGTAAGAAGGTCCAAGTAAGTGTCTTGTGATATTATAATGTTGTAACAAGATGGTGGTTTCCTTGTTAGAACTTTCCATGGAGTTTTGGTGGCATCTCAAAATGCATGCTCCGTGGTATTATTTCCCATCCACTTCACTTGTGCATAATAACCGAACTATATTACGTAAAAACACCACCAATATTACAAAATATAGAGTCTAATAACACAAGATTATGAATAAAATATAAAAGCCACTACATGACAGACCAAGATCCCACCAAAAACTCATCAGGTCATATTATCGACCGTTCAATTAGTTGTACTTTTTTTTTCGACCTGACTACACTGTTAACCTGGCAAGGCCTCTACAGTTTCACCGGACAACGGTAATTGTACTGTCCGTCCTTAATCGTAGATGACAAGCCCAAGCGACGCTTTGTTGTGGCGTCTCTTTTTTGGGTTGCAAGCGTACAAAAATGAAGTCGTATCGATAAACGTTACAAATATTATAAAGTTGCTTCTAGCGTCTGTCTGTTTTTTCCCTTAGTTCTTCTAAACTAGGCAACGGATTTTGATACAGTTTTCATTATTATTTAAAGTGTTTCTTTCGGAATACATATAATGTAGGGAACATCCGATGTATTCTAATGATGTAGCAAGAAGACTTTTTCCGACATTTCGATTGGTATTGCTCGCTAAACGTTACGAGATACATCAAAATAATGTACAACGATATTACAAATTTTAATGGTGTATGTTATAACTCACAGTAGTCATTTTTATCATGTAAATATTGGTAAAGGATAATCAGTTATTAGCGATTAGAAAAAAAAATTTAATTAATCAATTTCCAAATCAAAAAGCCGAATAATCACAATCCTTAGTCCTTAGTCGCAATCAAAGCGGGCAAAATTACCATGGCTTCTACTGCTATATAGAGTTATTTTATCGTATTATCTACATTTTATATAGTTACTGTTTTGCACAACGGTTAAGCGGTGAACAAAGGTCATTTTAAACCGGTACATATGATTACAAAATTACAGTAAAAAAAAAAAAAAAACAATTTCATGTGAACGAACTCACAGGCAGGTCGTTTCAAATATTGAACAATACAAAACAAGCACACATTAAGGATGACGTCATTCACAAACGACGTCACATGTCTATTAGTCTAATGACGTCATACAAGTTTATCAATGTTAAGCCACGTTATCTAATGCGCACTTTCACAGGTGGCGTGTTTAATAGAATTATAACCCTTATCATGCTTTCAGTGGATTTAAGCTTTAGAAATGAAGTACTATGATGAAATTGCTTTACAAGGTATATAATTTATAAGAACAAAAATACATAGACATGTGGTTTGTATTCTGTGTCCGCTATTTTAAGCGTTTCTGGAATCACTTGGTTGTATGTCTGTTAGACTCTTTATCGTCCTTTGTCTCGAAAACGTGATAAAGTATAACAGTTAAATTGAATATCGTATCTTAGTGAATGGAATAAAGACTCACTCACTGATCTATTACCTAAATCTATAGAGAACCTAGAATCTTCAAATTGCGCACAAAGAGATGTCTATTGGCACAAGTTAAAGATTACATCCGAAATGTTAAGATTCCAACAGCAATTAATACGTGGCAAAGTTATACTTGCTGCTACTTTCAGACTGTTCATTATGCCAACATCCGCAAAATAAAAATTGGTCAATTAAATATGGGTTTTCACGCATCGCAAACGTAGAGGAACGTGAGACAAATATAGTATAGACAATACTTGTGTAAAACATGTCACCGGGCGAAATCTTCAGACCGCGAATTCTAGTGTTTAATTATCTGCTTTGTTGACATAAGATCATAAAGCGGTACGTCATCTAGTTGTATACAAGGAGACTAGTGGCCAAGATATATACTCAAGTCAAATGGGATATAAAAAAAGTGTGTGTGTACTTATGTACACGCTTTAGAAGTTATACTTCTTTGCCGTAACAAGATAAAAATCTTTTCAAAAATTTTATCTTTCGCTTTATTCTACGTTTGTAGAAAAAACGACACTAACAATAGAAAAAAGGTATGTAATACATACATACTTTTATTTAATAAAATGTTGGCTATAGCTAATTTCAAGGTGTCGGATTTTCGTGACGATGTGCGTGCGCATCGTAAAATTTACTCTCATTTTTCCCTAACGCGCCAAAAGAAGTATAACTTCAATAAGTATAAACAAATAATTTTAGGTAAACTCTGGAAATAAATGTCTTGTATTCCTTACATAACATATTATACTTTTTATATACGTTATTATTTATATATACATTATTATTCTTTTACCTAACAACAATTTGACATCAATCATTACTACATCAGATTTTCCTTGAATCAGGCGCAGGACTTGAATCATTGTCAATAATATCACACATTTTAAAATTAGCGTACAGCCTGCGCCAAGCTTTTTGACCGCTCTGAATATAGCTGCTTAAAACAAAAATGTAGGTATATATATATACGTATCATATTACAAATATATAATAGAGACAACATAAGGATAAGTAAAGAGCAATTATAATTTTTTATAATAATAGCGCAAACTTAGTTAGACTCGGGATATCGGTGACAGCCCAAGCCGAGGCGCGCCGTGCGCCCTTGTGCTGGTTGCCCATATAATATCGGGTGAGTGCCATAAGCGCTCCCCTTGGAAGTCCGGTGAAACTGTGGAGGCCTTGCCAGGCTGACAGTGTGGTCAGTTCGAAAAAAAAAAAAATAATAATAATAATATTTTAGCTTTTTACGATATTATTGCTTTTTTTTCATTGTTTTTTATTATTATTACCTTACCTACTGCTAAATTCAGAGCGGTCGAAAAGATTGACGAAAAATGTAAATAGTTTTACTCCGTAGTCCTAAAAAATGTATGTCATCGGTTGCTAGGCAACACTTTGTTAATAAATATTCTTTGTCCAATTTGACTTACGTGGTGTTTTTGGCGGGATCATAGTATGTTGTGTAGTGGGTATATTATATTCTATTCATAATCTTGTGTTATTTGACTCTATATTTTGTAATATTCGTGGTGTTTTTTAAGTAATACAGTTCGGTTATTGTGCATAAGCGAAGTTGATGGCAAATAATATCGCGGAACATGAATTCTGAAATGCCATACAAACTTCTTAAAAAGTTCTAACAAGGGAGCCACCATCTTATTAAAACAATGAAATTAATACTAATACCTACTCGAAAATGTGAGTAATAATCTTTCTAGATTGGTTACCTAAAATTAAATTAAATTAATAATTGATACATGTGCAGAGATAAAAATCCAATGAAAATTATTATCGACATACAAGCCTACAATGTATTTGCATATCTTAAATACTCACTTTTTTCATCGTTAGAACCCATTTTTTTTTCTTTGTTAAAACTCATTCTTGTTAATTTTTTTCTTAGTGTCTATATAACATGCTTTCTACCTTCATGGTGATTATACTATATTTTTAAAGCCGGTCGTGTGCCTAACGTCGACCCTTTTTAGGTCTCCCCGTTTGTGCCTAGCTCACGTAAGCTAAATAGCCAATATCATCGACTTAAAATCTTTCTACTACAGCCTTACAGGATAACAGGAATATGTAAACTCTTAATATTTTATTGAGACATCAGCATTTTAGGTATCCTACACTTTATTGTCTGTGTCAGGGAACTACAGCCAAGCCAAATGTTTCCTATGTAAGCGTTTGAATTTTTTGGCGGCCATCTTGAACCCTCGTTCTTTCACTCGGGCACTGAATTCTAAACGGTTTTTTTTATAATTTAACGATAAGACAATACGCATCACTAAACGCGTAGTGCGTAGTCTTCTAAAACTTTAATAACTTTATATTAATGAGTATATCGTGTATTTTTTTAATATAAAGCCTAAATGTCTAAGAAGTGAAACTGAACATAAAATTTATACTATGTCTATTTAATACACTTGCTTAGCATAATCTATATAGAAAATATGTGGTTTTATGACACCTCGATGCAAGTGAAACTTTTTTTCGGCTAGTAGTATTTTAAAAACTGACCACAATATTTATACAAATAATTGAATCATTTTGAATTTTGCCATGGACCCACCATATTGGTTTTGGCTGCGCTGCCGACCGCATTTCACTTTACCCCTAGTCGGCGGCCGACTGTAATGCGACATATGATAGATGGATTTAAAACTTTGAGACGATGTAAAAAAGTATCGCTTTAAAAATAAATTGCTAAATGTATGTAAGCGCACGACTTCAGAATGGCTGCACCTATTTAGTTTTTTTTTTGTTTTGTATGTAATTGTCAAGACAAGGTTTGTATGAGAAAAGAAATGTATGAATAATCGCAATGTAAAGTAAAAACCTTTAGTAAAACATCTTCATTTAATAAGCATTCAACAACGAAAATTCCATCCAAATCGGACCAGTAGTTTTTGAGAAAAACGCCGACATACAACCGTACGTATATCATGTTTATATATATTTAATATATCATTATTTAAAGATATTATTTAAATGTTAGTAACTCTGAATTTACGACAACAGTAATTTACACTTTAAGGTGTGCGATACAATACAGAATTTATATTACAAAATTTATTCTTATTTTATTACAAGTAATTATAATTTATTATAATTAGTAGTATAGTAACACAACATTTTGAAAGAGGTTATTTTTAATTCGTAAATTTACAAAATATAACATTAAAGAATGTAGCGAACTAGAAATACAGAACGCAAACTATCAAAAGTTTGTTAAAAATTGTTGAATTATACATGATGACCGCTGCCACGTAAACTAGGTAATCCTGTGTCTCAGGTGGCAGTACAGATTATGTCTCTATTCGTGTAAGCATTATACAACCGCAGTGGATATATTACTTTGAAATACTATATGTAAAATTAAGTGCATGTTAACAACAATATTAAAATATGCTATACATTTAAAAATTAGCGATTAAAATATATTGAGTGTGGAATTTTGGTAAAGTTTTCTTATTCTAAGAAGTGGTCTTAACCTTATTAGGTTTAATGATACTTGTATGAAGGTTAAGCGTTGCGAGTCTCCTACTCTCTATACATCTGCCAGTAATATTTTTTCTGCTTTTTTTATACTTTATAGGTTAGCGTTTGACCAAAATCTCATCTGATGTTAAATGATGATGTGATCCAAGATGGTAGTCACGCTAAACCTAGAGAGAGACTCAAGACTCTCAAGTGCAGCTGCCGGAACACACCTACAGGAGCTTGGCGACAGATTTTCAACTTCAGGGTGGTAGCTGGCCAGATGAACTTAGAAAAAGCCCTACCACCATGCTATGGTTTCATCACGATGTTTTCCTTCACCGAAAGCTCCGACTCAGTTGCTAGGATTCGAATATACGTTCTTCGACGCTGTGTCCGCACACTACCAACTGAGACATACGCGTTGCGAGTTTCCTACTCTCTATACATCTGCCAGTAATATTTTTTCTGCTTTTTTTTATACTTTATAGGTTAGCGTTTGACCAAAATCCCATCTGATGTTAAATGATGATGTGGTCTAAGATGGTAGTCACGCTTAACCTAGAGAGAGACTGGCTCTCAAGTGCAGCTGCCTGAACACACCAACAGGTGCTTGGTGACGGATTTTCAATTTCAGGGTGGTAGCTAGCCAGATGGACTTAGAAAAAGCCCTACCACCATGCTATGGTTTCATCACGATGTTTTTCTTCACCGAAAGCTCCGACTTAATTCCTAGGATTCGAACCTACGTTCTTCGACGCTGTGTCCGAACACACTACTAACTGAGATATCATCGCTTGCCATCATGTTTCGTCATAATTTAGATTTTCAAGCCAAGATTTAATCATCATTTTGCATTTGTGCTTCTTTAAATGTCTAATATCTAACAATCTGTCGACTTTATTAATCAATTTAGAACTCAGTATATAATAGTGTTTTTTAGCGCAAGTTGTTCGGTGTAACGGCATTAAAGATACATACAGTTTTATGTCGGTGATTGACATCGTTATCAGAAACTATTAACTTCTGGATGGTAGCTTTAAGAATGAAAAGCTATCTAACCGACAGGACTTTACACTCTGAATATAGTTTGTTAGTTGGATAAAGTCTCGGTTTAGATGACATGACCTTCAGGACAGCTCTTTGAGCTCTTTCTAGGGCGATAAAATGACTTTTAAGCGCTATCCCAAACTGGAATACAGTACGATAGCTGTGACTGACACAACGAAAAGTAAATCATCTTGATCATCTTTTAATTTTTGAAATATACATATATTAATTTTCGCGTTGGATTGACTATATCAACTATTTGGGAGTCCCATATTAGGAATTCATCGAAGTGAACCCTTAAATATTTTATTACGTTTGTCCTTTTGACAGTTATATATAGATTCAAATAAATATGTATGACCTTTGATACATAAAGAATGATCAGTAGGACGGGTTAAGGAACTAAAGTTGAAGGCTATATATTTAGTCTTTTAGTGAGTCTATATATTTAGACATTTAGTGTCAATGAGTTATCTGAAAGCCATTTCATTACAAATTTAAGGACAAACTCCGCATGAGATGACACTTCGGAGCAAGAAGTTCCATAGACTAGCAGAGTAGTGTAGATGTAATGTAGATTTAATGGGCACAAGTCATTAATGTAGATTAAAAAAAATATAGGGCCTAGGACACTGCCCTGAGGAACTCCAAACGACATGTACTCTTCAGAGCTACTGTACTTATCAATAACAACCCTCTGAGAACGATCTACAAGGTAATCCCAGGAAATACTGAAGGTATTTCCACGCACACCTATCCTTTCCGTCTTACATAGCAGATTGGGGATATAAACAGAATCAAAAGCTTTTGAAATAGCCAAGCATTTAAATTTTTAGTAACCACATCTACAAACCCAACAACTGTATCTTCTGTATATTTCGAAGTTCTTAAGCAAAACTGGTAATCAGATATAACGTTATATTTAGTAAGAAATTTGACTAAGGCGTTACATCGAATTTTTCCAAGCATTTCAGACATAGCCGGCAATTATACATACGGATCGAATATAGAACCTCCTGTTTTCAAGTCAGTTAAAAAGTGATTGAGACAGTTTCGAAAATATTGACAAAATTGACAGATCGACGTTCAGTCGTTCAGTTGTCTTTCATTACACGCTTGAACCGTAAAGGGAAGATTTGATTTCACTTTCTTCATTATTACACACGTACAAAGCCAGGACGGGCAGCTAGTATCTTGGAAAATAATTCCATATAGAAACATAGTATGCCTTCCATTTACGTAGGGCTTGTTTAAGTGACTCCAGACATATCTGGGTCATGAAACGAGAATGAATGGGGTATCTCTTTAATATTCCACAGTGTTCCCTTTCTTGCGAATGAATTAGAACTGCTGAAGAAGATTCCGCAACGTTTCCGGATCTCGGCACCGAATACATATTGTATATTGTATAACCTTTTTGTTTGCAACATGTATGTAAAAATTTCTTTGCTGGTATAGACGTAACCCTAGAACTGAATTAAGTCAAAAATGTATATGATCCTTTTTAAAAGTGAAAACTACTTTATGCATATTGAGCAGTATAAAAAAATTAACATATCGATGGTATAAGGCTTTGATTTTTTCACACTATAATCGGGTAGGGTAATTGTCTATTATCGTTGTGTCCTTAAATTGTTAAAACAGAAGTTAAAACAGAAGAAGAACAGTTTTATCAAAGTAAAGGTTATTATATTCGAAGTGTAAAACGTAAATCTATATAAATGTAAAAATACATATTCAATGCGACCCCTCTGCGGACTATAAACTGTAAGCTATAATTGTATGCTTAACAATTATTCTTTGTGATGGGTCAACTGTATACAAATATAAACATAACTGAAGTGTTGTTTTCATGCAGCCTAATCTTCGAAACGGCTGATTTGATTTTGACGATATACCATCTGCTAGATGGACGGACGTATTTTCGGTATATTATCTACGTATTAAGATTATGCTTTTCCACAGGTGCAGTATAGTAGCAGTAATTATAAAAAATACACAGGTAGCTTTCAAATCTGTTATATTAACTGTTTGCAGGCATTATTATATAGTAGAGATAGAATTACAAAGTTGAAGATTAACGCGGATAGAAATTGTAATTTACATGTAAAAACCAAAACTATTTTCTCGAGAACCAAAACCACGGGCAGCTACTAGTAAGTAATATGGTTGTATGCGTTTTATTTACTTATGAGTTTATTATTATTTTTTATTTCTTATCTTTTGTTCGGCAATATGTGTTGAATATTTTATTTATTTAAAATTGATTGCGAATAGTAACGCAATATAATTAGACAAACTTAATAGATATTTTATGGGACAGTATCACTGTGTCACCAATTATAGTCAATAACACAGTTTCTATCAAATTTTTATTAAAATAAGGAAATTTCAAAGTAATTATTGCAATCATTATTACATAAATAAAAGATAAGAACAGAAATGTTGTAGTTCATTGTAATAAATTAAAATCGATTAATAATTAATAGATTATATATAAACAATTATAAAATGAGAAGCATGTTATTTAGTTATAACTTAAAAAAATCATGAAACTGATAAAGTTTGTTTTTTTTTTTAAATTAAATATGTGAATTCTTTTTTAGCCAACTCGGTATAATTGACCTGATAGTTCAGGAACGGTAAAGACATGTCGCAAAATAGTCCTGTAAAATTTAAGACCGAGTAATGAGGATAGCTAACTAGTTTCTCATTCTT
Organism: Antheraea assamensis; assembly: GCA_035772565.1. NCBI lineage: Eukaryota > Metazoa > Arthropoda > Insecta > Lepidoptera > Saturniidae > Antheraea > Antheraea assamensis. Next base: position 2,098,223 of record JAQQSE010000106.1, on the reverse strand, counting down.
TCATTTAAAGAACCTTGACGAATATATACGTGTAATAATAGGAAGGTATAAAATAATGAAAAGAAGTCGATTTTCTACAAAGAGATCAGAGCACTTGTCTAAGGGTGAAATCTATAGAACGCACTCAGCTTTATCTCAACATTAGCTTAGCTTAATCTTCGCTGAGTATTTGCTCAATGCAATCTTGGATTTCAAATTTATAGTCAAACTACGCTAAGCTTGTGCTTAGCTTAGACTAATGAAATCTGTGTTGAACTGTCAATCAAAAACTAGCAATATTTTCCGTTGCAAACTAGAAAATCGTTTGACATTAATATGCGTAAACTAAACAACAAACAGGAACAGTATAAATATATGTAGCCTGAACAAAGCTTATTTATAAAATGCGGTAGCAGACAACCCTGATGTAAATGAAGGTAAATAAACATAATGTGCGGATAAATCTCGTCAGTGGATATTGACCCTCGAGCCGTATTACGCCGCTTTGCACAACTAAATACCTTAATGACACTCATTCAATTCAGCGGATATACTGCGGTCCGCTCGTTTCAGTCCGCCCCGTGGCTTGTAACCGTTTTGTTCTCAGATAACAGTTTACTGAAGTAACACGAGTGAATGTTTTAAATACTTATCAGACATTGAGTGTCATGACCTACATAGCGTACATTGTATAAGGATAAAAAAGACGCGATGCGTATATTATTATTTTCTACAAATGTTATATTATCGCTACATATTATATAACAAAGTCATCCGCCACGTCCGTCTGTCTGTCTGGATGTTCGCGATAAACGCAAAAACTACTGAACGAATTGTAATGCGGTAAGAGTAAACAGATAGAGTAACTCACGAGGAAGGTTTAAATATATAATTTGTCAAGTTTTTTTTTTGTAAATTGGTTGAAATATAATGATAATTGTTCAAAGAATCGGAAAAAGTGAAGCCGTTTGGGAGCTTTCGTCGAAAACGTTGTTTAATCCCTTTGAGATATAACAAAACAATGCATACTGAGATATCCCTCTTTTATAGATCGACAAAAAAAGTCTATGATGGCATATACCTCTCTTTTAGGATAGCTTACTATACCCATCTAACTTCTAAAAATGGTAACATATAATGAGGTAATTGGAAGGCGGTTTAGACGGATACACTCTTAATCATTATCGAATAAAATACATTACTTACCTTAGGGTTTAATGCACATATGTATATACTCGTACATATTTTTTATTCTTTACAACGTCGGCCGGGCCTGCTAGTATATAATAAAAATACAGTTTTTTTAAGACTGTATCACGTTAAAATTACCGAACGTCAACATATTCATACCCTTATCCCCCTAAGTAGGGTCGGCACAACATGTTTTTCTTTTCCACTCTGCCCTGTCAGATATCAGCTCAGTATTCACACCGTTTATACGCATATGATTTTTCACACAATCTATCCATACCTTTTTCGGCCTTTCTCTACTCCTGTTTCCGTCTACCTTTATACTTTTCTAGTTACATGGCCATCTATCGCATGTCGCATTATAGCCGGCCGCGGATTAGGGGTAAAGTGAAAAGTCAAAATATGGCGTATTTGGCTCTAAGAAACAGATTCAACATATATGTTCCAATAATCCTACCATTGTTGTGAACGATGAAATGGTCGAACGTGTACGGGAAGCCAGAAGTCTGGGTATTCTTCTAGATGAGCGACTAAATTTCGAGTCTCATGTCCTTGAAGTTGCTCGTAGCTGCTTTTTTACACTCAAAGTGTTATACAGGATACGTGATTTCTTAAAAACCGAAATTCGTATTAGTCTTTGTGAATCTTTGATACTCTCTAAGCTCAATTATTGTATCTCCGTGTATGGTTCTTGCATATTGAGCAAATCGAAAAAACTCGTTCAACGAGTCCAAAACGCTTGCGCCCGTTACTGTTTTCAAGTACCACACCGTGCTCATGTAACTCCGTATTTTAATGACGCACGAATTCTAAAAATGGCGGCTCGCTATAAGTTGTATTTCGCCAAACTACTCTTCGGAATTGTGAAGTCTCAACATCCTACATACTTGTACAATAAGCTTGAGTGGTTAGGCCATCAGCGGGTAGTCGAGAATCGTGCTACTGTACATAAGTTAAGAGTACCAAAACATAAAACTACTGCCTTTCGAGGTAGTTTCAGGTATCAGGCAACAAAATGCTGGAATAACATACCTCCACCAATTCTAAATTCATTATCTTTATTAACATTCAGCACTAAATTTAAAGCTTTTCTTCTATCTACACAATAACTTTAGTCTGATATTTAATTTTTCACTTATTTATTTTCTTTTATTATTCCACAACTTTTTATTTCATAGGAATATGTGTATTTATTCGCACTAATTTATATAAGATCAGTATCTGTATGTATGTGTCTATTTATTATTATATTATTTATTTATTACATTTAACGGATTTTTTTTATTTATTTTTTTCCTATTTATTCCAACAGACATAAATTCCACAACACTAAACATCACACCACACAACACATGTACGACATCGTATAGCGCACACATAACTCTCTGGGTCCTGAGTGAAAATCAGCGCTGGAGGATTAATCCCCTTCAGCACATATGCTGACTCAGGGCCCATTTGCCACACACAATATACTTAATCGAAAATTTTATTTGTAAGTTTTATTTTTTTTTTGTTCTTTTTATATTTATTTGTTTAGATTGTATTTATGTATTAATTGTAGTAATAATTGAATTGTGTGAGGTAAATAAATGTGTTTCTTTCTTTCTTTCTTTCTTCTTTCTAAATGCGCTCGGCAGATTATGGCTCAACTCAAAAGTTTCACCTGTATGGTGGTTTCATAAAACCACACAACTTTTATTACAATTAATTATTTGTACATATATAATTATTAAAAGTATACTACAATTAAAGATATATTATAAAATATATAACAAAAAGTTAATTCAATCTTTTAAACACATTTTAAATCTCACTATCTTTGCAGTGTTTCCTCGCTATTCCATTTCCTAAAGCTCCCCACAATCCGCTCTACATGTGAACGCCGCACGTCGATGCATGGTTCAACCAGTAAATAGGTTTTGCATTTCCCAGCACCGACAATGGTAGTAAATTGCACGTAACATCAGGCTATGTGTCTTGGGAGTAAAGAAGTATTCAACGATCTTTATATATTGACATAGCGGCATAACTCTTTCATATTGATTTTGAAACGAATCCTAGATATGTAGTCAATGTTTTTCAAGATAACCAGAAATAAATATGTGGTTCTATTGTAACTACATCGGCTTTATATTTTTTATCAGAAGAACTCAGGTTTTCATTACAGCTTCATATAATCTATACTACATATAATAAAAATGAAGTGTCTGTATGTAATATCAAAATAACGATTTTTTACTGAATGTATATGAACGTATACAAGATACTTATAACAAATATTCAATTTAAAAAAAAAATTCTACCTGCCTGTCTGTATGTATGTTCCGGGTATTCTCCGAAACGGCTAGACCGATTTTGAAAGAAATTTCACTGACGGATACTTAAAATTACAGCGGGTGACATAGGCTACTTTATTTTAGACTAGCGTCTAAAATCTAGACACTAGACATCCGTGGCTTCGTCTGTAGTACTATCTCCAAAACGATTGGACATATTTTCATGGGACTTTCACTGACAGATAGCTAACGTTATAAAAAGTAATTAAAGCATTTTTATTTTGGACTAGCTTTTACCAATGGCTTTGTTTGCAGTAGTATCTCCAAAACGATTGAACCATTTTTCACGGAACTTTCACTAACAGATAGCTGATCTTATAAGAAGTAATTTACAATTACAAAAAAATGCATGCGGAGCTGCGGGTAACAGCTAGTATATAATATAAGTCTATCATTACGACAGAATATTTGCGAAATATCAACTCTCGAAAAAAGTTTGATAGGTACATAATAGGCAAATTACTTACACTTTAGATTGGTACATATTATGTCAAGCTTCTTTTATATTTGGCACCTCTAATATATTATGTTTATTCTATACTAATTGATACCCGCGACTTTATCTGCGGTGTTTATTATCTTCACAATATACAAATATTTTAATCTTCAGATAAAACATACGAATAATAAAACTGACGGTAAAAATATACTTTTCTTGAAATATTTCTTTGTAAAAAATGTTGAACGTTTAGTTCCCCTCTTCTGCGCATATGTTTCACATCGTTTACACTACACTTTTCCGCGGCAAAAAAGTATATACGCTACTGAACGCGTTGTACTTATAAAAATCGTAGCCCCTTAAAACTTTTATCAATCTATAGTAAAAATGACGTTATCGTAAATTACTTTTTTAGATAAAAACCACGTGTCTATGAAATAAAACTAAAAACAAAAAATCGAAATCTATCAAATAGTTTTTGCATGATGTGCGGACTTTATCAAGCAGGAAACAAGCGTGGATTCAATAACATTTTGAGTGATTACTTCAGTATATAACTATATAAAAGGCCGGCAACGCACTTGCAACTCCCCTGGTGTTGCTAGTGTCTATGGACGGCGGTGATCACTTACCATCAGGTGACCCACCTGTTCGTTTGCCCCCTATAACATAAAAAAAAATATTCGACCTTCGTATGTTTGTAGCCAGTTGTAATAAATTGATGCTTATTTGAATTAAGTTGAATCATCGCCTATACTAGAGAAGGTTACCAACCACATCCTTCAATTTAGGACCAAAACAAAGAAATACCGCTTCACTATATAAACCAGGGCTGTCCAAGCCACGGCCCGCGGGCCGCATGCGGCCCGCGGCATGAATTATTGCGGCCCGCAGAATCTTTTTTATCTTCTTTGTTTAAATACCTTAAATGAGTAAATTATTTTTCTTGCGACGAAATTCAAATGTTTTGGATATGTATTCGATTATGCCGCACACAACACTATTCACTCGAGAACACGGGGAATTCCCCGAACGTATAATAGGTACACCCGCGGTACAGGCGCGTTGTTCATTTATTGGGCTTTAAAAGACAAATTAATGAAAAAGTAGATAATAAAATAATGATACTTATACTTGTATTTTATTTTTATAAATATTTTGCGGCCCCCAATGTATTGAGTCATTTTTGTTGGCCCTGGGTCCCATGTAGTTTGGACAGCCCTGATATAAACAACTGTATTGGGCTCCCGTAGTCGAACGTTGTGTAGAATCCCGTCACTCATTTTCAATACAGATGGCTCTAAACATTAATATATTTAAAGTAGAACCTTACAACCAAAAGTGATTTGTTTTTTTTTTTTTGTAAATCGTATGAATTATAACGAGATATAATTTGCACAATAACAATGATATTCAAACAGCCGCTATGAGAGACATTTAAGAAAATTAATTTCCTCGAGTGTATAAAAACTCTTGGAAAGTCGCGTTGGTGATTCATTTCCTTTGGAGTGAAGAGACATTATTAGAAATGGGGCGTTATAATGATCATTATTTCTTATTTAACGTTACCGGTGGAAATATATTCGCGTGTAATTTTTATTATTAATGACGTCACAGGCAGAGCTTTATGTTTTTATGTCTGTAATTATAATTAGAGTAGCCATAAATTCAGAGTACTAGGGCTAAACATATACATTATAGTTGTATATTTCTGCTAACGTAGTTCTTCGCTGTATTTTTTGATAAACCATCCAGTTAATCTTAATATATACTTTCCAAAGTAACTAGTAATATATCTCAGTAATAAAGAATGCTGCCCTTATTTTCACAACAAAAGGCAATCTCACGTTACATTGGAAAATCGTAAATCTAAGAGAATACTTCACGTGCCTCGAGAGAAAAGAATTTATACAGATTCCATGACGAGCGAAAACATATTTTATTCGCAAGCAATAAATTCTTGCTACAATGAAGCCGTAATAGGTATTATTGTACTAAATAACAACTATTGAAGAGATCGCTTCAGTTGCAAAAATTGGAAATAATTACCACGTCAGTGCGTACTATACCTACTACTTAACTATACCTATTACTTAACTACCTTCCAATTATCATCTATTTTGTGGAATGAAGTTCCTTATCGCGGTTTGCGTTAGGAGTTGACTTATAGAAATCGTCACGTAAGGAAAAAACGTTATGCCCCATTTCCTTTTACTCTCTGTCTTTTTGATCAAATCAAAATCTATTTTTATTTACTATTTCCTTATATCATTTATAATTCACTACATTATATCGAATTTATTAATAAATGAATATTTTTTCTAATGTATTAAATGTAACTTTAAATCAAAATTCCATGCTTTACGTTAAGAGACTTCGTTCCTAACAGGGGCTGCCTTTTTATAATGTACCTAGACACGGTTATTTTATTATTCTCAGATTAACCAACTTTTTTTCTTATTTACGTGGGGAAATCCATCATGGACATGCCACCCTCTCGGGGGAGAGAGTGGGTAGTGTGAGACTCTTACTCACTAAAACCCCACGGTGTACCGGCCGCCGCTTTGGTTGGGGCGACATGGGACCGTGCAGTGCTATCACCATGTCACCCCAGCAGCTAGCCCAGCGGAAGGTGTCCGCCGGGCGTCGTTCTAATAATGGGGGGCAAGCTGGGTACACACCGGCCACTCACTCCTCGTCAGCCGAACCTGTGCAATAGGGAGATGGGCCCCACCGCCCATCCCCCCAAGATTAACCAATCTTACCTGACATTAAGTGACAATGTGACCGGAGATAGTAATACGATGAGATTAGAGTGACTGTTTTTTAATCACAGCTGCCGACAGATTTACAATGTAGTTGTAAGTCACTCGGACAATACAATTTACACGATGCTACAATTTCATCATGATATTTGCCTATACCTAAAGCTTACTTAGTCTTTTGTGTAGGGCTTTGATACATATCCGAGGTACGGGATGTCCAAATATTCTACTATAAAATTATCACCGCTTCAATGTTTTTTTTAATATTAATTTGCCTTGTTCCTTGTTATTTTACTCATTACTTTTTGCCCGCGGTTTCGTTCACGTTAATGTAGATTTGACTTATCCCTCGTACACTTTTTTATGGATTTAATGTATTCTATGTATACACCTAATAAAGTGTACATCAAATTTCATGATGACCGCCTGATTAGTTGAAAATGTAACAAACTGACAAACACAATTTCGCATTTCTAATACTATTTAGGGTTAGAATGTAAAAAAAAACATATAGAAACTCTGTTATTCTTAAGGTCTATTGCACAAAAAAGTTAAATCCAGTTTTAGCTTTAAATTCAGTTACAATTTTGTCGAAATATATGGAACTGTCAGTCTTATACCTGGTTTAAAGGTTTAAATATGACTTAAAGTTTTCTAGCAAGCCGTCCTAAATCTATCTTCAAACAAACCGGTTTAACCTTACTTCGGTTTTAAAATATCCAAGCGAACTCACTGCAGTCACGTTATGAATGAATAAAAAGCATTCAACTACCGAAAAATCGTGTTTGCATTCAACATTGGCTCCAATAGAAATGTATATTTACTCGTTACATTATATAGAGGATAGCTAGTTTATCTGCCATGGATAGTGACAATATTTCTTGAACGCGATCATTAGCACCAGCTATCTGTTTTCTTTCTTTCAGTAATGTGGGTTAATTTGTCGTTTTGATAGGGTCTGGGCGTAATTTTCTACAAAATTAAACAAATGACAACCATTCGTGACATTTTTCGCAATAATTACAATATCAAACCTAATAATAAGCACATATTACCTATACCAATCACCTAGGAAGAACGTAACTTTCTATCAATGAAAGAATAATCAGAATAGAATCAGTAAAGACAGGAATTTTATCCCCTTTAAACCCTTTAGCCTTTATAATAATTGTAGCGAATATATAAGAGGCTGTTGAAAGTCAGCTCTATCCGCAATACTTATAATTCGTTTTCTATTGTACAATACAGTTTTGTATAGTACAATTTATTATTGGGGTTCGATGACTCGTTGCTAGTAGAGTCGTTGCCTATAAATTTTGATTGTAACTTGATTTACACTAATCGCTGCGTGTCTCCTATCTCGAACCGCTCTATCGAACTATATATCACTTGATCGGTCTAACGTGTCTGCCCTGATTGGACTCTATCGTGTATCTGTTTTAGGAGTTCGTTCGTACTCCTTATTAACATGCTTCGTCGCTGTGATCCTCCAATAGGCGTACTCCACGTGTGTATTCCCACGTTCTATATCCGTATTTGCAAGACTAAGACTCCCTATGATGCGTCCGTCAGAATATGTTTAACAAATGGCCAAAATGCTCACTCGTATCCCCATTTCTTTGTATCGGCACCACCCGTTGTGGCGCACAGCGTATATTTAATATATCATTGTAACATTAACAAAACTTATCCCTAATGTATTATAATTTCGAACAATTCTTACAAGTATCAACTTACACTAAATGATCACACAGGGGTCGCTGTCCACAACAATAATAATATAGATAACATAGACAATATGTATATAAATAAAAAACAAAAATTAAATTAATAAAAAATCAAAATCTAGAAACGGCTGCACCTATTTTGTTAGTTCTTTTTCAGTTGTTCATTATTGTTATATCGCAAAATATTTAGGAGATTAGTCCATCAAAGCTTAGTGCGTTCCCATCCACATCTATACCGTCATTAGCATCAGTAGGTGAGTTCGTGGCGAATCGTTAAACTTATAAAATGAAATAAAAAAAATGTATTCAAATTTGATAGTAACGTTGGTACGACAAGGTTGATTGACGTTTTCCGGTATGAATTAAAAGCCGAGTGCGGCGTCCGCGCGTCCCCACAGGAAACCTCAAGTTACCTTGTGACTCGCTAACAATTGTTTTGTTACATTTTTACGTGTCAAACAAAGGAACTTGTGTATTCAAAAGGAACCGGTATTTTTCAACTCCTTTGTTTATTTACTTTGCAGCTTCCCAATTTTCTTTTAATATTGTTTAAAATTTTAATCAACACTGAAAATCAAGTTCCTTATATTTTTGTCATCATCATCATCATCTTACCCTTATCCCACCTAAGTAGGCACAACATGTTTTCCTTTTCCACTCTCCTCTGTCAGATGTCATCTCAGTATTCACACTTTTTATACACATATCGTTTTTCACACAATCCATCCATACCTTTTTCGGTCTTCCTCTACTCCTATATCCGTCCACTTTCAAACTCAAAACTTTTCTTGTTACATGACTTTCATCTCTTCTCATAATATGCCCGTACCATGCTAACCTACTACTCCTCAACTTCTCTGTCACTGGTGCTATTTTCAAACTTCCTCTGATATACTCATTCTTAATCTTATCCATCCTTGTTACACCACACATCCATCTTAACATTTGCATTTCTGCCACATGTAATCTTTTCTCATCCGTCTCTTTCGTAGCCCAGCACTCGGATCCATATAACACGGCTGGTCTTATTATAGTTTTATACACCTTCCCCTTGAGTTTCAACGGCATTCATGGGTCACAAACTACCCCAGACACCTTTCGCCAATTCATCTACCCTGCATTTATCCTATTCCTCACGTCCTTGTCTATTCCACCGTCATTTTGGATTAATGAGCCGAGGTACCGAAAATTGGAGCAGGCTGGTAAGAATACACCATTTAAGGTAATATGACAAAAACTGGATGGACCTCCGAAGTCACAGAACAAATGTTCAGTTTTCATCCCACTAATCTTTAAACCAAAATTCTCCAGTTTCTGTTGCCATTTCTCCAGCCTACTCTGGACCTCGGCAGCATTTTCACCAACAAGAACAATATCATCAGCGAATAGCATACACCAAGGTGCTTCCTCCTGTATGTCTGATGCTATTGCATCCATGACAAGAAGGAATAGATAAGGACTTAAAGCTGATCCCTGATGCAAACCTACAGCCACATGGAAATCGTCGGTAATTCCAGCCTCGGACCTAACATGTGTTTGAGCTTGACTATACATACAACGGACAAGTTGTAAGTACTTCCCAGGCACTCTTTTCTCTTTCAGCGCCCACCACAGAACATCCCGAGGTACTCGATCATATGCCTTTTCCAGATCAACAAACACCATATGCAAGTTTTTATGTACACGTCTGTATTTTTCGCACAGCTGGCGAAGTGCGAAAATGGCATCTGTTGTCGAACGCCCAGGCATAAACCCGAATTGATTCTCAGTAACTACAGTTTCATCTCTTATTCGTCTCGCTATCACTCTTTCCCAGACTTTCATACTATGTGACATAAGCTTTACGATTTAGATTTAGTGGAAAAAGTTTTATTTTTTTTAATTAAGTTACTAAAATGTTATGCAAGATAGAATATTTTTCATGCGATAGTAATTAGATAAGAACCAACATGAATTTTGGGAAGAGTCAACTTATGTTAATCTAGTTCAGAGGCAAGGAGAACCATCTTGTGTATGTAAATGTGGCCGACCAAATTGTCCTCAATTAGGATGATGCTACAGTAGCAATTTGGTTCATTATTGTTCAATTATTTAAAAAAAGTTTTATGACAGTAAATACTCAAAAATGATTAAACAAATTACCAAAAGTTCGAGAACATTCCTTCACGCTCCATGTTTTCTCATAGCAGATATTTTAGGTTATATTTACTAAATTATTACGGGCTAACCATACCCTTTGTCTATACTAGGTGAAGGTGGTAGAGCTACGCTGAAGCTATTACTGGTTTCAGCATGAATGGGTCGGCTCGCCCGGGGTAGTACCATCCTCTCACAGAAAACCGACGTGAAGTAACAGTGCTTGCACTGTTGCGTTTCGTTCGGTCAGTGAGAGCGCCGGAGGCCCACATATTTAAAAGGCCGGCAACGCACTTGCGACTCCCCTGGTGTTGCTAGTGTCTATGGACGGCGGTGATCACTTACCATCAGGTGACCCACCTGTTCGTTTGCCCCCTATAACATAAAAAAATATATATACTAGTGCCATCTTGAAGGATTTTGGAACTGTTATGTAGTGCTTAGAGTTGAACACTTTTCACACATGGGCACTCCCATATGAAACGGTTCTAATTATCTCTACCCTCCATAATCCAGTGTTGATGAGCGTTAAGATGCCGGCCCATAATTAGGCATGAAATCATTACATGAATAACTGTTATTTTTCATATGAAATGGAAAATAGTTTGTTACATGATAAATGTTAATTTATTGCACTGTGATTTTGGTATTTTTCATGTAGTAATTTAACAGTACACTGGTGATATAAAAGAAAGTCACTCGACCGTGGCTCTTTTGATGGAATTCCTTATTTTATGATATTCCGATATAGTCGGCTATAGTCGTTTAATGGCAAAAAAAATCGTTGAAATACGAGTCTCGCTGAGTAATTAGTTTTCTTTTAAATAGAACGCTGTATAATATATTACCAGGAAATAAACGTGACAAAAAAGATAAACTTTAAAGATCAACACTTCAACATCATATCAAAATATAAATAATTTCTATATATAAGCCACTTGATATGTTTTATCCTTCTTGTTTCTCTATGGATACCGGAGATTGGTACACAGCATCGTGTACAGTATTGTATCGAAAACAAGTCTTATAATCGACATTTTAATATTAATTTTGTGCTTTTTTTTAAGTCAAGTTCCAAGCGAAGTGAAATTTCTATGTCATATTTTTCTTTTTTCCATCTTCTTCTATTGAGTTAACTTTTTTAAGTTTTTTTTGTTTAAATTCTAAATTTTTGATAATATTACTTGTTGTAATAATTAGCAGAGGTATAGCAACATTTTTGTATTCTAAAATCAAATAAAAAATTTATAGCGACGGGTCGAACAGTATGGATGTTGATATAACGGCACATAGTGGTAGGTTATATTACAGTAAAACTATACGGCATAAAAACTTCTTCAAGAAAAACATATGCGTGTCAACTTTGCAATAAAGTGATCAAACACTATTCGAGTTTAATTGAATGAGAATTACTCCAAGATATACAATCATCCGTCATTATATATACAAATATGAAGCAGAGAAGAATACTTGGAATAATAGTAAAGGAAAGTTATCCGATAAAACTTTAGAACAAATACGTGAAAACAAACAACCCAAGCGTTTCACAGGAAAAGTGACCGAGTAAGCCACTTGCAGTGTTTCCACCGACGGTTTTCTAAAATAAAACGTTTAAATGTAAAAGGTCGGAGCGAGCGCAACAAGTCCCGGGAAAAGCGGACCTATCAGATCAAACGGTTTAGATGAAACGATAAGTCTGACATCGCCGGTCAGCGATGGCAGCTCGGCAGATATTTGATTTTCAATTTTGTACGCGTAATAAATGGCTTCCATCACAAAGATAAGAAATGTTTTAGACGTACAATGACATTTATTGGTAACTGTTAAGATTAAACCCGGTGATAAGATATAGCAGTTAATTCCGACTGAATCACGATTCACGCTTATCAAATACAAGGTAAGGCATTTCACGTGAAGCGGGCAGCGAAAAAAAAAAGTTAGGTTCGGAAATTCCTTAATACTGTCGCCCTTTTTCACATGGTTACTTGCCAAGTTTATACGCTTTTATAGAATAATAGTATTTGAAATAAGTTTAATTTACAAGAAATTATTAAACGTAGCGATTTTATATAGAAAATTAACTACTCTTTTTAAAAATAAAATCAAACTTGAAAAACAAGTTGAATAAAACTGGAAGTGGTTCTAAAACAACATTTTTATTAACTGAATGGACCGTTTCTAAATTAATTTTTATTTCAAAATATAGCTTAAAATGCGCTTATAATACGCTAGTACTTTTAAAATGAGATCTGTACTAATTAGAGAGAAATGTTGATTGATGTGCATGCGTGTTACACTATTTACGTCTGGCGCTTGCCTAAGTCGTTTCAGTTGCCATATATCACATTAAAATGCTGCGGTTATTACATATATTATCCTCTTTATGTATATGTATATATATACATATAATGATTAAGGGTAGTTATTATTGAATTAAATAATGTAAGTATCACATCTTCGGATGGCGTTGAGTTTACCACCAGGTACTAAAGTGCAGTAAATTAGTCGTGTACCAACAAAGGAAATATATACACGACGATAAGACGGCGACATAAGTTTATTAAGCAAATATTATAGAACAAAGTCGTCCGCCGCGTCTGTCTGTATGTATGTTCGTGATAAACTCAAAAACTATTAAACGGATTGTAATGCGGTCTTCACTAGACCGTAGTAGAGTAAGTCACGGGGAAAGTTTAGGTATATAACTTGTCAAGGATTTTGTTATCTTTTAAGAATAACTTACTATACCCATCTATCTTCTAAAAACATGGTCACATACAATGAGGTAATTGGAAGGCTATTTAGACGGATACAGTATTAATCCTTATCAAATTAAGCACATTAGTTACCTTATGCATTTATTACACATAAGTATATCGTTTTTATTATCAGGGCAGGACAACATCCGGCGGGCCTGCTAGTTAAACTATAATATAATTAGCATACAACTGTGCAAATCTATACCTAATAAAATTGAGTATAAATAAATATACCTAGTATAAAGTATAATTGAGTATATATATATTAGTAATAAAATTGAGTGTGAAAAGAGTTTGGTATTTGTCTATGCTAATCTCCGAAGCGGCTGAATCGATTTTAAAGAGACTTTTAGTCTCAGTTAGAGGCATCTCTAGATTATTATCGACACTATATATTATAGATCTCAACATATCTAACATATCCAATAATATATTAAATAACTATACAATAACATATCATATCTCAACTCGGCCTTTATTCGAATACTTCGACATTTTAACGATATCTTGCTGCAGTTCCCGCTAGTCGACTTGTTTGCCGACAATTATAAAGAATTGTGTGCCACTTTTAGAATATTTTGTGAGAAGCTGGAATTACTGTAGAGTCTGATTGTTTAGTAATATTTTGTGTTATTATTATTATTTTAGTCATCACAAGTTTATATATAATTAACTTTCTTGTTTTATTTTATGTTTAAAACATGTGATTTATAATAGCTATAGGTGTACCTGTTAAAATATGTAAATGAATAAATAAATAGAGCCTATGCTGTAATAAAAAACTTTAACAGAAATAACTTCATATCGGTGATAGGATTTATAGTAAGTACACAGTTCACTTCCATGAAATAGTAAAACTAATTTGTATGCTAACAAAGTCGCAAGCTCCAACTAGTTCGAAATTAAAATAACAAATTTATAATTGTATTATATATATTTATCACGAGATTAACAATTACAATCAGTACCTATAAAATGACTCGATAATAGACAGATTAGATCAATAATTTCATAAAACATTGTGATAATATAGCAAGAAAAACAGATAAAAATTCCATTCGGATATCAAGGAAAATTTAGTATGTACCTTCATAGCGTAATATACTTATTACAGCTGGCAACATTGTTGTGTAAATAACACTAAATATTTACTGATAAGTACGTGTTAGTGATTACTTTTACATCGCAGTTCATAAGGCATTTGTTACGTGTTGAGATGAAATCCACCACTTTAATGAGACCTACTCATCACTGAAAACATTTATCGAAACAGAGTACCAAGTATAACTGGAATAGTTCAAGCAAAAATGGACAGTGGGCTATATTGACTTGTTAGTACCATTTATTGTAGTCTTAAATGTAATAACAACCTGAATATAAGGGTAAATCCACAGTTATTCTATCTTTGTTGGGAATCTCATATGGTTATACTGCTGAAGAGCAAACTTGGCTTAAATGTTTGTTCTAATAAATTATGTTTAATCAAATTTCTCACCTCATCATAAATGAAGTTATCGATTTCCTCAAGCGGCCTGCCGTACAGTTTAGGCGGGAACGGTTCGTATTTTCTCGGCAGACGAGCACCGTCTTCGACGCTGAGCCGACGACGGGGCATAAAGCCGAATTCTCGAACGAGCTGTGCGCCACGGCTTCCGGCTCTCCGAGCAGATTCACGCGTAAAGGGAGTGACCGCCGCACGCGGTTCATCCCGGCCTCCTGTTCCACCGCCGGTCTCGCATGAGAAGGTAACGCCCTCGAGAGGTATTCGCAGTTCATCGCGGCGCGGCTTTTCGCATTCAACATCGAGCGCATCCCGCGACTGTGAAGCGACCAGCGGTGCAGCTGCTTCGGGGTTTGTCGCCTCAAGCGTCCGTACAATTTCACCGAGCAGCCGCGAACCGTCGATTTCTTCGCCGGGCGAGTTGAGCGGCGCCGGCGGCGGAAACGAGAGCCGCCTCTCGTCCTCGTCCATGCCGAGGCGGTCGGCGGGGGCTACGCGCGCGCCCGCCCCATCGCCACGCGGCCCCACGACCACTCGCACGTACTATTTGCGCACCGATGATGCCATGCCATATAATGCCACCTGAAAAGATAAATATGTCTTTCATCAGCTGGAAGCGATCTAAAATACCATTATTCGGCGTGTGTAGTACTAAAAGTCGATGTATAAAACCCCGATGTTATTTATGGATTCTACAAATCGGTAAACAAGATTGTTTCCTGTTGAACCATTATACGACGTATTCACCAATCACAACGTGGCTAAGATTAAAAATAGTAATTATCGTTGCAAGATTCAAAGCCAACAATTAAACGAACAAAGATTGTGAAATTATCAAAAAACTTTATAAAATTATTTTATACGAAATATAGTTCACTTTACTCATATAGATATTTTAATTATTATAAAATTGGATTTCTAACAGTACCCCAATATAATAAAAGATTAAAAAGAATGTTAGTAAGTATTTTGAAATCTTTAGGAGATGTATATTAAAAATTTCCAGATAATACATCATAGTCACAAAAATGCTAAAATATAAGCGAACTTGTTTGTACATTATAAATTATAAACAATAAAAATTATAAAAAAAAAAATAGAAGTGTAATAACAATGCTCAAAGAAAACAAGTGATTCGTGTCATTTGCCGTGATTCGTAATATAACACTGAACATTTCAGCAAGAACGGACACAAAAGGTACATTTATTGAGAGCGTTCCACTGCCGCGTATCAGCATTGTCCCATTGTGAGCGTCGCCGTCGGCTCACTCCCGCCCTAAGTATTTTTGAAAAAGAAAAGTTCGCCTTTTAGTTGCATACCGAAATGAAAGTGATATTTTTAATTCTGAAATACTTTGTTTCCTTGCACTCTCTTTGTTCGAAATTTAAATATGTACATTCTTTTGTAAACGCTTCCTTTTATGTACTGTCATATAGAACCTAGAAAATTTACAAGCAATATTTTTTGTAATAACTCAGTTATTTGTCATATTTATTTTATGGGAATTCACGTAATTATAAAGGTATTTTTTTTGTAAAGATTTAATTGTAACGAAAATTTGTTAATTAGCTAAGCTTCCACGTCACAACATTACTCCAATTCACGGCAATCAGAAAGAGAATTAATTACCCGGCAGAAGTAGATTGCAAAACCTGATGATCAAAATAAAACGGTTTGCATTTTCAATCATAACTTTCGCAATTTTGTACTATCACCGGTATTTCCTAATGCGAACTGCGGCCCAAAAATCTGTTTCTTAGAAAGTTTAGTAAAAAAAATCTCAGATTATTTATATAGGTATAAAAAAAAGAATTTGAATGTGAGATTTCGGCGCTGTGAGGCTAATCGAACCAATTCCACATTTTTTAAACACAATTTAGATATCGATTTTACGTTATGGATTAATAGAGCTTAAACAAAGTTTTTATCAACCTTTTTTAAACTATATTTTGCGTACAGCCGGTATCGTATATCAGAACGTTCGTAAACACTTTCTCAGAATCTACATAGATTTCGTTAGAAAATGTGTAAAAGTGTATAACCTTTTTGTTTTCTATTTTTTTATATTTCATAAGTTGACCACGACTTCACCCGATGTTAACTAATAATTTAGTATGATCTACTTTACTGGCTCTCAAGTGAAGATTTCCAAACACATCTGCAGGTACTTGATGACCGATTTTCAACTTGAGAGTGGTAAATAACCAGCCAGGCTTAGAAAAAACCCTAATGATATGCTATGGTGTCATCACGATGTTTTCCTTCGCCGAAAGTTCCAGTTTATTCGCTTGCCCATATATCGATCTACGCGGTGTTTGAACATTTTTTATTAAGCCATCATACTGTGCATTTAAATTTCGATTATAAGAATCGTGCAGTCCATGAACAAGGGCGCGGTGAAGAGATCTGTTATCCCGCCGGCTTACAAGATTCGGTGGATGGACGTACGTACACTGAACCGACACAAGATGTCACAAAATAAAAAAAAGAAACACCGTGACGGGCTATAATTATAAGCATAACGATCGCAACCTAGATGAATAGAGATTTCTACCAGCCCACTTAATTCTGGATAGGTCTCGACTGACCGCGAAACACGATATGCCAAAGGATGGCATCATGGCGGATGTTAACGCCTGGTGTATAATGGTTGCAATCCGATCGAATATAATTATCGTCACTTATCAATCAATATAACAAAGTTCCAAAGCACATTACCGATTTACCGGATACTAAGTTCAAACATCATGTCAAGCAGGCTTTAATGTCTAAAGGCTATTATAAGGTGGATCAATACGTGAACGATGGTGACGTCTGGAAATGACGCCCCTCTCTGTGCATCCATCAAAAACGAATGTAATTATCTATGTCTATAACTATAAAAATGTTCTTAAAATATGCGTTATGTTATGTTTGAAGAAAAGATAAACCCGATTGAGTTTCTTGCCGGTTCTTCTCGATGATTGGCTTATTTTCCGAACCGGTGGTAATTTTAACGTTCATAAGCGCCTTTTCAGGGCCTAAACTAAATAAAGAATTTTTGAATTAATGTAACTACTGCACTCTATGCTTTCCTACATCATATTACTTAAATTACACTATAATCTTGCTACCTTTTAAACAAACTAACCTAAGTTGGCAAACCTCTTTTGAACTAGATTCAAGACCGGATAGAATGATAATAAAAAAATTTATTTCCAATTCAAATAACATTCGCAATTTACTGAATAAGGGATACGTGAATAATTGATGACAGGAGTGGATGAAGGTGATATGTCAGAAATTTGTAATTTGACAATATATCATTCCAAAGTTTGGTTCTTTGATTATAATCTAGGTACTTTGATATATTTTCTCATTTTTAAGTCGATTTGTAATAATCATGTAAAAACAGAATACGTACATGTAAATGTACATATTTAAGTCACATCATTTAGGCCATAAAATAAAAAAATGTCGCATGACACCTTCGCCCACCTCTTGAATTCTCGCGAGTCACCAATCATTCAGTCTTGTTAGGGACGATTTATGCATACCGAACTCGATCTTCTAGTTCATATTTCTATCTCTACGATTCTTTTCAAGCTAAGAAGGCAGTTAAAGCTTTTTCATTACTCGATTCGCAATAGCAAATGATTATAATTAAAAAGAAATACTTCTTTGTTCAAATACGATTCGCAATTTACTGAATAAGGTATAGGTACATGAATAATTATTCGTAAGTCCCGAATAATATCCTCTGTGATTTTTTTATCGACCTTTCTTATAGGCTCATCAAATTCTTAAGCTGTTTTTTTACTTCGTCGTAAATCCACCACGTTAGGAGCAATAGCCATCAGGGTAAATAGCAAAATGGGTCTTAGTAATGTAATAAAACGTGTAATGGCAATGGAATCTGTTAGTTTTACGTAGCAGAATAATAATCTGACAAAAAGTGAAGAGCAAGAGTCGAGTTTTATTGTATACATGGAATCCCGCGAGCGGATCCGCACGCGTTCTTTTATTTAATAATCATTCTGGACTCATTGCTTTAATTGATTTATCTACATAAATTAGGGGCTTATTTGATGACTTCCAAAAATGTTTACTGATATTTTTTATAGGCTAGCCAATTTTGAAATAACGTGTACTTCGCGGATGGAAAATATCATGAAAATCAGATACAAATAAATATTTATAGTGATTTTAAAGAGCGCTATTCACCATTCTTATATTCTGTCAGTTGCGAAGTGAAATATTTTGTCCGTATACAAAATCTTATCACAATAAATTTATTTTTTACGATTTCTAAAAGTCTCATCATTTCTTGGTTTTATACTTGTGGCTTATGGAACGGTGGTAAAGGTTTTTTTTAATCAACATTTAGAGAAACAAGAAGATTACATTTTGTTTAGGAATCTCGTTAATTTTAAAGAATACGTGTAATCTGACTGAGACGATGTCACGAAAGTCGTGGTGTTCGAGCGGTGTAATCGGTGGAATATCAATTCGATGTCCGCAAGTTCGAATACCTCGGCATGTACTAATTTAAATTGGTAACACTATCGGCTGACGGTGAAGGCAAACAGCTTGAGGAAACCTGACCCTGAGAAATGTTCTAGTAGTACCATGTGTGGGAAAAATTAGAACCGAGGATCTCTTGGAGTTTGAAATCTCCAATACGTCGTGGGCTGTCGTGGTGATTATGCCCATACCTTTCATTGGAAATAGGCCTATGGCCCTGTAGTGGGTCTCTTAGAGGTGATGATGCCATGTAATAATCTACATTTAGTATAACTGTTAATAATATAGGAATAAGTATTTTTACAATTTTGGAATATTTACCATTAAATGGATAAAAAAGAGATTTTTGTAGCTTTCGAATTTATAGAAGAATATATAGTCATGTATGAGTTAACCAATCGTTATTTATTTATAAAAGCAATTGCCCGTGATTTCGTTCCAGTGATCTTCAAATTAATGTAATAATACTTGTATTAAGTATGCACACACACAGACACACTAAAAAACAGTTATTACCGCTAAACTTTCGAGCATACTAATTTATTGAAATGACTCGTACGCCATCTGTTTTACAATGGTTGCATTAATTGAGAAACCTTCATGAAATGTCATACGAACGTATACAACATTTCTTTAAAGCTTGGTGTGAATTGTATAGGATTCATATTTTATTAATTCTGATTTTGTGATTAGGTATAGTTGACCCTTATAGGGCTATATTACAAACGTTGTGTTACTTTGATAAAATCTTGCAATTACTGCTTTGCGTACATGAGAATAATGAGATTTCTTATATCTGTCAGTAAAAGCCTGCCAAAATCGGTTTTAGCCTATGTGAGATTAGCTCGGACAAACGACAGACGCTTCAATTTTATCTATATAAAACTTATTTGTATCCAACAGATGTCCAGTCATTGAAGTTGAATATGAAAATTTGGATTTTTCGTACTCACAGAATTTAGT
This sequence comes from Antheraea assamensis, assembly GCA_035772565.1. Lineage (NCBI taxonomy): Eukaryota > Metazoa > Arthropoda > Insecta > Lepidoptera > Saturniidae > Antheraea > Antheraea assamensis. Next base: position 2,077,923 of record JAQQSE010000106.1, on the reverse strand, counting down.
ACTGAGAATGTAAGAACATGTTCAAGGTTCCGTAGTCCAGTGAAACTGTAAAGGCCTGGTGAGGCTACCAGAGTAGTCAGTTCGAAAAAAAAAATGTCCAAGGTTTGACATTTTATACATGTAGGTTATTGCCGTTTGACCACAATCTAATAGATGATAAATAACGATGTGGTCTAACATGCTCAGCAGGCTAAATCTAGAGAAGATTGCCTTTCAAGAGCAACTGCCGGAACACATCTATAAGTGCTTGTGGAAAATTTTGAATCTGTGAGTGATGTTTAGCCAGACGTGTTTAGAAAAAGTCCTAACAGCTTGCTATCGATTCATCACGTCATTTTCCTTCAGCAAAGTTGCGGCTCATTTTCAAACGGGTGTCTAGTGTTCGAGCCATCATCATTTCTCGACCGCGGAAATACTAGTACGTCGATCGACGCGGTGTGTAGTGTCCGAGCCATCATCATTTCTCGACCGCGGGAACACTAGTACGTCGATCGACGCGGTGTCTAATGTCCGAGCCATCATCATTTCTCGACCGCGGGAACACTAGTACGTCGATCGACACGGTGTGTAATGTCCGAGCCATCATCATTTCTCGACCGCGGGAACACTAGTACGTCGATCGACACGGTGTGTAATGTCCGAGCCATCATCATTTCTCGACCGCGGGAACGCTAGTACGTCGATCGACGCGGTGTCTAGTGTCGAGATATCATATTTATCGGACCGTCGGGAAACGGAACGCTAGTACGTCGATCGACGCGGTGTCTAATGTCCGAGCCATCATCATTTCTCGACCGCGGGAACGCTAGTACGTCGATCGACGCGGTGTCTAATGTCCGAGCCATCATCATTTCTCGACCGCGGGAACGCTAGTACGTCGATCGACGCGGTGTCTAATGTCCGAGCCATCATCATTTCTCGACCGCGGGAACGCTAGTACGTCGATCGACACGGTGTCTAGTGTCCGAGATATCATTATTTATCGACCGCGGGAACACTATAACCTATTTTTTGGTATCACTATTAAATTCAAAGTGTAATTGGCAACCCACTATGGCATTGTTTCCTCAGTCCTCAGGAGTAAAAACGTATTAAACGGCGGTCCTATAAAAGATTGTAATGAACATGTGATTTCAAACATCGAATTCATAATTGAAAAAAAAAGTTATTTCAAACATGCGCAGCTGTTAATAGATATTAATTAGTGTTACATAAAGGATTTTATTAAAGTAATAGCTTCAGGCATTACGTTAATATATTTGGCAAATTACTTAAGAACATCATCTCTCGAACGCAAGAGAAAATTAATTCCATTGTATTTTCATCGCCATTTTACTAAATACGCTCTTTATTTGTTAAAATGTTCTTCATTTATTAAATTAGTAGTTATCCTCGTTTATTAATAATTAGTTTTTGACCTCGGCTTCCCTCACATTAGTGTAGATTTCATCTACCTTTCTTACACTTTTATAACTCTTTGTTAAACAAAATATTCATAAAATCAAAATCAAAAATACTTTATTCAGTTTAGGCCCTGAGAAGGCGCTTATGAACGTCAAAGTTACCACCGGTTCGGAAAACAACCCAGTCATCGAGAAGAACCGGCAAGAAACTCGATCTGGTTTATCTTTTCATTAACATATTATAACTCACATTTTTAAAACATAGTTATAAATAATTACATTCGGTTTTGGTGGATGCACAGAGAGGGCGTCACTTCCAGACGTCACCGTCGTTCACAAGGCAATAAAGTGCTTATTTCTTTCAATCTCGCTATATATATATAATTTACAGTGTATGTATATTCTAAATAGTTTATTAAATTTTTCTCTAGGTTTTTCCCGGCGCTTCGCTTGCGATGATATAGATTTTGTCTATAAGAACAGTTATTTGTTCTGGATGATAGCAACGCTGTTTTCTTATCTGTACCCTTGACAACGTGTATGTTAAATTACACGATAATCACTTGAGTAATTAAAGCCTGATAGCATAACAAGCTCATATTCTTAATTGTAAGAAAGAAGAAAAAAATAGTTTTATTGCTAAAAGTTAAAATCAAAGCAAAACAACCAAATTTAAGTTATTGTTACAGACTTCCGGCGCAGGAAGTACTAATTAAAAATAATATTTAGAAATGATCTTTGTTCATTAGAATTAATGATAATTTCCATTGATTAGTATTTCAGTATAAATGGCAATATCAGTGTTCAGTATAAATGATTAAATAGTTCGTTACATGATTTGTCTATAAAAGCCGGTGTGTCACATTGCTTAGGATGAGATCGGATGAGTGCCTTAAGCGCTCCCCTTAGTAGTCCGGTGAAACTGTAGCGGCCTTGCCAGGCTAACAGTGTAGGTCAGTTCGAAAAAAAATAAAATTGTTTAGGATGAGTCGTTTCGTAACCACCGCCAAGTACAGTTGTATGGGGAAACTCTGCCCGATTGTATTGAAATTATTATACTAGTGTTATCGTATTCTATATCGTCGCTATCCTGAGTACCTGCCATTGTTTTACAATATACACATGAATAAAAAATATCTAGCACCTGGCAAACCCATTCAGTATAATATCCTACAGTACAACACAGTAGTAAAACGCTGATTGTCAATGGGAGCCCATACGATACACGGACGTCCAGTCGGTGGATAGTCATGTACAAGAAAATTAAAAGAAAAAAAAAAAACATAGAAAAAAAAACATTAAAGTTAAAAACAATAAACAAAATACATTACATGTTGTTATCGAAGAGTCAAAGATACACGTTTGATATCAATACGAAGTAATGAAGTTGAAGTTATAGTGGCACGACAAAATAATCCCAAGAGGGGTTGATGTCAGGCGGCCGATCGTAAAAATTAAGCCAAATCATATATCACAACAGACAAACAACAGTGCCGACCCTATTTAGGTGGGGTTAGAGTAAGAAGATAATGAGATAATGGTGATTATATTATACTAGCGACCCGCTCCGGCTTCGCACGGGCATAAAATATGTAGCCTATGTCATTTACTAAAAAAATGATTAAAATCGATCCAGTAGTTTGGATTTATTCATTACTGCCCGTGGCCCGTACGCGTTCAATTTGGAGTAACCTCAAAAATAACAGTATTTCTCCACTATTTAATTTATGTTATTATACATATAAGCCTTCCTCTTTAATCACTCTATCTATTAAAAAAAACGCATCAAAATCCGTTGCGTAGTTTTAAAGATTTAAGCATACATAGGGATATAGGGACAGAGAAAGCAACTTTGTTTTATACTATGTAGTGAAACTATCGTTACAAATGTAAGACCATTTGTCTACATCAAAACCTTAATCAAATCAATATATTTAAAAAGCAGAAAAATACCTAACATTTGTTATATTAGTTAGGATTTATTTACTAATTGTTTATAATGCAAATAGGATAATAGTAAAGTCCTCATAATCCTCATAAAGTCATATAAAGTCCAATTTGCAATCGTATTCATATTCGATAACAATAGTATGCAAACAATGTTCTTCGTTCCCTTATAGGATTGCCTTTTGTTTGATGTAATCAATTTTCCTTCACTGCTCTTATGTTCTCGATTCGAGTATCAAATGGCAGCGTTTATCCCCGTCACTTTGTTTGATGTATATAGCGTCCATAATCTTTAATATTTTTATGAAACTAATATTTAACTTATAATTATCGACCTAAGCAATTATTGGATTAGTTGTAGGCGCGATCATATTTGATGCCGAATTACGTAGATTCAAATCTTTGAAATAATCTGACGGATTTTTTTTTGTTTATATTATAGGGGGCAAATGAACAGGTGGGTCACTTGATAGTAAGTGATCATCGCCGTCCATAGACACTAGCAACACCAGGGGAGTCGCAAGTGCGTTGACGGCCTTTTAAATATATGGGCCTCCGGCACTCTCACTGACCGAACGAAACGCAACAGTGCAACCACTGTTACTTCACGTCGGTTTTCTGTGAGAGGGTGGTACTACCCCGGGCGAGTCGACCCATTCATGCTGAAACCAGTAATAGCTTCAGCGTAGCTTTACCACCTATAAAGGACAATTAATTGTCATAGTTAATTAGAAAAGCTGACCACTATTGATGTATAATCCAGTAGGTGCGTTTAAGGTCGGTGTCCTTAACAGCCGTGGAATAGCAGTCAATCTCGAATGAAATGTCGATGTATGATTTGTAAATAATTGTCATTTTGCCACGAATATTTAGACAAACATGCTATAACGTCGTGTTTGTGAACTACGTGATAAGTGGGTGGAAAGTCTTTGCAGCTACAAAAAATGAATAGTTAGCTAAAGCTCACTGATGTATACCGAATCGACAACCAGCGACGTGGCAGTTCGATCAGTCCGCCACAGCTATCATCGCTGCAATCAAGACAAGTTATATTTATGATTTGGACAAAAATATTTATTTTAAAACGGAATTTTAAGATAGAAATACAAAATGGAAAACAAGATTTGTTTATATATCGACCCTGTACTGAACTAAATAAGCACTTGTTTTATTACAATACTCTTATTTCATTAAACTCATATAACTCACTGTCACAAATGACATAAAATCTCCTAGAAAGCAAAATAAATTCGGAAATCCTACAGCGCATATGTTTCTAACGGAATCCACCTTTAAAGAGGTTAAAAAAGAATGGAGTATATCGCCAAGCCTCTGTAATAACAAAAAAAAAAACAAAATCTCATTCCCTTTTATTTCTTCAGAACACTGCTCCATAAAAACCGTTTTGTATCCCTCTTTAATGTTCGGTTACATTACATTGAATAACCATTTTCACAGTTTCCGTGAAGGTTATTTAGTTAATATAAAAAGAATTCATAGTATTATATACCTGGTCCCGGTTTTTAGAAAGAATTCTAGGTTGTCCGGCTTAAGTAAAACGTTACCTGATTTATGCTGGTTTCATTGTTTTATACGTTGTGGGTATAAAGTACATGATGAATTGAATTATACTGATTAACATTCTTGAAATAAATTCAGCGATAACATTAAGTAAAGGTTAATATAAATAATAGTTTTATTATTTCTCTTCTTTACTATCCCTATGTCAAATTACATTGATATCTACAGGTATGCCTTTACCTTACTTTTATCGGCTACTCTTTATGATACCACTACATTTATATATTACTATTTTCCTTTAGGATACTTCAATTCGTCTAATACACTTTACCCCAAACCATAATTTTTCGGTATATTTAGGTTTGATCATTCTCAGAACTATTATCTCATGTGTCTTATTGAACACTGTTTCAAATGGGAATTTTTTAGCTATACACCCCAAAATGGAATCGTAATTATAATTGGCAACAATCATGTATTTACATGAATTAACGTATTTGAAAAAGAAGATTTTACATCGACATAAAGAAATTCGATGTGCATAAAGAAACATTGTAAAAGTATTCACAATACTATCTCGAACGGAGACAATTGTAGATAAGGGTAAGTAAAAAAAATGTGTTTCCGAATGAAGTCGACGTAACGACAAAAGGGTGTGTCTTGACCGTAGTGTTGATGTTGAGACTTGAGTGTCAAGGAGCTCTCTACATCAGAGGGCGCGGTGTCAAGAGTCGAGCTACGTGCTTCCGTGCGGTCAGACTCGCTTGCGTCAGATACAGCGTTTTCTAACTCTATTACAGAGATACTATTTAGATTTATAACAAAAAATCTGCCATCTCAATAAAAGATCGCAAATAGCGTATATTCCTTAATAGCAGCTGAGGCAATTCAAGCAGTTTATGAAGTACGACGTCGCGTATCAAGAAGTAACAAGTTTCAGGAATTTAGTAACTGAACTCTGCTCTTTGAATACATATAATCTGATTTGTTTTTAGATGAGAATGTCATCAACGTTGAAAACACGCTAAAACTAGAGACGGACTGGTTCTCAAGTGCAGCTGCCGGAACACATCAATAGATACTTAGCGATAGATTTTCAACTTGAGGGTGTTAGTTAGCCAGACGGGCTCAGAAAAAACCTTATCATAGTGCAAATAAATTCATAAGTTGACATTTTTAACGACTAACATGATTTTAATACTAGAAATAGGCATAGATTAGTCATTTTTTACCAACCAATAAAAGTTTTTAGATTATCTTAACTAATGTGAATTTTTTGTGACGTTGTCAAAGGTATAGAAAGGTCTTATAGTATCTTTTATCCAGCAAAAAATTGGTTGTTGGTAAAATCGGTTTACGGACGATAATTTTACGTGATATCGTCATAAAAAACATTGATGAAAAATTATGCATCACAAGCCGATCGCGCCTCTCTATCGCTTGTTCCGCGCTCTCGCTTGCACGCTTGGCTCAGGCGGAACGTGACAATGAGTCATGCTTTTTCGTGCATGCAGCCGGTTCATCAATTTATAAGACGTTATCATCTCAAAAATAACTGTTCCCGTGAGATAGGTAAATCTACATAAGCACAAACGATGCTACATTATTTTAGGAATTTGGCGGACGATAAGTATAAGCATTATGTCTATGTCCACCACGCAGGTATTACTGTCAAAAGGTTTTCACAGGTTTGATCATAACTTGAACGGTATTAATAAGTAGAAATTTCGTAATTACTATTATAAATACGATATTGAGTCGGTTTGTTAAGTTTCCACGCGATAAATAATCGAGTGTAGGGACATGCATATTTATAAAGTGCACGCTATAGATATGTATGTGTCAAGTGTCACTAATCATTTTGCCTTTCCACAGTCCACAGTCAGTGTGTAACTATGTACATGAATGTACGTATACAGTATGAATACTAATCGTTCCTAAAATAATATGATATAAGAAAATGGTGTATTATTATTGTAAAGAGACAAGAATAGACAATGTGAAACGAAAAGAACTTTTATTAACCACTCAAGTAGATACACTCTAAATCGAGCAATCATTATAAAATTTGAATACACGTTGTCGTGAGTACAAAAAGGGACATAGGGTACATTTCGTTCACGAAAAATTTAGTGTCCCTAAGGGACCGATCAAATTTACATAAAGCGTGCGAAACCGCGAGCAAATGTTAGTAAATAATAAATGATGGGGAACAATTACTTATATGATAAAATTAATATTGAGAAGAAAAGATAAATCCAACCGAGTTTTTTGTCGACTGACAAAATGATTTTATCGTTCGTGAGTACCTTCTTAAGGCCTAAATAAATTATTATTGATTTTGAATTTCTTCGGTTAAATTTTGCAATAACTTAAAAAAAACATGATCTGAACACTGAAATCGTGTTAAAAGCAAATTTTAATTGAAGTATTTATTTTGGTTTATTTGGATTATTCACTATTGATTTATTTCTGAAATTAGAAATGGTTGCGTTTTTTATTCTTTTTTTTTGTTAAAATGTTTGGTCAGAAAGCGACCACACATACAATAAATTGTTATCTTCTATTAATAACTACGTTGACTAGCCTGTACAGCATCCTGGCTTTAGCAGACAACGGTGCAGCCAAAATGACGTCACAGACCCCAACGCCACGGAAATCCTTATTTACCGTTAAGCACTACCCTCGTCTTTAATAGTTGCTATCATTCAAATAATGCATTCATGTAGCCATGTTCAAGTCAAAAATATTTTCTTAGTTTTCTACATATTAATATTTTCAGATTTATTTCAAATCATATTTCTGTCACCTTTTATATGACTTTCATATAAAACCACAGGTCGTAGCTTTTGAATTATTGCAAAAAATATTTTCTCATGGACGTGAAAACTACAACGCCAAATAATTTATATACTGTCTGTATTATTATCTATGTGAAGAGGTATTTTTTCCAAATGCTAATTCGCTTTTGTACAATCCGATAGAAAGTTGTTTTCTTCTTAAGTAACCTATGGGATATTTTATTTTTAATTAAAAACACAAATTAAATCGCTTGTGGAATAATATTTAACACGTAAATAAATAGTATAATAACTATAAAAGCTAACGTAGTGGTAAAGTGCATTTCATGTTAGAAAAAACATCCATTAAAACCTGACATATCCTAGAGAAAATCAAAGAGCTCCGTCAATAAGTCTATAGACGCGGTGTGGATAGTGTAGAAATAAGGTTCTAAAGGGAGGGCAGGGTGTCAAGTAGCACCGCACAGATACGCTCGTGTGATATATTATGCTTTGTGACCCGGAAACGAGCTTGCGATATTTTCATGAAACCCACACCCTTTTCAACGTTAACTTTTATATATTGCCGTTCAATAGATTTTTTTTTTTACTAAGATTCTACGTTTATATTGATAACTAGGTATACACGTGGCTTTGTTTATCTGATAATACTATTGTATATAAATGTTTCTTTGTTCTATTTGCACAACTTTAAGCGACACCGTAGACCATTATACTTTCTTTCATGGATATTTCTGGACCTATGATCCCGGATTTCTATCTGAATTGCGTATAAACATTTTAAAACTTTTTTTCATTTGTATTAAATACTCGTCATTTCACTTCCTCTTATGTCATGTAAATTAGGTTAGTACAGCACATTTTGTACTTACACTGTTCTCTATGAATTTTCATGTGAGTATTTACATCCCTTATACAAATAACATTCTTCACAGAATCCACAGTTAAATTCTCCTGTCGCACTCTATCTAAATTGTACGAAACATGCGTCTAATAATAGAATTAAAAAATTCTTCCTTTTCTTAAAAATTACGTCACATAGAATTCAAAATGGCTGATTTGATATTTGCAACTTTATCACATTTGGGTAACTAGAAATAATATTCAACTTATATATATATATATGTATATTAATAATCAAAATGCACAGAGGATATGCTAATTAATAAATAGGTAATAAGAATTATGTGTTTTGAAAGTATGTAAATAGTTTTTTACATATATTAAAGTCGTTATGTACTTTCGATTTTAATGCGTATTCATTTATTTTAAAACACTGGTTTATCTGAAACAATGTCAACGACCTTTCCCATAATCTCGTGACGTATTAAATACAAAAAAAAAGGAAAAAAGAACGTGCAAACTTATTCGTTGCCAACTTCTAGATTCGTTTATTAGACTTTACTTGATGTCGACGTTAATCAAAGCCTAATTAGATTTTCTTTAGTAAATCAACTTCCCCGGAAATAATGTCATGTTAGGCAGTTTTTGTTATGTTAACTTTGCATTATTGCAACTATATTGTTTCTGTAAGAAAATATTCCATCGAAAATTGGTTAAACAATTTGTACTTTCGTTGTCTTTTTAAAGACATTTTATATGATTAAGTTTTTACTACCCAATATAGATAACACGATGATATAGATTGGAATCAGTGTCAATCTGAAACTGATCCATTACTACCGTATACAATAGTCTTTATTCTGACTTCTATGTTAGAGGAAAACGATTTTAAGTAAGCCTTACAGTATTTCGATATTAGTTGTTTTGAAGCAAGCCATTTAAATTACATAATTTGTTGATAAAAATCGAACGCCTAAATGAAAAAGAGGTAGCAGAGTCTTTTCATTTACAAGTATCGTCTATCGATTGACTCCTCTCTGTCCATCCACTAAAATCGATTGTAACGTATTTTAAATATATAAGTGTATGTTACAAAGATAAACTCGAACGAGTTTCTTGCCGGTTCTTCTCGATGACTGGCATGTTTTCCGAACCGGTGGTACTTTTGACGTTCATAAGCGCTTTCTTAGGGCCTAAATTGAATAAAGTATTTTTGGTTTAATTTTATTATCTTTACAAGTTAATACGTGGATATATTTTACATTGGAAAATAGCAGAATGTTCAGTTTTTATTTCTATAATATACGTTGATATGAAAAAGTATTTTTTTTTGTATTTGATGAACTTACCGGCGTTTAACATTTATCGACTACTATATTCGTACATTTCCAAATATTATATAAATTTGATTACATTGTGACATTTAGTAGAAATAATAATATCTCTATTTTTCGTTAGTTAAAATTTACATGAAGATACAAGATTCATAGCATCATCGTTATAAATAAAACACAATAAGCAAAACGCAAAACGTTCCCCGATTTCTCTTTTAAGTTTAGCAATGTGGACCGGCTGCTACCCCACGGGCATGACGGAATGAAACCGCATTGTCCGAAACCCACGCCGAACGGCCAATAGAAGGTTTAATAACGCAGCGTAACTACGAATAACTATGGAGTTGGAGCCAGTGGCTTGTAAATTGAATTGGACATGTTGAATTATTTTTTATATTTTTGCTTTTAACGTATGTTTTTTTTTCTAAGCAGGGCTAGTCGCTTAGCCAAAGCCCTACCACGATAGTCACCATTTGGTTATCTAAAACTCTAGTTTATTCACCTCAATTTGAACCTATGTCGATACACGCGGTATGCGAACACAGTGACTCCCTATATAAAATGGAGCGAGTACCTTAAGCGCTCCCCTTAGTAGTCCGGTGAAACTGTAGAGGCCTTGCCAGTTCAACAGTGTAGTAAGTTCGAAAACAAAAAAAAAGAAACACAGTAACTATACCATCCATCATATAGCCATCATCACTTCAACCTTCAGTCGAAATTTGTGTAAATTTACGCACCTCAATTGAACAGTTTATAAGATTTTACGACAGAAACGACAGTAAAAAAACTTATATGCTTGAACCAGTTGTACCAGCGTCTCCAAACTTAGTAATTATTTGTTGAAAATCTATCGTGAAGCACCTATAGGTGTGTTCCAACAGCTGCACGTGAGATGCAACCACCCTTTAGGTTTCATATGTTACCATCTGGGACCACATCGCTATTTCACATCAGATGTAATTGTAGCCAAAACCTAAAATCGTATAAAGTACTTATTAAAAGTTTGAGATATAGCAAAATGGATATTATGTAAATTTGTAGGTGGTAGAGCTACGCTGAAGCTATTACTGGTTTCAGCATGGATGGGTCGGCTCGCCCGGGGTAGTACCACTCTCTCACAGAAAACCGACGTGAAGTAACAGTGGTTGCACTGTTGCGTTTCGTTCGGCCAGTGACAGCGCCGGAGGCCCACATATTTAAAAGGCCGGCAACGCACTTGTGACTCCCCTGGTGTTGCTAGTGTCTATGGACGGCGGTGATCACTTACCATCAGGTGACCTACCTGTTCGTTTGCCCCCATATATATATATATATATATATACTCTGTGTTCAAAATTGGAATTCGTGACGACCAGCTGAACCGTATAGAAGTTGATGTGCCGCCACACCATCTAGTAACGATGGATAACAAACTGGATAGCATAAAGGTTTAATAGTTTATCGATCTCAATATACCATTACATCCATTTATATATTTTATATCTACTCGTATATGCTATCTGATACCTGCCCGTATCATTATGTACGTTTTTTGTTTTATTAGTGGTAAAAATGTATACATAATTCAATCGAAAAAAAAGGTAAAAGGTTAATAAATAAAAGAAAAAATAGCCTAGAACCGTGTACTAAAAAAATACACATCGAATGGTCTATGGTCCTACGTCGATAACTGAAAGAACTATGACTAAAGAAGAAACTATATTTTAATCATATACATAGATAGAAGAAGTACGAACTGTGTAAAAGAAACTCCGCACATCTCTAGGTACAAACTTATTTCAACGTCCAAATAGAGACCCTGAGCTTCTTGAAATATATATAGCTTGATCATATGTACGAAAAAAAAATAACCAAAAATATTCAAACGTTTTTAGAATTTGTGTAGCACTATCTAATTCTCTTTCACTAAGTATATAAAAGATATCCCTAAGCTTACAAAAAGTCCAAATATAAGAGACGAACCACGCTCTACAGTTTAATATAGCAAAGCAAAGTTTCAAAATATATTTTAAAATAATACTGTGTTCAAAATTCTCTTGATAATCTCGGTGCAGTGTGACCGCTCTCTGCCCTCTGGCGTTGTAAAATGAGCCCGTACCGTTTGCAACTTACGAGTGAACTTTTAAGTTGGGTTAAATTAATATTATTACTGTAACTCGACAACAGTATATATAACCTATGTATGTCTCAATGTTTATTTTGAAAACATATTCTGGTACCTTGTAGAAAAATATAGCATGAATTTATCGTAAAGCTAAGTCTCTTGAACCCAACATATATGATTCCTGTGATATGGATACTAAAATTTAGTCTTTAATGCTCTTGTTACTAGAATAATCCTTTAATATTATATTATTTTAATAAGTAATATTCTGGTTCAGAAAGCCAAATTTCACACAGTCAAACAATTCAAACAAACACCAGGAAAGTCATTAGATTTAAAGGAATCTGTTTCCCAAATAACCATTATCCCATTTCACTTCCCCTCAAACAGATTTCCGAGCTCTCATTAATCAAAGGCCCGCCATTTAGTTTAACTTTCAGCTCACACGAACTCTCTGTGTATGTTCAGACGCCAATAGATCATTAAAAGCTTCTGTAGACCTTTTTTACCCTCTACGCTTGTGTAGCCTTGGTATTCTTTTCTGTACGATAGAAACAAAATTAAAATATTAACAGTACTGCGAATAAAATGAGGTTGTTGTAAGGCAGCTAGCTCTATTCACAATATTTTAATTTGTTGTACAATACACTGTTTGTGGAATACAATTTATCGTTTGTTGTTCGGCGATTCGTCATTTGTAGAATTGTTGTCCGTTAACTCGTTATTTGTAGCTTGTTCCTTATTGTAGATTAAATATTGCGTAAGTTCTTTTTCAAATCGCCTTCTCGATCTGTTTCTGTTGAACTCTGTTGTGTAACAGTTTTTATCACCGCTTCTTATCAAGGCGTCTCGTTGCTGCGACCTACCAATGAACGCGCTCCGCATGTTTGTCACACGTTCTACATATGTACCGTATCGGACAGACGGATATCTCTCGATTTGAGATTCTCGGTTCTCGGGATACGTTTTAGGATACGTTACGCACAAATTCCTACATGTTTTCAGGTGGCAGGCACTGTTCCTTTCGAGCTGGCGACATGTTAAGCGCCGGGTAAAAATCTTTCTATACGCCATATGACGCGAACCGTATATCTTTTGTCGTGCCCGTTCATGAAGGGGCCAACTTTCTTATACATAAATGCTGATACTTATAACATTTTAATTTCGAATTATTCTAATATAACTTAAAACTATCAATACAAATTAAGCTAAAAAAACCTAAACTTTCGCTATCCACAACAAGCCGTTGAAATTGATGAAAGCATTTAATAATAATGCAGATTCTCATATGGGCTACTTGTTATTTGAATGGCTGTATGTATGAGTTGAGAAAAAATAAATAAATAGACTCCCCTGTGTTCTTAAAGAAGGTAGTCACCGATTTCGCAGTTATCTTAACAAGTTATCCTATCATCTTGATATGTATTTAATCCTTCTGTTATAACAGTTACTGCGCCAACCATTAACCAAAAGCTTGTTACTATACCTGAATATAACTTTCAACTAACTTCGGCTGCGTCTATAGATAAACGTTGTTAAATATATTATCTCAAAGTTATAGTTGTCATAGGATTAATTGCTGTTACATTGAGATCCACTAACAGCCTGATTTAAAGCTTGATTTAAGATTTGATTGAGCTGGTAATAAATTAAAACTGTGTCTTTTAGTCAGTTTTAATAAATCAAGCATGAATTATTTAGCTTATCGAATATAAGAAATGAACACATAATACGAAGGTATTTGTAATTTTAGTGTTTTTTAAATATTCTAAAAACACATTGACAAAATTGCCATTTATGTATTTGGATCCATCTGTGGTTACAATCATTATGCAATTAAACAATTATTCTCTAATGCGAAACATTTTTGTATTACGCATCCTATTCATAATGTGCTGTTTGTTCAGGCATAAATTGGTAGGAAAGTAGGCGGCATTATTATTAACATATTATGTAAATTGAAAAATGGGAGATGACAGCTCATTTGCCGTTACTCGCACTTGCACTCGGACCCGCACTTCGGTGGGCCGTAGGGATATAAAGCAATACGTACTCCCCGGTCAACAAGGTGTGCGTAAAATATCATGGCGGCTTAGTCCATGGAAGTCTAGCATAACCTACTCTTAGCTTATTAGATGGGTATCCATAATAGATTTCCCCATTCTAAGAAAAACCGGACTGGTTAACGCGAGCGCCGTGGCATGATAATCGGTACTCCTACGAAACCTTTCTTAGACTATTAGTGGCGTGGATTATTTGGGAAGCTGGTGCTTTGTTAACACCGAAAACGGCAGCGGTGAAGACAAAGGTCAGTGAGTCTTTATCATGATTATCAAGTCCTACATTTGGCATTCGTTTTGTGTAGTCCGGTAAAACTGTAGAGGCCTTGCTAGGTCAACAATGTAGTCAGTTCGAAAAAAAAGCATTCATTTTGTGAGATATCTACTTTCAGGCAATTAAGAATTACAGGCCACTGCCTAGTAAAAAATACACCAACCTGTGTGAGTGTCTTAGTTGTCACCCCAATGTATTTCTTTTCTTCGAGAGATATTTTAAATCTTTTGCGACACAAATATCACATGCATTTATGTGGATTCTAAATAAATGTCCGCTAATAAAAAATATACAACCCTATAATATGTGACAAATGATAGGAACCCGACATATTTTATCACAAAACGAGATATCGTTTGTAATGTCTCGTTCCCTATTTTCCGGATCTTAGACTTTTGTGAAGTACTGGCGGGGAAATAACACGCGTTTATGGGATCGTGTTATGCGGCGTTCATTTTAAGGAATCAAATTATTTGCGCAAAAAGCTGAACTTACGCCTTACAAGGTTTTTACCTATAAATCGATCTTTATATTGGGCTAGATTTAGTCCATTCAATTAATTTTTTTTGCCGTTCTTGATGTTAGTGTCCACTGTACCTTTGGCATGTAAAGTCTAAGAAATATAGTAATTTGGGTCACAATTGTAAAAATATTTATGTTTGTCAATATCGTTATTGTAGTAATGTTGTGGGTACGTGTCCGATTAGTACCTGGGTCTTAATTACCTATTACAATTGGTAAAAAAAAGCGAATTTATTATGGTTTGTCTAAATTTTTATTTATTCCAACTGAACTTGCTAACTTCTCGAGATTTAATCAAAAACGACGATGTTCTGAACTCAATGGGTATGAGTGCCCTAATCGGTGTTATAATCGGAAAGCTATTGACACTGAACTGTGATGCTTCAACTTCTTTGATAACATTGATGGACATTTATTATCTATAAGAAGGTCAGATACGACTGTATAATATTAACGACTAAATTATTAGTACAAGTAATTAAACAATTAATAGGGCATAATCTTAATAAAATACAAAACAGAAAAAAGTCGTAAAGTCTAGCCAACGAATACGTTTAACTAGATTTTTGATTAAGTGTAATAGGAGAAATGAAGCTCACAGTTAAATAGAAAAATATTAATAGACGCATCTTTATTTAGGAAAGAAATCCTACTTTCTTAATTCCAAATATATAATGTATAAAAACTCAATATTGCAAAAAAGTCAGGTACGCCCTTCTCTCTTTGGACAGCAGTATACTTACCATCTTTTAGAGAATACACGTTGAATAATTCTAGTAAACAAACAATAATGTTGCGGTCATTTAATATTATAAATACTGCGGTAATATATGACATAATGATGTCAACACGCCAGTCGTTTTAATGTTAAATATAACATGGTTGATAATAAATACTTCATCGCACGAACAAAAGTTATTTTGTGTGACAAATTGCAACCTCGTGATCTTTTATTAAGCTTAATACATTTAACATACTCATTTATTTGTAAGTACATTCATCTTTCTATTATACAGTTCACATTGTAAATATAAAAATGAATCGCTGAATGTGTTACTAAGCGCAAATCTCGAGAGCAGCTGAACCGATTTCGCTAATTCTTTTTTTTAGAGTATTCCTTGAAGTACGAGGATGATTCTTAGGGAGAGAAAAAAATTAAAAAATTGCCTGAAGAAGTCTAAAAACAATACCTTTTCTATACTCCCATACAAACGATTCGTTATAGTACTTAAAAAACAATTTGAACTTTAATTCCATCCCATAAAGTTTAAGTGTTAGTGGAGAGGTTCCGGGAAGGCAAAACAATTTAGTCACGTTAGTATCGTATAAATATTAATGTCAATATATATACGATAGTAACATTTAACATTTTATAGCGTCCCGAATAGCAGAATAAGTATTAAATAAATAAAAATCGACTGTTACGCGGTACAAAGTTCGCTGGGTCAGCTAGTTGTAAATAATAATTAATTTAATCCTAATTAAATATATATTTTAGCACCATTTTTTTTTCGAAACAAGACGTTTTTTACATCGCCTCAAGTTTTTTCGTCCATCTATATGGCATGTAGCATTATAGCCGGCCGTGGAGTAGGGGTGAAGTGAAAGGCGCTCGGCAGACCAGCCAAGGCCTATTAATATGGCAGCGCTCATGGCTCAATTCAAAATGATTCAAGCTCAGAGTTTAAAATGCGTCTATCGTCTGAATGATTGTATTTATCATGTATTCCCTACTCTAATACGTAGATAGAAAAACGTGATTTTAATACCCTGAATCGAATAATTTTCCGAAATGTGTCAGTGAAATACCTACGTTCCGAAAAAAAGTTTCACTTGTATCGTGGTTTTATAAAACCACACATTAATTTCTTTTACTTTTTATTTTGTCCATAACTTCATTCTTGTGTAACGTGGTTTTTTGTTTACTTGGAATTACAATTTATCAGAATTAACTGTAGACTGTCTTCTAATTTTATATACTTTATAGGTTAGCCTTTCACCACAATCTCCTACCTGATATTAAATGACGATGTAGTGTAATATTGTAAACACACTAAGCCAAAAGCGAGACTGGCTCTAAAGTCCAGCTGTTGGAACACACCTATAAGTGCTTGGCGACAGATCTTCAACTTAAAATGGTAGCTTGGTATTAACCAAGCGGGCTTACAAAACTCTACCATCATGGTACGGTTTCATCACGATGTTTTCTTTCACCGAAAACTCCAACCCATTCACAAGAATTCAAACCTACATCAAAATCAAAATCAAAAATACTTTATTCAGTTTAGGCCCTGAGAAGGCGCTTATGAACGTCAAAGTTACCACCGGTTCGGAAAACAACCCAGTCATCGAGAAGAACCTGCAACAAACTCGATCTGGTTTATCTTTTCATTAACATATTATAACTCATATTTTTAAAACATAGTTATAAATAATTACATTCGATTTTGGTGGATGCACAGAGAGGGCGTCATTTCCAGACGTCACCGTCGTTCAAATCGATCGACGCGGTGTTCGAACACACCGACTACTGAGCCATCATGTATTCATAATAATATCTAAATTTATAGAAAAGCAGCTACAAAGTCTTTGAAAGCTGACTTATACCAACAGCTCTAAGGAGTGATATAAGTAAATATGTTGCTATTCGAGGTGCATTCACACGAGACGCTATCGTAAAGGAGAACACGTCTGAGCGTTGAATCGTTTCGTTTTATCTACACTTAAATGTCGAGTCATATAACTTATTCTGTTAATTTAATTAGTAGATTACATTTATTTTAGTAAATATCACTACTGGAAGTTAAAATAGTCAAATTAATAATCCTTTTCTTTACGATATTTGTTAATCTCATTTCATCTCTCACTGAATTTATTGGATTAGCTAGTAAGCCATGGTGCCTTAATAGATTTATATATTTATGAGTTTCTATTTTTAAGTACTTAGTCATGTCGGTAAATAAAAAATCTTTGCCTTTATGATAGAACTCTAATTATGGGTAAAGTAGTGTACAGAATTTGAAGGATTTTATTGTGCTGAACAAATCAATGTGTAATATTTATATATAATGAAAATTCAGTTATTTTGATACTCAACTACTTTAAAACTATTAAACCTATCGGCATAGGAATGTGACTATTGAATGCGGAATGTTTTATAAATGATTTGAAGCTACTTATATTTTGGATTCTATTAAACTTATGCCATTTCTAATGGCCGACAAAGCGGACACGAATCAGCGAGTTATGTATATAATTAAAGTAAACTATAGAAAAATGGCTAAATATCAATTTTAACGTAAAAATTTGGAACCAACCATAACGTACACTGTTCTGTGTAGATTCTGGTACTAGCTATACAGATGCAGTACTGTTATTTATACTACGATGATGGACAATAAGCATACGGGCCGGCTGATGATAAGTGGCCACCACAGACTATGGATGCTTACAGCACTAGAAAAAACACATGCGCATTGCCGACCCCTTAAAAACCTGTTTACTCCCCTCTCGATTAACCCCATACTATACTGCCCTGGAATTATCTCATCATGAAGTTCAACCCTTAACAGGAGCGTCCGTGAGTGGAAATTCCTCTGGAACTGGAGCATTCGTAGTTATTTCGGTTCTAAGGTATGACAGTGTATTCCTTGTCAATTGCAAGGTATTTCTGTTATCCAAATAAGTTTGCGAAATATGCAATTATGGGATGGATTGTTGGTTGTGATATATATGTCCTTAAGGAGAATGTAAATATTTACATTCAGACAATAAACTGAAAAAAAAATTACAAAGGCAATGCAATCCATAACACACACTTTTGAAATCGGTCATATAATCACTACATATTACAAAACAATGTCGTCCTCCGCGTCTATCCGTCTTTCTGTCCGCGATAAACTTAATAACTACTGAACGGATGTGTAATGCGGTCTTCACCAATACATAGAGTAATATGCGAGGAACGTTTAACTACTCGTATATAATTTGTCGAGGTTTTGTGTAAATTGGTTGAAATATAACGATAATTATTCGAAGAGTTGAAAAAGTCAAGCCGCCTCGTAGCCTTAATTGAAAACGCTGCCTAATTCTTTTGAGATATAACAAAACAATGCATAGTGGGATATTCCTGTTTTATAGAACTACAAAAAAGTCTACGATGGCCTATCTTTTTAGGATAGCTTACTACACCCATCTATCTTCTAAATCAATGGTCACATAAAATGAGGTAATTGGAAGGCGATTTAAACGGATACTGTATTAATAATTATCAAATTTAATATATTAGTTACCTTAACATTTGATATACATAAGTGTATATTTGCTAGTAATTTATTAAATCTTTATACCAATTACATTGCTGGTGGTCTAGTGGTTTAACCGGTTTATTCTGATTTGCGCAGGTTCGAACCCCCGGCATGTACCAAAGATTTTTTCGGAATTAGCGTACATTTACTAATTTTACTTGGTAACACTATCGGATCACGGTTAGGAAAACGTCGTGAGGAAAGGAAACCTGAGAAATTTTCATGTAGTACCAGCGTATGTGGGGAAAAAAATTGAACTGTGGATTTCTCTCAATTCGAAATCGCCAATACGTCGTGGGCTGGCGTGGTGATTATGCTAATACCTTCCTTCGGAAAGAGGCATATGCCCTTGTAGTGGGCCTCTTACAGGTCGGTGATACCAGTTACATATTTTAGAATCGTATTCAATTTTAACTGTTTGTATATATATATACCCTCATGTTTATAGGGCACGGTTAAAACAACTTTAACTAATACGAATGTCTATAACAGTTTGATTAGCTTGACTACTATTTTCGGATTATGCAGAGTTAACATGATAATATTAATATGTTATACAACGTTATATGAACCTTAAAGTTAATCGTATAGAGTTGGAAACAGGGTATACATGAGTGGCTATAAAACTGTTTTAAGGCACGGCCAAAGTCACGAAGGTGTAAAGCTGAACATCCAGTTCTTATATAATGCGATCAAACCTGCCTATAGAAAAATTCATTATTTAAATTGGGTTCACGCAAACTTTTGAGTTCATCGTAAAAAGTATGGAATAACATTAAAATGTATTTTTCATATCATCATTATCCATTAGTAAATGTATATTTCTTAGAGTATAGCCGTTGGAAACTTAGAGAATGTTAGTTTTATGACGATATTAACTCCCAAAAATTCAATATAATAATATAAGGGCAACCGAGCGTTACTCTACGGACTGTTTCAGAGTGCAGGCGGGTGGCGGGTGCTCGCATCGATGCGTGTAGTTTAAATGTACGTCGACACCCCTAGCATTCACAGGCCTGTTTCAGAATGCATGCGGGTGGCGGAAACACGCGCGGGTGCGTGTAGTTCAAATGTATGTTGACACCCCTAGCATTCACAGGCCTGTGTCAGAGTGCAGGCGGGTGGCGTGTGCTCGTGCGCACGTGTATAGTGTAAATGTACGTAGACGACGCTAGCATTCGTAGTGACGGTAGCGGCATCTACGTACATCTGAACTACATGCGCCTAGGCATGCAACCGCACCCGCCTGCACTCACAAAAAAAAACATCTATGTAGTGAATCTTAGAAAGTCGGATCTAAATGAATAAAATAATCGAGATCTGTCGTTGTGGGCCCATCACTCAAAAACTACTGGATAGGTACCGGTTAAATTTCTTTTGTTTCAACTCCTAGACACTTGATCCTTATCGAAAATATCACGATACCTTCAGTTAATATTTAGTTATTAAGGTTTTAAGAAACAACGATTGCTATAAGCACTACGCATTGAGCGATGAGTGTTTTCTCGACGTGGAAAAGTGGGGCAAACGGTGTGAAGGCTATAGTTTTTCTCTGTACATAAATAATTTTGTTGAGACAATAAATTGCGCAGATGAAGTCACGTGTATCAGATAGTACTATCTAAATTTCATTCAAATTATTACAACTGTTTCGGATAAAATGTAATAAATTAAATTCGAAACAGAAGAATTATTCACTGTATAGTATAATAAAATTCCCCGTCGTTATTTTTCCTTATATTTTAAGACGTATAAAGAAGCAAGAAATCCATGCAAATTCATATTGTAAGAATAAATCGCGTTATCTCAAATCTTACACAATGGATTACGAACTCGAATCGAATAAATACCGGTGTAGAAATGATTAGCGTAACGGTCGGTTTTGCGGTAAAAGGAAACCAGGTTTTCTACTTAAACCCATAATCCTAAGCAATATCTCAAATAAAGAGGAGTATCGCCTACTTATTATTTAAATTTATTGTTACTTTTGGTGCCAACCTTGGTGAGCAAAGCGATTTTCTCATTAATTCGAATGAATATCGTACGGAATCGTCTCGATTATAATTTACCTAAATAGATTTAAAATTAAGTTGAAATAAAAATGCTAATTAAGATAAAGTGCGCTTGTCAGCTACTCTATATAATATAACATAAAACAAAGTCGTCCGCCGCGTCTGTCTGTCTATCTGGATGTTCGCGATACACTCAAAACTACTGAACGGATTGTAATGCGGTCGTCACCAATAGATAGAGCAATTCAGGAGGGAGGTTTTTGGAAGGGAATGGGGAAGGGGAATTTGTTAAGGTTCTTTTGTAAAATGGTTGAAATATAATGATAATTGTTGAAAGAATCGGAAAAAGTCAAGCCGCCTTAAGCGTTTCATGCACATAAGTACATATTTTTTTATTATTAGGTCAGGACTACGTCCCCCAGGCCTACTAGTAAATTATAAATTATTTAAGGTAAACGCTTGTAATATTGATATTTTATTGATGTTGAGTGACAAAAAGGAAATCATCTATGATTGACGTCATGCTTTTATAACGGCCTCCTCAACGTTCCCCCGACAAGGCCAAAATATATCCTTATCAGACCACGTAGTTACAATAAAACAAAACAATCTAAGTTACATCAAACTCAAGAGTAAAATATTGACGTGAAGGTATGACTGCAGAGCCCTACTATAAAAGTCTTATAGCTACGTATTTAATTTAAACAGTACTTATAAATCTTGTCCCTTACATCCACTAGTAGTTATTTCAGTTTTTATCGCGAGCGGTACGAATATTTCATTTTATAACCGTTATGAATTCAAAGTGATGAAGCAAAGGTGCTAAAGTATTGTTCAATGTCCACTAGATTAGCTACAACGTTTAAGTTGAAAAAAAGTCTTGAAGTACCCATAAATGTATTCACGCAGCTGCATTTGAAAGCTAGTTCTTTCTAAGTTAGTGTTTTACTATTTTGGGTGTCATGACCACTAGAACAATAAAAAAATATATAAATAGAACGACCAATTAAATATATTGTTTTATAAAATGTTATAATATCAAACTTATCCATATGTTATATTATTTAGTTTTTAGTAAGTGATTATTTTATTCCAAGAAATACTAATTCGCACACTCGCACGTAAAAGCTTATACACTTACATACACAAACACACGCAAAGTTTAAATTATTGATACAATGATATCTTCTTACTTAATGCTATTTCGAAATTTGACTTATTTCTTCTGTTAGTTTGTTGAATTTTAGTGCCACTGTTTAATAAAAAATATATAAATATCGTTGACTGTATTACAATTATCATTTATGTTCAGTTTCTTTAGAATATAAGGAATGAATGAATGTAATTTATATTTTTTTACTAGTATTGTTTATCTATTCTTATACGACTCCAAACCAATATATCGACGATACTTTTTGTAATTTAAATAAAAATACTCGAAAATGTTACAAAAGCTAATTCTTTCATTCCAGTTCACAATTCATATTTTTTCTAACAAACTTGTTACAATGGTAACCTAATACGCCGTCTCGTGGGAACAATAAAACGCTTCAACAATTATTATGATAACGTTGCGTTACCTCTTGAAAGAAAACATTGACACTGGCAAATGCTTCTGCAGTACCAAAACAAGAAGATGAAGAACGTTGCGTTACTCTGTGATCTGAATAATTACATTGTATTTTTATGTCACAATTTACAATACGTAATTTTTATTATTGATGTAATGTTTATTTTGGTATGTTAAATAAGGAAAACAATTAGTTATTAAACAGATATTCTATAGCAAATGTTATTGTTCTTATCTTCAATTGTTTGTAACTCTTATTGTTAATTACAATTCCTTATTTACTAATTACAATTATTTCCTTGCTTTATACTATTACTGTGTAACCGTTTTATGGTTACAAAATTCAACTACTAACTAACAGATATAGAAGCGTATGAAGTATAAAAAAGTGACTATGTTTGTATTAACATTATCTAAGAGAAGTAACAATTGCATGTTAATGATACATCATATCGTTTCCGCAGATATCACGAAAGGTGTCACCAGGTATTCCTCCGAATTAGATAATAAATAACTGTTCTAATAAAATATTTTCAGAAAAGGAATGTAAAACACAGTATGTATTATAGCACAAAACATAAATTTTACTCACTACCAGTCTCTAGACACTAGACCTTTGGCAATCTCCCAACTGTAATTGCAGTTTTAATAAATCAAATATATAAACTTTAGCTCTATATAAAGATTTATATAAAATGGAAACTTTAATATAACGGAGAGAAAGCAATAACACAAGTAATTTAGTAAAAGCAATAATACGTAGTTCAAATGCATATATACTACAAGAAGTGTAAAACAAAATGGCGGCCTGACATTTCTCTTTTTAATTAAATCGCTTACTAATTCTGTTTCTTTATTCACTATTTCTTTACGATCTTCAACAAAGTTCCCGGTCAATGCTACTTCCACGAAAACTAATATGAGAGAAAGTTTACCCACTTTACCATAAAGAACCATCTGGCGGTAAACTGCTTCAACTTCGTAAGTCAATATCCATTTACTACGGATACTCGATAAGATTGGTACTAAAAATTAAGATGCAATTACAGTGTGTAGCCGTGCATTAGTAAAGAGGGTCGGATCTAATTCCGTGAGCCAGGTTCGCAGTAATTTTCTCAAATAGAGGGGCGCGTTGATTTCACCGCCCTCAGGTGCGCTCTGTATTTACCAGCGGTATTTTAAGCCCACAATCATGCGAACGGAGCAGGTAAAAAACTTTGAGTTTGGCGTAAACAGAATCTATTAATACATTTCCATTTGTGTCACGTGAGGGAATGTTTTATTAACATATTGTTCCCTTAACTGTTATTATAAAAATGATAGACTCAACAATTGGAAATGTATTGTAATACATTTTATGTGTAAGATTAAGCTTACACTTTAAGGAACTTATCATGCTTTTTTTTTTTAAATTTCGTACCGAAATATAAAATCACAATGACTTGAAAAAAAATATTTGAAAAGAGGTAACTAAGTGTTGTATGGGGTTAAAAAGTTTGTCTTAGCATAAGGCTGCCGACTTGCAAGTGCAAGCGTTACAGCGCTAATTTTCTGACAAGACTTGCTGTGTACACAAAAGCATGGACGAAATAACACTACAATTTCAAATTATATTATCAACTCATTGATATACGATACTTATAATATATAACCAGTTACTGCCTATATTTAATACATAACTTACGATGTTACATATTACATTTCACGAAACTATGAAATTACATATCACTTTCAAAATATTGCGCATTACGTAAAATATCATAATGATGAAACCAACCAACCAGTTAGGTTGACCATAAAAGGGATGCTAAGTTTATTCTTAACCTTTTATTATATAGACATTCATTTTAAATGATTGTTTTCCTAAGTGGTAAAAACTATATTAGGTCATCATCATCTTACCCTTATCCCACCTAAGTAGGGTCGGCACAACATGTTTTCCTTTTCTACTCCCCTCTGTCAGATGTCATCTCAGTATACACATATCATTTTTCACACAATCCATCCACACCTTTTTCGGTCTTCCTCTACTCCTACCTATATCCATCCATTTTCAAACTCAAAACTTTTCTTGTTACACGGCTTTTATCTCTTCTCATAATATGCCCGTACCATGCTAACCTATTACTCCTCAACTTCTCTGTCACTCGTGCTATTTTCAAACTTCCTCTGATATACTCATTCTTAATCTTATCCATTCTTGTTACACCACACATCCATCTTAACATTAGCATTTCTGCCACATGTAATCTTTTCTCATCCGTCTCTTTCGTAGCCCAGCACTCGGATCCATATAACACGGCGCGTCTTATTATAGTTTTATACACCTTCCCATATAGATATTAGGTATTGTACTAATATTGTGAATTGTAGACATAAGCAGCGTGAAGGATGACGAATAGAGACTTATAAATAAAGACTTCGGACTCATCGATGATATGCGAAAAAAGACAATCTTCTGTTTTTTTTTATGGATACCATTAACTACTAAGCGAATAAAACATAAAGAATATCCGTTGATAAACACAGGAGAACTAAGAACTCTTTTGTCTTCGCCTATCTTTGTATATACCTATATAATTCTTCTGTGCTTGTGTATATGACTGAACTCCTCTTAAACGGCTTAAGCCGATAAGGGGACTGCGATGTGATTCCTGATTTTTTTTGCAGAACAGAACAAAGTCTGATGGTTCTGCTAAATTATATATAGTAGATTATTGGTACTATCAAGCTGACAGGTCCATGATGAGACGTTTAACTTTTGTAACACAAATGAAATCGCCAACGAAAGATAACTTATTAAATAATTATTAGAAGACAGATTTATAAGCTAAAAATTGAAACTTGTAATGAGTTTCTACATTAACACAAAGCGTTAGGGAGAATTCGTGTTCACTCGTGCTTAATGTTTACAATTTTCAATTACTGTCAACACACTTAATTCCATATAAAGTTCCGAATCTTGTAAAAGGAATCAATCACGCGATTGCGCCGCGTAACCACGTCATACATTGCTGATATAAGGATTCATAGTTCGTTAATTGTCGATAAAGCTCGGTTCTCGCCCAGCGGTCGAATCGCCCTCGATCCCCAATTACCACAGCGCTTGACACGGCTGGTTCGCACAATTACTTTGATACCGCTTACACTCCAACCTATGTTTTGTATAATAATTGTTCCACTCTTAAGGGTATTAGCGTGATTTTAGACAGCTACAAGATGCAAAAATATATTTTTTTATCTGGTGTTTGGGTATCAAACGAAATATAAATAATATCACGAGCTCTATAAATTTAGTAAAATTGAGATATTTCTGCATCTGTTTCCAAGTAAGTACTTTAACACCAATATGCTTAAATGACGGTGCTATTTAATATTTGTAATTATTCGATTAAAACCTCATTAGCCGGCTTAAAAAATTAAAGTTTTTCAATTCGGTTGTATTCTTTTGTTAATGTTTGTTACCTCAGAATTTTGTCATTTTCTTTCTTTTTTATTTTTTGGCTCCATCACGGTTTGTGCACTAGCCAGCGTCAAGTAACAAGATTTTGTCAAGTAAGTGTCTTGTGATAATTATAATATTCTAACAAGATGGTGGTTTGCTTGTTAGAACTTTCCATGGAATTTTGGTGGCATCTCAGAATGCATGCTCCGTAGTATTATTTTCCATTACACTTCACTTGTGCATAATAACCGAACTATATTACGTAAAACACCACCAATATTACAAAATATAGAGTTTAATAATACAAGATTATGAATAGAATATAAAAACCTCGTTACTACAGACTAAGATACCGCCAAAAAAGCCTTTTGTCATTTATAAACCGATCTACAAAAATCCTTGTATTAGATATTGGATTTCGAAGATACAATAGAGACCTCCTTAAAATCGAATGAGAAATGTATGGTAATTAAAATATCGATAGGTTTATAATAGTCCAAGACCAAGTAGGTACCTAATTATGGTCAAATATGTTCTAGTGTACTTTTTTTAAGTAGATATATTCGAAGTTCTTTTTTGTTTAATTTACAAGTCATTAACAAAGAACGTTTAAAAACAATTACATTCCTTGATAAATACATACGCCGCGGTATGCAATTCAGCAATTCGGATCGCGTTTAACAAGATCTTCGTACATGTGGCAAGTACAAAGCAATAATTCACCGTTACGCTTCCAGTATGACAAGCATATTCATTCGCATGATATATGTTGCGCATCCTGTTAGAATTACCTCATACATTTCTGTGAATATTATTTTTCTAAAATTGTCTATTTCTGTTTTTAAAACATTTAATGTCTATAAAATTGTATTATGTTTATTATGAACTAGCTGTTACCCGTTTCTTCGTCCGCATGTAATGTATAATGTATTTTATATGTTATATATATATATATAATAGAAAAAAAAAAAAGATAAACCCGACCGGGTTTCTTGCCGGTTCTTCTCGATGACTGGGTTGTTTTCCGAACCGGTGGTAGTTTTGACGTTCATAAGCGCCTTCTTAGGGCCTAAATTGAATAAAGTATTTTTGATGTGATTTGAATGGAATGTAGCAAACAAAATTTGTTGAATGTAATCGTACACTGTTTCTTTAGTTGGTTATATTTGCGGAACCTTGTTTTTTTTTTCTAAAATAATCTATCTGGTATAGAAAGTCCCGTCAAAATCGGTCCAATCGTTTCTGAAAGTAATCAGAATAAATAGGCAAAGAGACAGACAGATAAAAATTTAAAAATTGATTCATTGCTATAAGTACTGTAAACTTTTATATCCGTTTAGTAAAAAACTGTTATTTTGACATTAAAAACAAAGCTTTTAATTTGATTTATTCGTATAGATTCAATATTTTCATTAATGGATAAACAAAAAAAATTTTCAACGTCCAATAAAAAAAATGCGTTTTCTTCGAATGATTTATTTATTTAATATTAATGTTCTCTTAACTAATTAACACACCTTTAACCCGTTTACCGCTTACTGCTTAGTCCCTTTGGAAAAGTGTATTTGCCTGGGTAATACTCTAAGAATCTCACAATAAAAGGTTCGTCAATTTAGTTAAGTCGTTTGGGAAATATGCTCGAACAAACAATAGAATATATATTATATAGATTAGAAGACAATAGAATAACTATAATAGCGTAGTTATAGAAGTCTTCCGTTGTGAGTAACTCAAAAAAATACCTGTTTCATAGATTACGCTCCAATTATCTCTTTATTTCTTAGACACCCTTTGACCCTTGTCTAAAAAATCATTATCACGATAGTTCCTGGTGAGACAGATGCTACTATCATGTAGTTAGTATATTTAAAGCTATGTGTCGATACAGGGGGTGACATTTGTCACTTTTGGCTTATGTGCACTTTTTTCGCAACGCAATATACCCCCTACCCGTCTTTGGATTCATTAAGAAACCATCTCCGTATCTCTCGCCGCGAAATAAACTTTGTATTAAATAAGTGAACGGTGTAATGGCCACCAACATCAAGACACTTATAGGAAGATTGAGGATTGGCAGCCGCATCCATTGGCGACTCGGTAAGCGATTAAATGCGTATTATACACGCCCCTATCGTTCACATTCGCAAAATATAGACACAGTTAGGCTGACACGCATCCCCATGGTCAATCATAAGCGTTCTCAAGCCACTGAGTGATCACAGCTATTTACACGCATTTCCTCACCAGCTCCATTCAATATATAGTTACTAATGTTTAAAAAAACTACTATTTGTCTAAGCACTACACGTTCAGCGATGTTCGTTTCCTTGTCGTAGAGAAGTGGGGCAAGCGGTGGTGTGGTGCTTATGTTTTTTCTTCTCTACATAAAACATATTGTTACGATAATAAAAACGACGTAGACGGTGACGCGAACTTCAGCTAGTTACTTAATAAAACAAAAGACGATCGATGAGACCCCTTTTCAAATAATCCGATTTGTTGCTTTAATGTATTTAAACGATTCGGGTTCTATCCTTCAGGATCTCTTTCGTTGTTTTTATATCGGTTCCTTGTAATTTTAACGTTTCGTTTCGAACTGTAACTCAATTATGAATACTTCAACATCACAAAAATCAAAGTTCACAAGATTTACTTAATTGTGATCTGACTACTAAGTAACTCAATAAAGTGGAATAAAAATATCTTTGCATTGCTTCTTGGTGACAAGGGTTTTTTTTTATTTCGGAAAAATACTGTTATCATTAATTTCTGTTCGATTGTTAAACAATTGTACTGCTATTGGCTGATATTAGTTTGATCGGTTTTAACATGCGTGTTACGTCATTGTCTGTAATAACATGGAAATACCAAAAATTGATGTATATGTGATTTTCTTTGAAGGTACGCATAAGTGCACCACTCCTTATATTATGTTTTTGCTACTAATATTAATATAACTACATTATCGAATAACACTAATTGTCCTTACGACTCCCAGATTTTTTTTTGTTTTTGTATCTTTTTTTTATTATAGTGTTTGCTTGCAATAATTTATTTAAAGTATAGTAAATAGACTAGTGCGAAATTTTTCATACCGATCTCAGTTGACGTGCTACAACCGCATCCAGTGGTGAATCATTGTAAAAATAATTGTATAGAAAGCTTTTCTAGGAAAAAATGGTGACCGGTCAAACGATATTGGAGTTTGTCAAACTCAGATACATAAACGGACATCCGTTTTTGTATATATATAGACTAGTGTTACCCGCGACTTTGCACACGTTTCTTATTATTTTTTGTTAGTATATTATTTGTAAAAATTCCATCACTTACAACAAACTGGATGGAATGGACGGTGAAACGGTGTTGAAGTTTATCAATACAAAATAAAAATCAAATACTGAGTGGCGCAACCAAAGTAAGCAGCACATCACTTCAATACTGCTACGTCTGTTTGACTTGTTTTGTGTTTGTAGGTAATCGCCGGGACAAGGTTTGCGTGAAAGAAAATATGTAAAGAATCGTACGGAATAGAGAAACAATTAGGATAAAAATTTTCGTATAAAAAAGCGAGTGAGTGAGACAGAAGATGGTACGGAGATCTTCAAAAATATTTACAGATTAATGTCCAGTTGCCATTTTATTTTATTACATGGTCCTGATGTGATGGTGGATGTGGTGTCGTTTTATTTGTTAGTAATCATCATCATCATCATCACCATCTTACCCTTATGCCACCTAAGTAGGATCTGGACAGCGTGTTTCCCTTTTCCACTCTTCCGTCTCAGATGTCATCTCAGTATTCTAATCTTTTATATACATATAATTTCTCACACAATCCATGCATCCACACTTTTTTCGGTATTCCTCTATCATATCCGTCCACTTTCAAACTCAAAAATTTTCTTCTTATATAAATTTTATCTCTTCTCATAATAAAAATATAAATTCTGATAAAATAATATTAGTTGCTAGTCTCAATTGAAAAATAACACATTTTTCCTTTTGTATCTCTATTCCTTTGCAACGTATAACTCATACATCATTTGATAGAACAGTTTTGTTTCTATTGCCACAATGTTAAGCTACAACTGCTTACTACATAAATAAATTATGATAAGGACGCGATGACATTCCACATGGAAGTGGAAAGGCAAACACACTGCCATTCATGAGGTTAGAAGGTCACGCGACGGATCGATCAAGAGACTACACGTCAAACCCTGATGTGTCATATTTAGTTATTAACAGAAACTTATATTACCTTCACGCAAGACGACATTCTGTTTACGAATGAAGAGCTACTACTAAAGTAAATTTTATATACTTTAACAACGCTGGTCAATAACGCTCTTTATGTTCTTCATATTTGGGTTATTCTATAAAGATTTCATGTCAATTACTGTAAAAATTAACGTGGTTTTTCTTTAAATTGGCTCCGGATCTTTCTAAGAATCGTTTATGAAATAAATATTGTTAATTACCTAGGATATATTTAATTAATTCAGACAAAAGTAAAATAGATATAGAAACTTTTTAATATAAGATTTATTTATGAAAAGGGTGCAACGTACAAACTGAATTTATAGCAGTAAAAATAATATAATTTATTATTGGGAATTATTAGGGAGCGTGTTTTATGAGGAAAATAGGACAATGTTTAGTATCCCACTCGCATCTTTGCTTTTTACTTCATAAATTTCATAACAATACAATCTGATGTTAAATGATGATGTGGTCCAAGTAAACACTCTTAACCTAGAGAAGGCTGGCTCTCAAGTACAACTGTCGGGACACATCAATAAGTCATCTTCGGCTTGTGAAGTCTGTGAATCTATGGTTGATTTTCATCATATGTTGTGGAAATGTGGCCGGACCAAGGAATTGCGTCAAAAAATGCTCTTACGAGTCCTGGAGGGGAGTTGGAGAGGTTAATATTATATTAGGAGATCCAGGGTCTAATACGGCTCGGATAATTTAAAAGTTTGTTTCCTTAATTTCTAAATGTGAGAATCAAGTTTTATGATACATGAATCCAACGGAGTTTCCTTACGAGACCGGTATAGTCGTCAAGGGTGTACTGAAGCCTCGTTAAAATAAAAAGAAAAAATAAAGTGCTTGGTGAGATATTTTCAACAGTGAGAGCGGTAGCCATTCGGAATTACAAAAATCCATATCAACATGCTATGTTTCCGTCACGATGTTTTTCCTTCACCGAATGCTTCGACTCAGTCACAAAGATATGAATTTACGTCGTTCGTCACAGTGTCAGCTTAGGCGGTTCAGTGTTATGAATTAAAAACAATTGAAAACAGTACAGTTTTATTTCCATGTCATGCAAAAAACGAAGTATTTATTGTAATGTCCCTTCTCGTCATAATGCACGATTCTCGCGTTTGCTAATCTACTATATTAGTACATCTTCGTCAAAAAAATGCAATAATAGTGACACATAACAAAAAAAAAGATCTTCCAGCGGACGAACACTGGCAATAATAATTCATGGGAAACCCCGGAATGTAAAATTGGAGCACATTCCTTATAAAGCGCGAAATAAAACAGAGATAGAATTTTAGCTTCATATTATCAGCCCGTACATCGGGATGACGAATCAATTTGTTTATTCTGCGATAAACAACAGTGGAGTTCACGTAAAAACAAAAGCGAACTCCATTCCGCTCATGTAAATAAGTAACATTATCTCATTACCATGGATCAGATTACTTGTATCGAATGTCCTCATTTACATTTAAGTGCCATCTCCCCGTTCCAGCAAACGAAGTATCGGCACCGAAGTAATTGATATGGTAAACCAACTTTCTACGAACGTATTGTTATGTTTGGTAATTACATTTTGGTAAAATAAGATTGTACATTAAATATACTTAAGTATATAAGTACAAGTAAGCTGAGTAAATCGGATTTTATTCGTTCAAGAGTAATACCGAAGATTCCGACAGAAAACCTTTTTTTAATTCAGTCTCTAATACAAAATTTAAATTTAGAATACTTAACAATATTTCCAATACAACCTACAAGCTTATTTATTAAACGTATAATTTTAAAATCCATTTCCCATAATGTATGCCATCAAACCTGTTGTCAGAAGGAAAGACTCCCAGTAGGTTGGAAGTCCCAGAAAGAATTTTATAATGTTTTGTGTCTACCGAGTATCCAGCAATAATGTATACAACTATATATAACTACATATTTACGAAATTTATAGATTTATATTGCAAAACCAACCTCCGTTGAGTCATCTTTCAGTCTAAAAGTATTGGATACATTTCGATTATTTATTTTTTTGTTTTAATTCTTAGACACTTATCAAAAAAAAAAAAATAATACCACTATAGTATTATTTAATATAAACTGTTACAGTTTACAGGAACTACGATATTTATAAGCACTACAAGTTCTGCGATGTGTGATTTCTTACCGTGGAGAAGTTTGCCGAGCCGTGTAGTACTTATGTTTGTTTTCTTTTTTTATATACGTAACACATGTTTTTAAGGTATGACAGAATAATGAGATCAAAATTATAGTGTAGTGTATAGTGTAGTCAAAATATATATAAGTGGACAATAGGGCTAGGCACGGGGCAAGAATGACCGAAAGTATGAAAAATTAAGCATGACAGAAACTGCGGGGCATAGTTAGGTTTAAATTTAATATTGTTAGCAATTAAAGTTAGAATGTAATTAGTACTTATAGGTCAAACGGACTAGATTATATGAAGTCTTTTAATAAAAAAAAAATGAATAAATGAAGTTTTAAATATTAATATATCACAAGTGAAAATTTAGACATTTTCGGTGGATAATATAAAACAAACTTTAGCAAGTAAGCGATGTTAAACTTTTGTAAACGAGTCACGTATCTCAAAACAAGCAGCAGCGTAAGGTGGTTTATATGCCATTAATGGCCGTAACAGTTTTACTGGCGATACTTAACGTCAATTGTTGCCTCCCACGATTATATATATATATATATATACTAGTGCTCGTCAAGTGGTCAAAATTCATTCATAATTCATTAATCTCTTAAGCTACAGCATTATTTAAGGGGTTTTTTTCCAAAGAGTGTACAAATATTGTAAATTAGCAGACGTAAAGACCATTAAATATGAGAAATAGATACGTGTAAATAAAGGGTTCAACTTGACGATGATGTGGTAAAACTATTTACGTTTTTTTAATCGATAAATATACTTTAATCTGCTAAACACAAAAAAAAGCAAATGAGAACGAGAGGAGGAAGAAACAGACGAGGTAAAGGTACTGTACTGTGAATATTAGCCAATTTACGAGTATACATAGTACATTTTCATCTGTGATTTTAATTGCATTTCTGTGAGATGGGGTACATATTATTATGTTTTTATAAATAAAAATCATAATAAGCTGATTTGAAAACGCTAAGTTTTTAGACTATGTATTCTAAAGGTTTTTATTTTTCGAACTGTCTACACTGTTGATCTAGCAAGGCCTCTACAGTTTAACCGGACCACAAAATTCTAAAGGCTTTTAATCCGGCCCATAGTCGTATCAACGACTGTTGTCGAATACCTCAGTGCATTTACATGGTGATAACCTCAGCAGGGTCCCATGTCGCCCCAACCAAAAGCGGCGGCCGTATATTTTTATACGGCGGCTAAGAAACGCCGAGGGGAGCCTCTTGCTCCCAGGGAAATAGAGAAAATGAGAGAGAGGGTCCGGAGGGACATGATGGAGAGGTGGCAGCAGGATCTGGCGGACGTGCGTTATGGTACGTATACTATCGACGCCGTCCGCCCGGTCCTGTTGGAATGGTGCAATAGGGAGTGGGGCTCCCTGACGTTCAGACTGGTGCAGGTGCTGACCGGACACGGGTGCTTCGGTTGGTATCTGCACCGGATAGCACGCAGAGAGCCGACCGCTGCATGCCATGAGTGATGGCGCTGAGACGGACACTGCGCAGCATACTCTTTCTGAGTGTGCTGCGTGGGAGTCTCAGCGTCGTGCTCTGGCTGCGGTGGTGGAGTGCGATTTGTCGCTGCCGAGCGTGGTCGCGGCGAAGCCATATGGTATGCAGTGACCTTCTTCTGCAAGGAGGTCATCTCGCAGAAGGAGACGGCAGAGAGGGTCCGTGAGGAGAATCCTCTGACTGACCCTCTCCACCAACGCAGAGTTGGTGGGAGGGGGCGGCGTTTAGTCCGTCTCCTTCCACCTCCGTAGCCAAACCTGAGGGGATGGGTCGGGGGCCCATCTCCCCATTGCACAGGTTCGGCAGACGAGGAGGGGCGGCTGGTGTGTACCCAGCTTACCCCCAATATTAAGACGACGCCCGGCGGACACCTTCCGCTGGGCTGGCCGCTAAAGCGACATGGTGATAGCACTGCACGATCCCATGTCGCCTCAACCAAAGCAGGCGTTCGGTACACCGTGGGGTTTTAGTGAGTAAGAGTCTCACACTACTCACTCTCTCCCCCGAGAGGGTGGCGTATCCATGATGGATTTCCCCACGCTAATAAAAAAAAAGGGTTAGATGATGATGATTATCAATATTTTTAATTGCCTATCAATCTCACAATGGCAGTTACACTTCCCATGTACAATATTTCCTGAAATCGGGTCTATAAAAATCGTTTGACAATTAATTAATTATGTTTATACCGACCGTATCGTACTTAAAGTGCACATACTTGCCTTGTAAAAAATGTAATGAAAATCCATTGAAAATATATACTTTTTGCCCCTTTTTTTTACGACTTCTAAAAATATTCTTAACAATTCTAATATTATACCAATTAAGAAGTGATATAAGGGGATATTCCCGGTGAATCGGACAGGTAAAAATGTTGATGTGTCCGATTTTAGTAATATTGTATTATGTCATACCTATATACTTGTCCTCGATCCATATACAGCTTAATTGTATAGTATAAAGTCTGGTTAATGAACTAGAATGTTTTAAAAGTCTGACTAACCGGCACGTATACTTTACAGTATAAAGTCTGGGTAATGAACCAAAGGGTTTTAAAAATTGTACTAAATGGCACGTATACGTTACCCCGAATCCCATTAACCAATATTAAAGAATTACATCAAAACAAATAAAACAGTTGAATGGATACTGAATTGAATGGGCTTTTAAAATGTATATTTGAATTAAAGAAAAGAGATTTTTTTTAAGTAGATTTGACTCCTCAGAGATAATATCAGGTAAAAGAATACCATGCCTTCATTCCGACTGATTATGATAAAATGCACGAGTAACAGTGAAGATCATAAAATTGTTTAAGCTTGTAAATTAATTTATAAGTTATCGTAATATAATTAATTATGTTGTTTTATTGTCATTTTAAGTACTTTAGGATATAATCAATTTATTAAACATAGTTAAATTAGAAATATACTTGATTGAAAGTTTCTGTTATCTCGCGTTAGCTGGCATAAGGCACCAACAGGGCGCCGCGGTCGCACCGATCACTATGCTTAGACACTAACCGGTCTAGGTCCTAAACTAGTTCCACGCCTATTATGGAGTTTTGCAAGAATGAACTATATATACATTATTAGCTATTTACAGAAAAAATGATATAAGAATATTAATATTAATAATTATTTTGACATTGTGAAATTCTATTTTCCAAACTTTTTTCCAAGAGGTAAAATATAAACAACCCAAATATGAATTTTAAAAGCTCATTATATGAGGTATAAATTCAACTGATTTTTATTTTATTATAACTTTTGAACATTGGTTATATATTTGGATGTTAAAGAAAGTTATGAAGAATACTGAAGTATACATATTTTTCAAGAATTTGTATTATAGCACATGTGTATTAATTACCTTTTCTCACATACGGCTGTCAGACATGGACTCTCACAATAGCACAAACCCAGAGGTTGCTGCTGCTGCTGCTGCCCGACCAAGATATAAAGAACCATGTTCAAAATAGGTATAAGGAATAAAATAAGAAATTAAGTATTTAGGAAAAGTACCAATATATATGGCATAATAACAAAAATGGAAATGGACAGACCATATCATATGATGTACATAAAAATGGAACAAAAATATTGTTTTCTGGTAGCACAGAAACACACAACGAAAACAAAGAAGGCAGTTCAGACGACAGGAAGATGACATGAAGGCAATAATAGCATGGAAAACATAGACTAGAAATATACTAAACAGAACAGAATAGAAATAAATGGAGGAGGCCTTTGCCAAAGTTGAGCTAACAGACTGAGTCGTCGATGTCGATGTACTAAAGTTATTTAAAATGACAAATACTGTCTAATATAACGTGTCTGATTAAAGTCTTGTATTTTTATTATCATAGCATAATATTCGATTCGATAATAATCGATTCGATAATATTCGATTCGATAATAATCGATTCGATAGTATTCGATTCGATAATATTCGATTCGATAATAATCGATTCGATAATATTCGAAGTAACGTGCACGTGCCGGTTAGTGAAAAATTGAGATATAACACAATCAAATACGATATTACCAAAATCGGAAACATCAACATTTTTTCACTGTTGGCTTTACATAAAATGCTCCCATAAGATTATTGTGTGCGAAATTTCATAAAATGTTGTCGTGCCGTTTTTGAGTTAAGTCCGGATGTACTACCAGACAGACAGACAAGAAATTTTTAAAGTCCTTTAAACCCTTATCCCTTAAAATAGTTACCTAACACAAAAATTCGGTATCAAATTAAATGTCCAGACAGAACTACAAATTTATTACTATATATACGTACTCTTGTACCTAACATATTTACATGTCAGCTTTTGTTACGAACTAAACCAAGCTAAGCCAAAGTCAAAGCGCTGTTTCATAGTCTCATTAAGACTCTCAAATGAGGTTCTCATGAATCTGAAATGAGAAGCCGATTGTGACGTCACGACTACCTTGCCGTATCAGCGTTCGCATTACTTCGGGAATAACCCTTTAAATAGGCGAGGCGCTCATTTGTATTCCTATTCTGTCTTTCTTGAAAGAAGACATCATGATCAATAAACCGGTTACTTGTTTTTAATGTATGTTATGTTTTCCGTTATTTTAGTTTCCATCCGTATACGTACTTTTAAATAAACAAGTTTACTCGAAACAAATGTCTTCCATTTCTTCCTAATTTACCAACCAAACCATATTTCTGTCATTGTCTGTCAAGCAGCTATTATTATAGATCATCACGTGGCTGCTTCTGTGTTTTAACAAAATGACGGTCTCCTTGTTAGAACTTGCCAGAGTTTTGTGATATCTCAGAATTCATGTTCGGTGAATTTGTTTATAATCCACTTGTGCACAATAACCAAACTATATTACACATAAAGCCACCAATATTTTCAATAGGGAGTCAAATAATGTAAGATTGTAAAAAGAAGAATAGCCACAGCCTGACGTTCTTGGATCCCGCCAAAACTCCGAAGCAAATGACATATTTTATTTATGCCAACGACGTAACTAATAGTGACGTTCTGCAAGTCATGTAATGCACAGAGTATAAATTATTAACGCCAGTCGTAAAATATATTGAATATAAGTATTTTGAAATGTACGAAAATTAATACATTCAAAATAAAATATCCAAAATCTATATAAATAAGAAACTATGACCGAATGTACATAAGCGTATCACTTCAGAACGGTTGTACCTATTGGACTATTTTTTTTTTGTTATGTTTCTAATTATCAATACAAAGATTGTATTAAAGAAAATGTTAAATAAATTGTACGGAAAGGTAAATAAAAATGGTTAAAAAATCTCTATGTAAAATTGAGTGAGATAGAAATCAGCAGGAAGGAAGATCTTCAAAGGTATTTACAGAATTGACAGATTGGCTTTCAGTTACCATTTTATTTTATTACATAGTCATATTGTAAAGGAAATATTTGGTCTGATTTTCTTCGTTTTCGTTCGGGCAGCTAGGGATATATAATTAAGCTAATTGATGATCATTCTGAATATAAAATATCACCATTATGTTAACATATTATCTTATTAGTTTGGAATATCTCACATATATTTTATATAATCAATATCTTAAATTGATTTCATTTTTAATACGTATTACGTTATATGAATGGACCCTTAAAAATAAATATAATTTAATAACTACAATCCAAATAAGTTATACAGATTACATACGATTAACATCGACAATCGAATCAATAATCGATTTGATGTAATACGGCCACCACTAAACCAAACAGTTGCAATAAAAAAGATGTAGAGATTTTTGGCGGGATGTCTGTCATATAGTGGTTTTTATATTTTATTTATAATCTTGTGTTATTAGACTCTATATTTTGTAATATTGGTGGTGTTTTACGTAATATAGTTCGGTTATTATGCACAAGTGAAGTGGATGGGAAATAGTAACACGGAGCATGCATTCTGAGAAGCCACCAAAACTCCATGGAAAGTTCTAACAAGGAAACCACCATCTTGTTAGAACATTATAATTATCACAAGACACTTACTTGGCAAAATCTTGTTACTTGAGGCTGGCTAGTGCACAAACCGTGACGGAGCCAAAAGATAAAGAAGACGAAGAAGAATCATTTCTTCCAAATAAAAATGATTTTCACAATTATTTCAGTGTTCTCGTAATTCTTTAATAAGCTCGTTATAAATCTATTAATCTATTAACATGACTAAAGTTTAATTACATTTTCAGTTTAATTTTAAATACAGGGTTGTTTATCATACACTACACAAAACCACTACGCATTTAATATGTACCACGGTCTTATTGAAATAGTAGGGTTCTGTCTAAGCCCGGCTGGCTGACTACCACCCTCAAGTTGAAAATCTGCCGCCAAACACTTGAGACCCAGTCCTTCCTCTAAGTTTAGCGTGTTCACAACGACGTAATTAAAAAAAAATTTAAACAAAATCGACTTACACTGAGAACATATCGTGAAAGGGTACGTTTTGAAATTAGATCGGGTTAGAAAACAAAGGCGCTTTGGTAAGAAGCCAAGGCTTGTGTTTGCCGACCACCTGTATGAATATCGACCGATCGATACCATCGACTTTCAAACGCAGTGTAGCTGGCATTGCTAAACGGCCCCATAACCGGTATTTATTTTTATACAAGTTACGTTATTGATACGTTTTACATTAAACTAGCGGCCCGTTTCGGCTTCGCACGGGTATAAAATATATAGCCTATATCATTCACTGGAAAAATGATTAAAATCAATCCAGTAGTTTTGATTCATTCATTACTGCCCGTGGCCCGCACGCGTTAAATTTGGAGTAGCCTCAAAAATAACAGTATTTTTCCACTATTTAATTTATGTTATTATACATATAAACTTTCCTCTTCAATCACTCTATCTATTAAAAAAAACCGCATCAAAATCCGTTACGTAGTTTTAAAGATTTAAGCATACATAGGGATATAGGGACAGAAAAAGCGACTTTGTTTTATACTATGTAGTGAAGTATAATTTTCAATATATTCCCAATATTTATTTTTTACATGGTATTATTATAACTTGTATTCATATCTATACAGTACACATGTAACTAAAAATATCTGTTACTTGTCGCGGAACTAATTTTAGAAAGTATTTAATCGATTATGATGAAATTTTTTAATGGTAGATAGAAAAGAACTTAGAGGATGCGCAGTAGTTATACATTTATGAGGATTTAACTAAGAGAGTTATAAGAGTTTAGTAGTACTAACAAAATTACAATTAAAAATATAACAGTGAGAGTTAATCAAGGTTGAATACTTAATTCCAAAGAAACCACAATACAATTTTCATGAATCCTAAGTCGCATGCACTTACCACGAAGTACTTAGCATTTACTACATATAAAGAAAAATTAGAGGCATCATATAAGACTACGTATTGCACTGTTCACTACATAGTAACCGATTTCCCACAGCTAAAATATTAATGATATAATGCGCGACAAAGCTTTGTCCTATTGTTCCTATCAGGTAAACCATACAGGTATAAATAGTATGGAAACATCATTTAGAAATGGACTCTAAAATTAATTCCAACCTCGTTCTTTCATTACAGCTCCGTTAACTTCTGGTGTAACAGGCCATTTGTTAGAAAGTATAATATAACTTAAAACTATGTTTTTACAATCTCACCTAAACTGTAAAATGTTCACAGTACCGAGGTAGCCGGC
The DNA here is from genome assembly GCA_035772565.1 of Antheraea assamensis. NCBI lineage: Eukaryota > Metazoa > Arthropoda > Insecta > Lepidoptera > Saturniidae > Antheraea > Antheraea assamensis. The sequence goes on along the minus strand of JAQQSE010000106.1, from coordinate 2,037,608 downwards.
CCATGGGAAATATTGATCCGCCTACTACACAAGGCGTTCGAACGGAAAAAATTATGTGGTGTTATTATTTGTTATACTTGAGTGTATTCTTTTGTGTTATATCATCATTATTAGGTCATTTGAAAATTAACATTGGTTATCTGATGGACGTTTACGTACATTTAATAAGTTTTTGTTCGTTTATCGTCCTTATTATTTATCTGCGAATTAGCACAATTAAATTTAATTATTTTCAAGTAAAACTCCTTTATGTACGCTTGACTCGGGGAGTAAGTTGGTGAATGCGTGACGAGAGCGTTACGTGAAGTGTGATTGGACGAGGCGAACAGAAGTTGAGTGGGAAATATAAGTTAGTGAAGATAGAAGGAGAGAGAGAGAGTTACGTTTCGTATATTACTGTAGGGGCAAGAGAGAGAGAGGTGCGAGCACGCATTTTCTTTCTCTCTTTTCTCTAATAGCCAGTTACGTTTCGTATATCTAAAACTTTGTGCAGGTCTATTGTCTGTATCGCACTGTAGGAGCAAAACATTGTTAAGTTTTATTTCAGTCATGTGGTCTAAAGCATACACGTTTTTTTTTAATAAAATATGTTGTTGTGTCAGTTATGATCAAGCACCTAATTAGGTAATACGTCAACCACGTCAAAGTTACTGAACATGTCGGCATAGGGCTATGACTATTAATGATGCGGAATTTTTCGTAGATGGTTCTAGACTACTTACTTTTTAAATTAGATTGACCCTTTATAATTGTTTTAATTCCCAACGAAAAGGAAGTAGTAATCAGCTACTAGTTTTAACATATTAACTAAATATTAAATACCTAACAAACAATCATAATTCTCACAAACGGGCAACCGAATCACGTATAAGGCAAAGGCCTGTTTCAGGCGGGATGGCGGGTGCTTGCGCGAGTGCGTGTAGTTCAAATCTACACACGCGCCCACGCAAACGCCCGCACCCGCCTGCACTCTGAAACAGACAAAAGACTTGCTCCTTACCCGTACATCTGATACTGGATTATAAGAGTGGTAGATCCTTTGTAAATTTCGTCTGCAGAAATAACACTCCCATACCTATTTCTATTGTAAAGCAGCAGTGCCCATTCTAATTTCTTCTGCTGGGTTGAGTGTTGTTTTAAGATATACTGATACAAGAGGCATTCCGACTTAAATCTCAGGAGTACTTACCTATTACGCTCGGCATTGAGACCACGTTTCTTTTAAGATTGGTTATACATAGCTATATGCTGCAGCAACCATTTAAAAAAGGTAATCCCGTGAAACTGTAGAGGCCTTGACAGGTTAAGAGTGTAGACAGTTCAATAAAAAAAACAATTAAAAAAGCATATGTTATGAAGATTTTACAATAACTGTACTCATACTATTGGTTAATAAAGACGACTGAATATCGAATCGGCTGACAGCTGAACGTTTGCGAAGTATAAAACGAATGTATAAACATATAGTAGGAGATATGTCATGTGTATTCCGTTGTGTTATGTTGCACATAAGTTACAACCATAATAAAACCTTCTGTCGCAATATGTAAAAGAACGAGTTTATTGCACCGTACGATATCTTCAATTACTTTTGCGTTAGAATAACAATTGTATACTATTATATATTATTTGAATACATTTATGTTTTTTTTTGTTTTAAGTTTTATGTAAGTTCTGCTCACTTGAATATATATTTAAGCTGCAAAAAATAGTATGGGCCAAAGGTCTGCAGGAAAAAAAATTAAAGAATATTTATGTAGTCCGGTGAAACTGTAGAGGCCTTGCCAGGTCAATAGTGTAGTCAGTTCGTAAAAAACAAAAATAATATATTTAGAAATACTATTATAATTATTAAACATTTTAATGTTATTCCTGTAATTAAGTCACATTAAGTCAATATATTTATCTAACGTTTACGTTATTAAAACACATTTAATTTCAACAGTTCTCTATCAAACTTAGTACCTATTAATTAGTGTAACCACTGCATATTATAAAACAAAGTCGTCCGCCGTGTCTGTCTGTCTGTCGGGATGTTCGCGATAAGCTTAACAACTACGGAGTTAAAAGTAGGAATTTTGGCGGCTCTACTCATATATAATTTAAGCATATATCTCAGTAGATGTACCAATATTTATTACGGAGTAACTTGTTTTCACTCATAGTTTTATTTTCTACAGCTGGCATATTTAGAATTCTATATATAGAATGATTGTCAATAAAAATAAATTTTAATTTTATTTACAAAACGAAGAAGTATTATTAATTTTTCAATATTCTATTAATTAAAGATCGGGGCATACTTTATGTGTACACAATTTGATTAAAATTAGTCAAGCCGTTTTTAAACTAAAAGACGAAGACATTGAATGTCATAGTTAATGTACTTTGTAAGAAATCCACCACAAAATTGGGAAGAAAAATGTGCAAATAAAACTATTATATCTAAAATAATATATCTATATATAAAATAATAACTGAATGTCCGACTGGCATATCAATGGACAGCCCAAACAACTGGTCTAAGACCGTGAAAATTTGCCTGCATATAACATTGTATTTTAGTCACTTCACTTTACTTAACATTTTGTCTTAATTAAAAAATATATATTTTAGATCCAATAACAAAATTGAAATATTACTTATTATATATTTATTTTAAAGTCGACGCCAATTAGAAGTTTATGACAAGAACAAAAGAAGGTTTTAAGTACTCTTTAACAACTTATAGAGGCAGTATTTTATCTTTAAATAAGGACGTAGGTAGGGATTTGGTGATTACGTCAAAAAATATATAATAGGTAATATTGTAGTTTTTTTTAATTAGATCTGTAACAATATATTTTTTTAAATTAAGACTATATGTTATGTAACGATAAAGCGAACAAAATGTTAATTTACAATTTTGTATTGGTGTCTTTGTAAGGCTGTTCGTTTTTCTTTGAAAAAAATCTTTTAAACAACATTTAGTAGAGTATAAATAATCTGCATACTTATAAGAAATAAAATAATAATCCCAAATAATCACGTTTATCATACTTTCCACCACTTTGTGATACAAATTGCGCGCACCTAATTTGCTTCCAAGTAAGTACGAAGCGCCCGGGGCTTACGGGCCGCGACGTTGACGGATGGAACCTGGAGTAATCCCGGTACGAAAAGGGTTGCTTTGCACTAGTCATGAATACTAATTAACTTCACCACCAATGCCTTTGAAGGTAAACAGTTAATAATTATAACTGTATTAAATTTTGAATATTTAGTAGGCTTTCTTACGATAATTTATTTATGTTGAATGAGTATGTATATAGGTTATACGAATGGCTTTACATCAATTAGTGATTAGTAGAACATAATATAATTTTAGAAATATATATAGCACTAGCTGGTAATCGCAAATTCGCCTGTGTTATTTATTATCTTAACAGTATATATTAAGTACAGAGGAAGAAACATGAAAATAATTAATGCAAATATGTATTTTGCCGATAAAATTTCTTTGTAGGCAACGTTATCTATTCGCTTCTTCTCTCCTTCGCATGCGCACAACACAGTGTGCCCCACTTCATACTTCACTGCTCAACGCGGAGTACTTATAAAAAATCGTAGTATCTGAATACCTTAATAAATGTATATTAAAGTAAGGTATCCCGATAATTGTTTAGGTAAGAACCAAGTGTCTACAAATGAAAGTAACAAAATTTGATGCAGTAGCCTTTCAGTGATACGCGCACACTCTTGAAACCAATTTTAATGAGACAAAAATTAATAAATGTTACTCGAGAATATGCTTTATGATTTTCTTGGTGATATTTTATGGTAAACGTTCTACTATAGCAGTTACTTATGCGTGTACGAACAAACATACAGATTTCTAAAAATAATTCAAATGCATTGCAGTACTTATTCTTAATCACTTACGATACATTTTTTTAGAAAAACCTAATAAGTACAGACTCCTAGTTCAATTAACATTCTTATTAGTATTCCGGTGAAACTGTAGAGGCCATGCCAGGCCACCAGTGTAGGTCAGTTCGAAAAAAAAAATAACATTCTTATGATATGTATAGAACTTAATTTATGATACATTTTCTTGTATAAGCCACCAAATTCATTGAGATAAATTATCTTAACGTACAACAATTAAAGCGTTAATAATCTAATGAGAAAAAGATTAAAATATTTAGAGAGCCAATTTCTCTTTCTGCGAAAGATGTGGCATACACTCAAAGATATTATGAAATTTAATCGCTGCTCTGGTGATGATGCTGAATAATGTTGCTTGTCTTTCATTATTTTGATTCTGTGAATATCTTTTTAAGGAATATAATTGAATATCTATTGATTATGTTTAATTTTCTATGTCATTCGTTTTAAACTATATAAGATTAATTATTACATTTCCTTAAGAAATATAAATAATTTAGTAGGTAATAAGCCGAGTTTTACAAATTTTAATAAAGGCAGTCATTATTTGAAGAAAACCAAATACATTACAGGCATAATGTAGGTAACGCTTTGATCATGCTATGCATTTATTATGTCATGGCCAAAGTATTGGCATAAATGTGACTGAAGTCAGGCCCTGTCTATACATTACAAACTCCATATTAGTAGGTCCAATCGTCTGAATGCAATTAAAAGATTTTGGGAAATTATAAAGAAACTTATGAATTATTTACATTTACAGATAATAAATAATATATACATATATAATTAATATGGTGTATCTATTGTTTGTCCCGTAGTATCTGAAACGGTCGAACGGTGTCACACGGAACATTTTTTGATGTATCGTGTACTCGACATGCTAATTAATAGTGGAAGTGTTATTGTGAAATTGTGTATTTCGCTTTCACACCGTAACTACTCAAAAGAACATAGAGTGATTTTCATCCAGGAAAATACAAATAATTGTATCTTTATAATATTACCACCAGCGAAAACGAGGGCGATTTTTCATATGGGCAATTTAAAGTCGCTAAAATAATTAATACATGCCAAATTAATATTTAGTTTTATTTCAAATAGCAAAATCATTGCATAAAAAAATAAGTGTCGTGGAACACTCGGATGGAATGCAGTTCCTTTCGTAGTATATTATATATTATTGATAAAGGTTGTATGATTTATTATCAAATATAGATAAAATAAATTACTAGCGTCTAAGAGCAATTAAATAAAGCCCAGAAATAACTAATGAATGAAGAAATGATAAAAAATTCGTAATTAATATATATTTTCGAGTTGTAAAAATAAACATTTTATTATACATCACTCAATTCATGTAATTTGTTATGAACTTCATCATGTAAACATAAAAATAAGTACACACAATACGCTACGAAACAGCTGACACGTATGCAGTGTATAAAGTGTACCTGCGCAGGAGGTGCGAACTTATTGGTTGCCTTAAACTAATAAGCGGGCTGAAAGGATCGTGGTGGAAAAATCTTACATTTTTTTTCTCCTAGCCTGCATCCGCCAAGTCCTATACCGTGCGATAAGGAACTTCGTTCCAAAAGACTCGGGTAACAGTTTAGTTGCTATAACTAAAATCAAAGCCTCTCTAAATATATAGAGAATATTAAAAATTGTAATTATCATAATATGTTAGACATGAGTCATTTTTTCTAACTTAAAAATTTATAGTATATAAAGTAAAGTATATAATATAGGTCACATTACAAACGTTTTTAATATCCGCCCCTTACGACAAGGTTCATTTAAAATTCTGGTTTTAGTAAATATCAGCGCTTGAAAGGTACATTTACCTCTGTTCAGGAGAAGTGGCTCGCAAACCAAGCTATGCGATGTAAAATTCCTTACATATTTAATGTTAAAATATGCTCAGTAAAACCGAGAATGCTTTGTGATATGTTTTTGAAATATTTTTTACCTACAATACTTGATTAATAGAAGAGTTATATACAACTGAATTGTTTCTAAATGCCATGTATATTATAAAGCATATCATTGTGTTTAACTTATTTTAATATAACGCTAAAGTTTATCAAAATAATTTTTCTATGATCTGAAATGTACGTATTTTATATGGATTAATTTTGAACGATCCGATGTTTTTTTTTTATAATTACAATCTGTTCGCCAAAATAATTCACCTACTTTAAGTTAACTCTATTAAAATTCATTATTACTATTGAACTCCTATCGAAACGCATGATAATAAGTACACTACATAATTCTCAGAAGAAATCCATATCCATCTATATGTAAAAACGATGGCAGTGGGTGTTAGCCTCTTCGGACACCGCGTTATTCGACGAAGGTTAGGATGCGAATGAGCCGGAGCTTTTTTTTTTATATTATAGGGGGCAAACTAACAGGTGGGTCACCTGATGGTAAGTGATCACCGCCGTCCATAGACACTAACAACACCAGGCGAGTCGTAAGTGCGTTGCCGGCCTTTTAAATATGTGGGCCTCCGGCGCTCTCACTGACCGAACGAAACGCAACAGTGCAAGCACTGTTACTTCACGTCGGTTTTCTGTGAGAGGATGGTACTGCCCCGGGCGAGCCGACACATTCATGCTGAAACCAGTTATTACTATTGCTTAAGCGTAGCTCTGCCAGCTACAGCTTTCGATGAAGGAAAACATCGTGATGAAACCATAGCATCGTAGTAGGGTTTTCCTAAGCTCGTCTGGCTAGTTAGCACCCATCAATTTGCATTCCGTGGCCAAGCAGCTGCACTCGGAAGTCGGTTCTCCTTTACATTTAGCTCGTTTACCAACTTGGAGCTTCTCATCATTTAACATCAGGTGAGATTGTTGTTGAACTTCTGAAACTTATTATTAACTAGTGATGCCTATTGAAACAAACAGACAGACATTTCTAAAAATGATCGAAATGGATTCTATTATTTATTCCTAGACACCTGCAACAAATTTTTTCTCAAAAATCAAAAAAGTACAGACACGTTGGATTTACATTCTTATTATATGTATAGATAAAACACAAAGATGAGAGTAGGATTATTAGTAAATAATGGTCCCATTTTCCTCATTAGATATAGTTCCCACTAAGCCTTCCTTAATAATACCTTATAATTTAAACTATCTGGTCAAATTCAAACTTGGGTAATCAACAAACACTTTAATTTTATTTATATGTACAGTTTCTCTATAAATTTTTTTCGCAAAATTAGAACAAAAATTGTTTGTGTCAATATTCTGACGTAGCTTCGATGACATTGACGATCTATGGATATTGAAGATCCAGAATGTGCATCTAAATCCTTTAAATATCTTATGATGCTATTATAGTACACTACACTCATATGAAGGTCGCTAGGGAATAACAAAATGAAAAGTAAATATTTACATGACGATGTAGTGAGTCCCACTTACCTTTTAGACAAACACATCAAGCATAATACATCAAACAGTTGAATCGCAATAGTTTTCCAGGCAAACAACAGATAACTGGGAACCGATGATCACGCCTCCCGTCATATCCCCTCTGCTCACAATCCAAACAATAATACTTGTTTGGAAAGCTAATGGTATCCTTTGTTTGTTTGTTGTTAATGAAATATATATATGTATAGTTCATTGACCTATCTATATGAAATTTTAATTTAAGTGCTGCTTACTATATTTTTCAAAACGTTAAAGCAAATATCAAAAATATGTTGTACGAATCATATATTTGTTTTCCGGAGTTGATTCTAATAACTTTATATAGAAGTTTTAAATAAAATTTCACATTATGCCTGTCAAATAAATATATTATATAACTGCATTAAACTCTTTTCGATATAAAAATATAAATACTAGAAAGAAATATTAATAAAAACATAAGATACCATCTTTTTAAAACGAACTAAAAATATCTATATTTAAATTTTTAAACTAATACATTTGGGTAATAAAAAACTCCATACAAAAATAATCTAATAAAAATCGAACTCAAAAGTGTATAATAATATTTTATTTACTTCATTTTACACGATACTTTGGCTTGGTTTAAAAAAAATCCAACTACAAATGTCCGATATTTCGTATTATATATTTTTTTGAATCTATAAAAAATATCATATACCAAAATTATAATATATGTATAAAATATAAATATACTAAAACGATAATTAAAATTAAAAAAATAGAATATTCTAAGACATTCTCTGAAAACTGAGCATTCGACAACGAAAGCCCCAGCCAAATAGAATCAGTAGTTTTTCAGAAAGTCGCGAATATACAAACATACATACATACTCCTTTTTTGAACTTACTTAACAAAAATAGTGATTGAATGAGACAGAAGACACTAGGAATATTTTATAAAAATATTGACACCTTCAGTTGCCATTTTATTCCATTACACGGTAAAGGGAAAATTGGTCTCATTGCCTTCATTCTACGCCCGCGCGAAGCTGGGCTAGTATAATATTTTTTTAACATAAGAAGAGACTTAGAAAAGATTTTTCCAAAAATGAGGTCAAACGTGGGCAGACAAGATTTTTATTTGAAATAACTTTATAGAAATATTTTACCCGAGTATATATAGTTTTTCGATGGACCTGTAGAACAGACTTTAGCAACCGCCATTAGATATTTATTCCCTGTGGGAAGCGCTCTCATGCACTCACAATTTATTGCAAGTGTTGTTAATATAAAGGGGAATGAACATATGTGTTATATAGTAAATGTCATTTCAAAGGTCTAAGTTTGAAAGTATTTCAAAATAGGTTTTCTGTTAACTTTAAATTATATGAAAAATGTAAATAAAAACATATAAATTTCAGTTTAATCAACCCACGTATTTTCGGTGAATTTCTACGTTTGACAAACATATGTCAAGCAGAGTAGAGTTTATTATTTTCGCTTTTATGCTAATTGGTATTGTTACTTACACCCGTGGGTAAACTAAACGCCATTAGCGTCAAAATACAATTATTTTTATACTAGTAAGACAAAAATCAGATTCACTTTAACAATATTACAATACAGTCACGGATATACCTTATAATGCTGCTGTAGTCGCACTCTACTCCACGATTTATTTCTTATGGTTTCTCTTCGTATTCGCTACCATTTCCAGAATAGAACTCTGTTCGAACGCACCGCGGTGCGTTCTGTACACTTTTCAATAAAGAAAGGTGGTAAACTCTAGAAGGCTGACGTCATTACTCAAACGATTCGACAGAATTCGAGACGCGCTATATTTAGAACTCCTTTGTATTTCGTTCCGAAGTTGTAACGAGTTCGCAAACAGATTTAACAGTATATCATTTTTAAATATTTCTTTTAAACTCCACTACATATTCCATGTTTGTTTTATCCTTTTTATATGTGTGGAAATTCATTATTTTTTCTATAAATTATCCAAATATTATTTATATATACTATGAAAATGTAAATATTAAATTGATAAATCATTCATTTTCATGATTATATTTATTAAATATCTTAATATTTTAAATAATATTTAAAAAATAACTCTAAGGTTATTTCAATCCCCATATTTAGCACTAAAGCGGCTTAAAGTGTCTTGATATCTAAATTAATTTATAATCCGTATTACCAATTAGTTTAAATTAAAAAATAATCTTCATTTTTTTATTATCTCTCTACGAAGTACGATTAGGCGTATAATAGGGTTGCCCATTGAAAAACAAACAATATCAAAAACATGTAATAAACGTAAAACACGAAGCAAGTTAAAGTTTCCCAATTAAATCCACAGAAGGATCATATTTCGGCTAAGTAAAAACATAATTACTAATGGAAATAGGCCTCGACTGCGGGGCGGCTTGTGGTCGATGTCATTTCCGGTTTTTGCCGTATTCAAGCGTTCGTACGTCAACAGACAAATATTATTACGGGAAAAGCTATTTAACTCTAGGGTCACCACACGTTTCGTTCAACCACTGTAATCTATATAAGTACAATAAACGACAGAGCTCTATCGTTGTGTGTTGATCATGCAAAAAATACTGGACAGATTTTGATCAAATTTTGTTAGCATTATATCATATACATTTAGTTCTTATTTTTCTTATCACGTTGCTATAATTTAATATAGAGTTATTAACGTTTTTAAAAACTACAATTTTTACAAGCACTACACGTTGAGCGATGTCTGTTTTCTTGATGTGGAGAGATGGGGCAAGCGGTGTGGTGCATATGTGTCTTCTTCTGTACATAAATTATATGGTCAAAATTATAAACGACACAGTCGAAGTCAGTGGTATCAGCTAGTCTATACCTTTATTATTAAGAATTAAGTTTATCATCAATACCAGTCTCTAAGATACCCACTGCAGCGCCATAGGTCTCTCTCCTATTCAGGCTTATATGCTTTCCCCATACAGTGGTACCACAAGAACATTTCATAGGGTGCGAGTTTCCTCACGATGTTTTGCTTCACAGCCAGCCGATAGTGTCACTTGACTTCAGTCCTTGGTTCATTGATACATGCCGGGGTTCGCACCTGCGAACATCGGATCGATATTCCACCGGTCAAACCACTAGACCACCAATACTTTAAGTTGAACTTGAAGTTGAATTAAGTTGATTGGTAATAAATATTACTTAAATGTTTGTAAAGGGTAATTTCCAAAACAGCTGATCTAAATCTGAAAATACTTTCACTATTATAAGGCTACATTCTCCCCTAGTAATTTGCTTAGGTTCTTCTCTAGTTATTTTATTCTGCAACTAGCGGACTAGGTACGTAGATGTCTTACCGCAGACCTCAATCAATCGTGAATATATTAAAATATATAAAAAATATTCAGTATTTCAGATTTTGTGTTTGTGTGATATTATTTTTGGGAGAAATAAAAAAAAAGAATTATTCGGACAATTTAAATAAAAAAAATCATGTAAAATGAAATTAAATTTTAAAAAGAGATTTCGATAACATCGCGAACTACCAAGTCCGACTGTAGCTAGGAACCAACCATGTGATCCTGTAAATACAACACAATGCCATAAATATAGGTCAAGCCTTTTAAAATACAAGCATTACGAACGGGGAACGCACATTCGGAATTTTACTATATAAAGATCAGACAAATATGGTTTGCCAGCCCTAATTTGACGAATTCTTGTTTTGTTCAACCCGGCAACGATACTTTGATACGCTCTAAAGCCGAGTACAATTCGGATTAACATCAGTAGCGGTGAAAACATTTACACGTGTGTTACATTAGACATTTATTTATGTCGCCGTGGCTTAGTGTCAAAAAACATCGGAATTATCTTTAACCCTTATATCCATCAAAATGACACAAATTTAATTGAAATATATCCTTTAAAATACAACCGTGTATCTATCATCATCTATATCAATTCAAAATAATTTGCTGTAGCGCACCGCTTCAGAACTGATTACACTTATTTGGCTATATACTATAATACTTTTTTATTATTGTATGTGTAAATGTCAATACAAAGTTTGTATGAAAGAAAATGTATGAAAAGTCGTACCGAAAATATTTTGGATTAATGAATGAGCCGTTCAGTTGTTCAACTGCCATTTTATTTCATTACACGGTCGTACTGTAAAGGCAAGATTTGATCTCATTTTCTATTTTAATAGTTAGTAACGGGGGCAGACAGCTAGTATTAAATACAATAGCTTTTATTGACGGCTTCGTTCGTACTTATATAGATTTGATCCATTCTTCGCGCACAATACGTTTTTCTAGGAGAAAAGTACCTTACATCCTATTTTATTCCACTGACAACGTGTTTGCATTATGCCATTATGATCGATTGAGTGATTGAGGCGTGAAAGCCTAACAAACAAATAAATAAACTCACTTCCACATTAATAATATTGGTTAGGATTATTGTAAAATTTCACGAGAATTCGTTCAGTACTTTTTGCGTGAAGGATTAACGAAGATTCAACCATCCTCAATAACTCTTTTTCTATATTTTCAATAAATAAACAATTTCACAAAAATGGTTACTATTGACCGTACAACATTTGACCGGAATATATATAATGTAATGTACTGTAGAATTTATCAATTTCTGTGTATTATTCACATAACGACATAAACACTCAATACATTAACGAATAGTAAAAAAATAAATGACATTATTTTTTATTAAAATACTATATATTCAACCATCCTCAAAACCTTTTATTTAATATTTCCAATAATTAAAGGATTTCACAAAAACAGTTACTATTGACCGTGCAACATTTGACCGGAATATATATTTTATTTTTTATTGTTTTTACAATTTTTCGGAAAACTTACAGTTAAATAAACATTATAAAACAAAGAGTAGGATACATGAAGGCCATTTACAAGTTTTCACAAATAGTGAACAAATATATATACATATATATGATATCTGGGTATCGTTATCATTCATGTAATAACAAAAACACTCAATACATTAACGAATAGTAATAAAATAAATGTCATGATATTTTTGATTAAAATACTATATCTTCAGTTCTTCACAAACCTACTTAGCTGCTTGTTGTTCGTTATTCTTGGCATGGGTTCACAATGCAAACTTACCCGCAAACAGTGCACAACTTTATGCATAGCGATGAAACTTTCAAACAAGGCACGTTTATCTTTCTTCGCTAAGTAAATAAAACTTGCAACTAGATATATAGAAAATGCTAGAGGTCTACAGTTTTGCGCGTTTCACGCCAAATCTACTAATTATTCTTTTAGTGTATGCTATTGCCAGGACAAGGTTTATATTAAAATGAGACATTTGAAAAATCGTATGGAAACGTGACAATTTTAAGTTAAAAAGTGTCTACACAAAAAAGTGAGTGAGACAGAAGACTGTACGAAGACCTTCAAAAATATTGAGAGAAATGACTGATTGACGTTCAGTAACTCAGTTGTCATTTTATTTCATTACATGGATCTACTGCTGTAAAGGAAAGATTTTCTATGTTAGTATACACCAGTGCGAATTTAGGGCGGACAGTTGATATAAAATATCCAAAAAAAAAAACATAAATTAAAACCAACAATTCGTACGTAATAATGTTCGGTTACATAAAATATCTACCGTAACAAGCAAACGCCAATGATTCGTAGCAAAAATGTATGATATTCGTACGATCGTTCATATGATATTTCCGGTTCTTATCATAAAAAAGCCTTCGTTTATCCCGGCGTAAGCTTTGTGAGCTTAAGAGGACGGTCTGTTTCAACATAATAAGTCGCCGACAACCTTTGCCCTTTCGGTCGCGCCCCCGCAACCCGCGTCAGGGATAAACGCCCAAACAAAAAACCGACTAAATTAAGTTCACAAATATGTCCTAACAAATTACCAGTGTTTCATACACCTGATCTTGTTTGCCTTGGAAACGGGTCTGAGGAGCACTTGAGTGTGTTTATATAGGTATGCTTTCTTTATAGCGTACTTGTAAGCTTTGATTCTGTCATAAGTTGGACCGATTCAGTCATCTAATAAAATATCATCTAAATAAAAATCAATTGCCGAATTTATACTTCAGAACGGTTACACCTATTTAGGAAACGTACCCATACTACGTAACCCATGGTCGACAATTTTTTTAACACGCTCCCTCCCCTTGATGGCCATCCGTAGTATATGAGACAATCCCTTCTAGTTTTCGTGTCGTAATTCATAAATACGGTGTACATTGAAGACCTCCCTCCCCCTCCTGAACGGGTCACGGGTACCCATACTACGTAACCCATGGTTGACAATTTTTTAGCACCCTCTCTCCCCTTGATGGCCATCCGTAGTATATGAGACAATCCCTTCTAGTTTTCATGTGGTAATTCATAAATACGGTGTACATTAAAGACCTCCCTCCCCCTCCTGAACGGGTCACGGGTACTCACACTACGTAACCCATGGTTGACAATTTTTTACCACCCTCCCTCCCCTTGATGGCCATCCGTAGTATATGAGACAATCCCTTCTAGTTTTCGTGTCGTAATTCATAAATACGGTGTACATTAAAGACCTCCCTCCCCCTCCTGAACGGGTCACGGGTACCCATACTACGTAGCCTATGGTTGACATTTTTTTAACACCCTCCCTCCCCTTGATGGCCATCCGTAGTATATGAGACAATCCCTTTTAGTTTTCAAGTGGTAATTTATATATACGGTTTACATTGGAGACCTCCCTCCCCCTCCTGAACGGGTCACGGGTACCCATACTACGCAACCCATGGTTGACAATTTTTTAGCACCCTCCCTCCCCTTGATGGTCATTCGTAGTATATGAGACAATCCCTTCTAGTTTTCATGTAGTAATTCATAAATACGGTTTACATTGGAGACCTCCCTCCCCCTCCTGAACGGGTCACGTAATATGGGTATATTCCCTTATTTAATCCTTTGTAATTGTATTTGTAATTATCAAAATGAAGTTCGAACAGAAACGTGAAAAAAATTTTTTTTTAAATCTCGATATACAAAAGTAAGTGTGTGGGTGAGACAGAAGACACTAACGAGATATTCAGAAATATTTACCGAATTGGCGTGCAATTTCTCGATTGCCATTTTATTGCATTGGAAAACTGTAAAGGGAAGATTTAGTCACAGCCTTTCATTCGTAATTTTCAAATATGATATGCCAGTGTGCATGTGTTCGTATTTCATTTCCCCCTTAACGCCTTGACCAATTTTGATTTAAAAAAGCGTACTTATAAATTGGATGATTCTTACCTATAGATGGATCCAGGGGGTGGCGCTTTTATCGTGATTATTGTATATATGTAGTTTAATTAAATTCATTTTTTTTTTTATTTTGTCCCATAAAACAATTATAATCCCAATTTTTCAAGAGTGGACTATAGGTAGTTTATCATAATTTTTATTTTTATATTATTTCAAGAAATGTAGAAATATACTGTAAATATCGAAAACTAATTTATAATAACAGTACATGAGAAAGCAATAATAACTCGGGACCACGATGATTTAAATGGCTGCTGTTTCCACCTTAATTAACTAGTGAGAGTTACGTAAAACACTATCCCCATTCAATTTATCATTATTTTATTTATTGCGCTTTTAGGAGTTAGCTAGTCAACCGCTCGTCTTTAAATTTTGCATACACGTTGTCAGAGTACAGAAAAGGATATAGAAGTATCTTTTAATTAGAAGAAACTACTCTTCCTGACAAAGCCGTAATCAATAGGAATATATAAAACTAAAGAGTTTGCTTGTAATATTAAAATAATAGCTAAATTCTAAATGAATATGAAACTATACACGGTAATTTTAGAAAAAAATATTTTTTTGTCTATCTGTTTGTTCCGGCTAATCTCCGAAACGGTTGGACCGATGTCGACTGGACTTTCACTAGCAAATATTATAGGGAATACATTATTTTGGAATACAAATTAGAGTTCTTTTCAAATATAAAGAAAACTAAAGAAGCAGGTTACCACGCACGGTTTCAAATTATAATTTTTTTTAACCCTTTTTATATTAAAATACTTTATTACAAAAGCATGTCTAAGCAATCTCTAGTAAAACATCTGGATTACATTTTTTATGCAAGCAACTTTGAATAGCATTCATTCAATTCGATCTAATCATTCAAAAACGTTCCATTACATGCAGAAATTTTGCAAACAATGTGCAATTGATGAATCATATTTTTATTCAGTTCTTAATTAAGAAAATTTATTTATTTTAAGTAAAATTGGTTATTATTATTGTGACATTTTGGTTAAATGAATATAATGTAATTATTAAAATAAGCAATATATAAGTTTAATATATTACGTCAAAGTGCGTAAATTGTAACATTTGACTTTTCTGAATTAAGACAAGTCCTATTTAAAATCCAACAATAAACATATGAAAAACTGGCAATTATTACTGGTCCCTCACTTTTGGCGCTACATCACTCGTTCCCCGTTGGGATTGCGCTAGGTAAATCTTAGACTGTATCGAATATAAGCCGATGCTGACCTCCAACCGTCTGTAGGGACGGATGCGGCAATTTGTACATATTTAAACATCCATGGAAAATGTGTTCACACTACACCTTACGAATCAGGAGATCCTTCTTTTAAATAATATAGTGTATACCTATTACTACATAATGTTATTTAAAGGAATTCTATCGTACTATATATTTGAATTATATATTAGCTTGAGCCTTATATATGAGAAATATCTATCAAAAACTAGCTGCCCGTTCCGGTTTCGCACGAGTTTATTATACAAGAAAATGAAACAGAGTACAATACTAAGAGTTCGCCCATGTAATTAAATGAAACGGTAACCGAACATTTGAACGGCTAATCTGTCAATTCTAATAATATTTTTGAAGACCTTCCTTATGTCTTCTGTCTCACTCACTCATTAATGTTTTGTATTGATATTTTTTATATACATATAGTTCGATTTTCGATATGATTTTTCAAACTTTTTCTTTCATACACACCTTAACTTGATAATAACAAACACAGAAAAACAAAAAATAGCCAATAGTTGCTGCAGTGATGCCTTTGAATAAATTTGAAAAATTTTTTATTTAATATTTTGTTATACTTATTATATTGGAGTTTCAACACCAACTCAAACACCGTTTGATAGGTCCTCATCATCAAAGTTAATACTCTTCTTCTTTATTTTTTGGCTCCGTCACGGTTTGTGCACTAGCCAGCGTCAAGTAACAAGATTTTGCCAAGTAAGTGTCTTGTGATAATTATAATATTCTAACAAGATGGTGGTTTCCTTGTTAGAACTTTCCATGGAGTTTTGGT
Source organism: Antheraea assamensis (assembly GCA_035772565.1). Taxonomy (NCBI): domain Eukaryota; kingdom Metazoa; phylum Arthropoda; class Insecta; order Lepidoptera; family Saturniidae; genus Antheraea; species Antheraea assamensis. Next base: position 2,020,889 of record JAQQSE010000106.1, on the reverse strand, counting down.
GGCATCTCAGAATGTATGCTCCGTGGTATTATTTCCCATCCACTTCACTTGTGGATAATAACCGAACTAAATTACGTAAAACACCACCAATATTACAAAATATGGAGTCTAATAACACAAGATTATGAATAAAATATAAAAACCACTACATGACAGACTAAGATCCCGCCAAAAACTGTTAATACTCTTAAATATGTTTTCATGAATGACGTGTTCCGCATATCATGTTGCTATATTTCACCACTAGATGGCGCTTCAATTTGAATTTACGAGATATTCGAATATTTCACGGCTTGCTGTCTTATCCTAATAGTGTTAAAGCATTGAATCTTTTGTAAACTGTTGAGTCGCCGTCAGTGACTCTGTCTTGTTATATTGAATAGTTCTTTATCAGTGATTGTGTCTGATTTGTGTTATATGCCGCTAAATAAATTAAAATAGAATTTGGAAGAAAAAAAAATAAAGTGATATATCATGGTCTGTATATATTGGTATATTATATTATGGTCAAATTTCTATAACGATACAACTAATAATTATACTGAAGCAGTATTTTCTATGCAAACAGATTATTTGAAGATTCTCTTAACAACCCATCAAAGTAATATTATCAAAGTTTATTGGGTTACCAAGTATTCCATTTCAATTTAGTAAATATAACTGAAATTATAATTCCTACGAATAATATGAAGGCCATATTCATTACGTCGTAAAAGGCCAGTAAAGTCTATAGAGTTCATATACCTTTGAAAATGAGAATTTCAAATTATTTCCTATACTTTCTAATACGACAAAATACTATATAAAAATCTGCTATTTAATATTTAATCATGCGTGAATCTGCCACTTAATGATGTACTCCTCGTGTCAAACAGATTTTACTTCCGAGAGCTTATTTCTTATAAGCCGGTTCACTAACTACGTGATCGGTACAGACATAATATCTGGGAAATGATATTTCTTTTCATACGTCTTGTTTGAAACAAAACTGACTTTATTACATTAATCGCCATTATGTTACTTTTTATTGTTAAGAGATGGCATCACAGTCGACATAGCTCGCGCTTTCTTATGATCGTTCTCATTGTGCATCATGAGGCTATCTATCCGACATTGTATCAATTTGCCCTCTGCAATGAACTGCGACAGCGTTTCTGTGCCAATACAACCCACAGACCTTCAAGAAACGAGCCTACTCCTTCCACAACGGCCGGCAACGCATTTGTGATGTCTCTCGTAACGCAGGCGTCTATGGCCGGCGGTGGTACTTACCATCAGGTAACCCGTCTGTTCGTTTGCCTACAATCGCATAAAAAAAGTAGTGCGTACTTATGTACATGCGTTAAAAGTTATACTTCTTTGGCGTAACGAGATAAAAATCTTTTTAAAAATTTTATCTTTCGCCTTATTCTACGTTTGTAGAAAAAACATCACTAACAATAGAAAAAAGGTATTTAATACATACATACTTTTTTAACTAAAATGTTGACTATAGCTAACTTCAGGATTTCGTTTTTTCGTGATGGAATGTGCGCGCATCGTAAAAATTTACTGTCATAATTTTTCCCTAACGCGCCAAAAAAAGTATAACTTCAACAAAAATAAATAATAAAAATAAGTGTGCACTCGTCTGCTCGTTATCTTGTTGGTCAAAAACACAGTGTGAATTTTCCCCGTGGAAATAGTTCCATAAACACATCTAACAAAATACAATTGTGTACAGTTATCACAAAATAAATATATATTTAAAAGTAAGATAAACCAGATCGAGTTTCTTACCGGCTCTTCTCGATGATGACTGGGTTATTTTCCGAACCGGTGGTAATGTGTCGACATTCATAAGCGCCTACTCAGTGCATAAATTGAATAATGTATTATTGACTTTGATTTCAATTTCACAGAAGTAAAACGATAACAGGAACGCTTACATATCAGATTTAAAATAGCAAATTCCGATTATGAGTTACTAAAATATGCGCTTATACCTATAGACTGATTTGTAAGAAGGCTTTAGTAATTCGCATACAGAAGTGGCACTGTCGTTCCTTTGCCGAGTCTCGGTTATGGCTGATATTAAACTGTATTTGATATTTGGAAATCGACACTGAGCTATTTTTACTACCACTTTGTACAAACATACATTACTGGGACTCAGTTCGTAGCGTACATGCTTACTAGTGTTTACGCATTGGGCGAAATTGTCCCCAAAATAAATAGATGAAAATATTTGCCAATTCAATTATTGTAAATGTAACTTATAATTTGAATTTAAATCATTTTATAAGTAAAACTCGTTGTTTATTGGGAATTTCGCAACAAACAATCTTATCAATATTTTAAGTCGTCACAATTGTGCCATTATCGGAATTTCAGTATGTGCATATTCGAAAGTACGAGAAAAGAAAACGAAATGATACACAAAATTTATTTTATTGGCATACAATAAAGCTCAAGAAGAGTTTCAAAAAAAATAAAATCGGTTGGAATGCATGTGAGAAAAAGACACTGAACTGTTTTCTCTTCACTTTTATCACATATAGATAATTAATTTGTTAATTATAACTACATTTCAAATTCATAATGGATATTACATTAATAACATAATGTTTAAGAAATTTACTCCTCGTTTAGGCAAATTTTTAAAACCGTCTTTTTCCATAACGCAATTTTAAATTCAATATTTCAAAAGTCAATTGAACGAAACTCATGACGTTATTTAAGTACTGACGTTAAATTTGGATATATCTGATTACATTAAAAAAAAGTGTGCGTGTACTTATGTACACGCTTTAGAAGTTATACTTCTTTGGCGTAACAAAATAAAAATCTTTTCAAAAGTTTTATCTTTCGCCTTATTCGTTTGTAGAAAAAACGACACTAACAATAGAAAAAAGGTATTTAATAGATACATACTTTTTTTTAAGAAAATGTTGACTATAGCTAACTTCAGTTTGGTCGGTTTGTCGTGACGGTGTTGCGCGTGCATCATAAAAATTTACTCTCATCATTTTTCTCTTAGGCGCCAAAAGAAGTATAACTTCAAAAATCGAACGCGTTAACTGCGACGCATGACTGGAATTTACTCCTTGTCTTCGAATATATACAATAATGAAAGGGAGATTAAATAAGCCCTTCCCTTATAGTACTAAGAGCATGTGTAGAGTTTAATTTATATTCATCATCATTATTAGTTTGTAAGAGAGCCACTGTAGGGCCATGGGCCTCTTCCCGAAGGAAGATATGGGATAATCACAACGCCGCATTGGCGATTCCCAACTCTGAGAAATCTACAGTTCTATATTTTCCCATATCTGGTGCTACTACAAGAATATTTTTCAGGTTCAGGTTCCTTCACGATGCTTTACTTCATCATCAGCCGATAGTGTTACCAATTTAAATTAGTAAATGTAAATGGCATTCGAACCTGCGGACATCGGATTGATATTCGACCGGTGAAACTAAAATAGTCTATATAAATAAAATAATATTATACAAATATGCGCGAACACTTGCACGGACGGACAACATAATGACTTCAAATTTTCTTAAAACTAATTTCGTTCGACACCTAATTTGTGTACTGCGCGAGCGATACATGAAAATCGATTCTTTAGAAGTAACCTCTAACACTATAATTGAATATATAACTTTATTATTCGTATTCATTTTCAATAAACATTTAAGGAACTCGATAATCAATTGTTTTGTTCATAATGAGCTGATGCGCGCCACTTCGTCCACGTGAATATGCTTCGTCACTTCAAATACATGTCTTACCAAAATCATGATTCGTCTGTGTTTTAATTTTATTTGTAGTCACTTTATCGTCACTACTTACAGAAAAGCGTAATCGTATGTTGTCTAGATCCTTCTTTTTTCATAATTCCAATTGTATTATAATACATATAGAAAATTATAGAATAAAGTAAATACAACCAAGTTTTGATTTATATCTTCTTCCTTTCAACACTAATAGAATTCTAGTGCTCGAATATCTAAATATAAATAATTGAAAGATAAAACGAGTACAACAAAAATCAATCTAATATGCATTGATGCCTAATTCTTATAAAATTATCGGTATATATTAAAGGTGTTAAACAAGAAAACACAAAAAAAAAAAAAATGAAATCGACTTCAAAAAAATCTACTCTAAAAAATGCACCAGAACTTTTATGGCCATAGTTAAATTTCTACTTAGGTTTACATTGTCATAAACCTGTCGATATCTCAAATATTTCAATATATGTCCAATTCGATATCGAAGAGTTCTCTACCTGTACCTTCAAAATCCAAGGTCCAATGCTATTCTAAACTGGAACCCCCTTGAAGATATATATAATAAAAAAAAGAATTCCCAAGTCGATTTATAAGTGGTGAAGTTATGAGGTTGAAGATACAAACCTGGTTTTGAACGTCGTTTAAAAAGCCAAATATCACGTATCACTTTTGTAATAGTAGAAACGGAGTTGAATAAACTGATTATAAATTACAAATCATAGAAGAATTGTTTAATGTGATTAATCCTCTAAATAACTTATAAGCGAAATTATATTATTGAAACACATTAATAAAAAATATAACCATTATCCCAGTAGAAGATTGCGTTGTGATAACTTATTTTTCAATGTTTTCAAAATACATATGATTTCATAAGGAAATTTCGGACAAAATAATTGACTACGAAAAGGAAACAGTTGTGCGTTCCAACACGAGATTCTAATACGTTTCGAAGAACATAAAACTCGTCGGAGCTAACGCAAACTCGCATTTCTCATGACAATGTAAAAGAAAATTTATTTGTGCATATAAATCTTCCAACTTTATATAAATGCACAATTCATTAGTGTTTACTTATTCCACTTTGATACATCGCATTCATTCGATGTATAAACTATCCGTTTTATGTACATTGTCGGTTAGTAGCATGTTTATATATTAAAAATTAAATCCACAACGTGACCGCTACGTGAGTAATTCCAACTATATTTCAGGTCAACCCGATTACGATCAAACAACGTACATTACTTTTTATTACAAACTTTGTGAACGTCTCGGCTTCAGGGCGCGAGAAGTTTCTTACTAGTCAGATAACCTTTCACCTTTCATACGATTATACGCAATTTGTTAGGAATAATATCATTATTATTTATCACACATTACGTCCAACGGTAATTAATCGATCTTCATTTAAGTAGGTCAGCGTCCCATTATTTATTTTTTTATAAAATCGACATGGTTTTTTTTCCAAAAGGCAACATATAACTTTTTAACTAAAAATGTTTTATTAAATATATATATATATGAATAATAAATGATCAAGACTTACCGGTAATTTATCGATCTTAGGCCACAATAAAGTTCAATCGGTTTCACATTGAAAACTAGGAAAGTTTCACTTATAAATGCTCACCTGCGTTCGCGTATATACAAAAGTGTTATCATTTGTGGTCGTCCGAGCGAGCGGAGTTAGGGCGGCGTGGGGACGCACGCTGCGGGCGCGCCGCGCGCATCGTCGCCTCAGCTCGGCTCGGTGCGGCTCGGCTCGGCTCGGTGCGGCGGCTGGCACACGAGCAACCGGCGCGGGGCGCGACGAGGACTGTCCCGGGCGGGGTTGCCACCGCACGAGCGAGCCGCGCCGCCGCGTTTCGTTGCCCTAAATTCGCGTTAGAGTCACGATAATTGTCGTACCGCTGCCTGCAGCCGCGACGGCCGCACAGCCTATCGATTCGCCTCGCGACGTGTACGTTTCGTGAAAGTAAAAAGTTAACACGGATGTGATGCGGTCAACGGTTTAACGTGGTGAACGCGATCCTGGCATTTTCTAGGTCACGAAGTCAATTTAAAAGTTAATATTGATTCTTCACCTTGTGCTTCGAACCCAATTACCAACGAACAAATTGGGATGTCGGAATGAAACTAAACAGAATTTGTATATTCACTTTTACCGAACGAATCTAATAAATCATCAATAAAAGGACAGGTTCGAATGTTGCAATCAGCTAAAACTTTCGGTGATGGAAAAAAACATGAGGAAACCATAGTATGTTCATAGGGCTCTTTACCTGGCTTGCTACCTCTCTCAAGTTATAAATCTGTCATCAAGCACCTATAGGTGTGTTCCGACATCCACAATTGAGAGCACTTCTTCTCTAATGTTTATTATGTTATCATCTTAGGCCCAATCGTAATTTATCATCAGATGACATTTTCATCAAACGCTAGAACCCATAAAGTAAAAAAATATATATTTCATGTACATTTACGTGAAAAATTAACGTGTATTTCTTCAACTATTTTTAGTAGTTACAACGTACGAAGTAACGTCATAGAAAAAGCTATACAATTTGGAGTGTGAAAGTATTCGTAATAGCACTTTAATGCGCTACACTTGCTACAGATATGGCCAGGTCGCGTTGCGCTCGCTACGCTTGTGCTACGCGTCGGCGCTCGCTACGACGTCAAATGGCTGCCTACACACCGAATTATTTATGAACACTAAAATATTTTATTCTGTAGTTTTCACCACATTTCAGGTCCGAGATTTCAGAGACTACTTTGTCCATTACTTAAATAAACAATTCTTATTTCATATATATATTTTATAGCTTAAATAACAAAGACCATTGTTAATCAAATATATTATTTTTTGTTCGTTTAAATGCATTAATATCTGAAATCAATACTTAGATTTGCATTTTATATTAGTCCATTTGTTGAGGAAGATTATAGGCTAATAGGTCAACATCATGCTTATGACTCTTTGGTGCGGATAAATTACAATACAAAAAGTAAATCAGAATATAAGCTAAGCGAAAACGAAGCAATAGGGCACGCTGGCCGTGTGGAACAGCGCGAGGTGGAACAGTGAGCGAACAGTCGATGACGAACTGTGAATGCCTATACCAGCATGGTAACGCAATAGTGGTGCTTTGTATGCAATTTATATAAACTTAATTTAGTCTGTCATAGAGTAGAAAACAGTGTAATAATTGTAACCCCAGTTCTCAATACTGCGTTTTTTACTTGCTGAGTTTTTTTTTACTACAAAAACCGATAACACTTGATTACGTCGTCAACGTTTTACACTGTGATACAATTATAGTATAAGAGATTAAGGTAAATATAGTGTACTTTTGAAAGTAGAATAATATGAATGAATGAATATATTATTGCACTTTATATTTATCGTACACTGGCGAGATTATTTCCCGCTAATTTTAAGTTCGAAATTTAAAGCCGAATAAGGATTATTCATTTGTTTTATTGAAAAAAATCCTTTTAGCTAGCGTAGGCAAATTTTATAAAAAGGTTTTTTGTTTTATTTAAATGGGAAAAAAACAAGTTCGGTGCCAAGGATGTACCACTACCTCGAGGATGGAATTCGACTACTGGCAGATTTTTTTTAGATCTATACTACAATATTTTGAGCGGAGAGTAAAAATCTACTTATTTTGACACACCCTAATGTATATTCAAATATATGTATACAGAAGAAGATCACTCTGTCTCCTGTTTGTCAAACAAATGTAGGTGTTGTTAAATTTTAAAATTGGCGATAGTTTCAACCTCTTGAAGAAGACGCACTAACGTATTCTATAATCGTATGGCGGTTACCGTGAATGAGTTTGTATAGAGTGTAGACGTCACAAATTCCTCAAAAGAGTTTTATATCCAGTTAGCTGCAACGGCTAGATTAAAAAAAGTGTATGACACACTGAATCTATGTTTTTTTTCTGGCAAAACCTAAAACAGTACTTCTTAGATTACTCAATTACATTCGTTAAATGATTAGTCTGTGAAAGCAGGTGTAGAAAACTGTAGCGAGATAATTGAAGAGTAAATAATTGTTAACAGTCAAATGTAAATTCACACAACAGTGTGAAATGATACACAGCAGCGATGCGATCTGATCGAACGGCCGTAGTTAGGCGAATTTCGTTTGTTGAGTGTCGACGGATAAATACTCTCTCATTCTATAAAACACGTCACAAACGACGATTCGCTTCTCTTTGAAAAAGTTTCACCTTCAGTTGAAAGTTTATATTTGTACATTGTATACATTGTATACACAACGTATACATTTCCATTATGTAGTTAATGCAGTGTCTTATCTCTGACAGCAATCTCTTCCAAGCAAACTTTTATTTTTAGTCTGTAAAATTTTATTAGTATGACATTTCAGTATTTATTTCATCAAATAATAGGAGTGTTGGCGACTCTGTTTGCATTTTTAAATTATCTTTCTAACAAATTGTTAATAGTTATAAATTGTTCACAAAAGGAAATATTGTTAAATTATATACTTATTTGTTATAACATAATTTTATTAGGAATTTTTATAACAGTTTTATCTAACAGAGTCTTGTCTTAGTTTTTGATGTACATTAATTAACTCCGTCGATGTCCGTGCTGCGCCGTCTTGCTCCTGCGACCAATCACGATTGATGTATCAGCGCCCTCATTGGCTGACGTGCGCCACGTAGTATTCAAGGGAACTGATTGGACAACGACCAAAGCGACGATGGTGTATCGGCGCAGACAATACTAATATGCATGACTTAAACGATTTTTACTGCATCGCCATCTGGTGACAAATTTTAGTAAAAAGAATAGGATAAGAACCTTTTCCATGAATAAACACTTAGGTGTGCAAACTTTAATGACGAACAGTCATTCTTTGAGATTGTCGATCTTAAATATAGCAAAGGACATTGTTGCAAATATAATAATTTATTTACAAGCGGACATCCATAACAAAAAAAGGAACTTTACAGATAAAACATTTTGTTTTTTTTTTAGATACTATCTTTAATTATATTAGAAATCTATGTACGTATAAATGAAATTGAAGTATCTTTTTTTATAGATTTTAGGTTTTGACTAAAGTCTCATCTGATGTTAAATTACGATGTGGTCTAAGGTGGTAAATACGCTAAACCTAGAAGGAGGACTGGCTTTTAAGTGCCGCTGCCGGAATACAGGTACTTGGCGACAGATATTCAACTAGAAAGTGGTAGGTTGCTAGGTGACTTTAGAAAAGACCCCACCGCCTATATATTCTTTGCTTGAAATAATATCTAAAACGCCTCGACCGTTTTCGACGAGGGTTTCACTAGCAGCACAGAGAATTTTTAAAGTATTACCCCTCATCTAAATATCATTCCGCTTTTCTATAATGACTATACTTTATTAATATAATTTAAGAGACGTATCTTAAAAGGGGTATAAGAATTATAATACTGAAGTAAGGAATGACAAGTTACTTTAAAACAAATGACGACCCAAGATTAATCCCAGAAGTATCATAACCCACAAGAATGAAACTCATGCGACCGCAATCCCTGGCAATAGGTATTCAGTATACAAACGAACATAGACATGACATATGTAGAACTAGAATTACCCCGTACTTTTAAAACTTTCTTTTGAATCATCCCATAAACCTGTTGCCGAATTTGATTCACTGAGAAAATTTAAAGAACAAATAATGAGAACTTTAACATTACTTAGTAAGAATACTATCGCAATTGCAGTCGCAGTATCAATCGCATCACAATAAAAACTTATTTACAATTGATTAAAATTATTTTAAATTCATTCGTTAACATTTTCCTACCTTCCAAAAACAAAATCTCGTGCACTAGGATTACTTAATTTTCTTTTGAAAATACATCAAGTCCTTTGAGTGCAATAAATGAAACATTTAAAGGTTAATATTATAGTTATTTCATCATATAACGAACAGAGTCGGTGGTCAGTGTCTGAACGGTGATTACGTGACCAGAAACATTATTAGCTAACGGGAAAAAAAAAGCTGTAAACTTTTAAAGAATCGCTAGAGAAATGATGGCGCACGCCGCACGCACCGCTGCGGTATCACGCAAACCATACAAAGCTTTCGATCTGACCGCAGTGTTGCGGTGTATTTGTACACAGTTGGGTTAAATTTTGAAGCGTCGATGACTCATTTGTAGCTTGTTGAATACGCTCAAACGTAGAACGCCAGTTCGGATCGGACAAATTTTTTTTCATATCTAATATTATAAATGAGATAGTGTGTTTGTTTGTCACGCTTTCATATCTAACTACTCCTCCGATCATTATAAAATGTTGCATGCAATGTTTTCAAGAGTATAGAGTATATTCATCCAGAAAAAATTAACTGCTCCCGAGGGATTGATCAAATCTACATTAAAGTGAGTGAAGCCACGGCCAAAAGCTAGTTTTCCATAAAGAAATAGAAACTTCTTTCACAATTATTTCCAAAACTTCAGCTAATATATATCGATTATTACATGACATCTCAATACTAATTTTAAAATTTTGCGCAATGCATTGTGGTTTTCCAATTCCCATACAAATAGTATGAGATTATTTTTGCAACATTTGGAACTTTAATAACTCGTTAACTATGGCCTATAAAAATAATTAAAAAAACTATTTTGTTTGCGAGATACGTAACCAACAAATCGTAATGTCGGTTTGTTCTTTCTTAAATTTAACATTCACATACGATAACTCTTGGTGAAAACAAAAATATATACTTACGAACTAATACCGGTGATTTTGTCTGCGTTATCTATTATTTTGACTATATATTTTATATACCGAGGATAAAACATAAGCGCCACACCGCTTGCCCCACTTCTTCACAGCAAGAGAACAAACACAACGCTGAACGAACTCCAAGTTTAATAATATTATATTAAATGAAGCTATCGTGATAATCCATTTCTTACATAATGGTCAAGTGACTAAGAAGCAAAGTTACATAAATTTGAAGCGTCAAGAACCGCCTACCTCAATTATTTTATTTGTATACTAAAAAATACCCAGGTTTTTCCAATGAGACACAAATATATATGCTTACTTAGATACTTTTCTCTCGTACTGAACACGCATCATCACTCGAATTACAATTATTTTGATAGAGGAAGTGATTTTAATGAAACAAAGACTAAATGTTACTCGAGGACATGCTTTGCGATTTTCTTAATGATGTTTATAATAAGCTTTGCACTTTAGCAGTTATATGTGCACAAACAAACAACCAGATAGAAATGTCTAAATATGTCTTTAACTACATACTCTTAGTCGCTTGCAATAATTATTTACACAAAAAAAAAACTGAAAAGTAATACACAAGTAAAATTTACAGTTTTATTATATGTGTAGATTACAAGATAAAAATAAGAAAGAATAAAATTATCTTTCATCTATAGATATATATATTATAACTATTTATCACAAAGCTGTTAAAATTGTGTCCTTACATTTAAGAGCCAGATAAGTTTCTATGATCAGCGTATTATTTACCTTCGAATACCAAATAATAGTACTTTTAAAACTATATCATCTGAATCATTATACAAGTTTTAAACCTATATTACGTTATTATATTTATAAATAAGAGTCTCCGTGAAGTGGCTATTTATATATTAAAAATAAAATTAACCCTGAACCAACGTTGGAAATATTTCCTTTTTAATTAAAATTGAGTGAACGTTAACTGTACGAGTCAATAAGCCATTATTAAAAACCTTACAAACAAAAAAGACCGCTACAACTAAAGAATTAAGCAATTAATATCTTAAGTGAACCGAATTTTATATAAGAGTTTCAAGTTGGTAAAAACAAGATTGTGACAAATGCTGCCATCTGTTATACACGTTAAAAAACTATTATCAAAGATAAGAATACATTTATAGAGTTTTTGTCGTTATCTTAATGTGTCATGTAGTGCTTTTTATATTCTACTAGCGGCCCGCTCCGGCTTCGCACGTGTATAAAATATATAGCCTATGTCATTCACTGTAAAAATGATTAAAATCGATCCAGTAGTTTTGATTTATTCATTACTGCCTGTGGCCCGCACGCGTTCAATTTGGAGTAACCTCAAAAATAACACTATTTCTCCACTATTTAATTTATGTTATTATACATATAAACCTTCCTCTTTAATCACTCTATCTATAAAAAAACGCATCTAAATCCGTTGCGTAATTTTAAAGATTTAAGCATACAAAGGGATATAGGGACAGAGAAAGCGACTTTGTTTTATACTATGTAGTTATATTCTATTCATAATCTTGTGTTATTTAACCCTCTACTGTGTAATATTGGTGGTGTTTTACGTAGTATAGTTCGACTATTGTGCGCAAGTAAAGTGAATAGAATATAACACCACGGAGCATGAATTCTGAGGTGCCATAAATCTCCCTGGAAAGTTCTAATAAGGGAGCCACCATCTTGTCACAACATTGAAATTAACACAAGATACACATACCCATTCGATAATGACAGCAATAATCTAGAAGTTTCGATGCCGAAAAAAGTATCTACGTAGCAAAATGCAAAGGACATAATAATTACAGGAATTGGAATCGATACTGCACTTTTATATAATACAGACGATCGGTCGCAACCCCGTTCGCGTTATTTACAGTATACAATTGAATAAAAATAGGCTATAAATATATGTTACTTACGGAGAATATAATAATTGTCTTATCACCTTCATTACTTATTTATTATAGAAATGAATATTTAGGATTTCGTTCCAAAAAGAAAACGCTTCTGCTAAACCTGCTCTGACCTTTTTAAGCTTACAGGGCTATACGTTTTTTTTAATATATATTATAGGGAGCAAACGAACAGGTGGGTCACCTGATGGTAAGTGATCACCGCCGTCCATAAGCACTAGCAACACCGGGGGAGTCGCAAGTGCGTTGCCGGCCTTATTATACGTTTGTAGAACCGTAATAAATAGCAAACTGTAATAATGTTCACAAAGTTTGTTTTATTATGGCAGACACCTTAACTGCTTATAAGAATTTCAAAAACGATGTTTCAGTGGATAGTGTTTTCGGAAACCGCTTCGATCGACGTAGGTCCTAATATTACAATGAGCCAGATTCATTAGTGAACAAAAAACATTTTACAATAACTTCTTTCATTTACTTGATCTCTTCAGTTCTACAACTGTTATAAATATCTAAATATGTATATCGCTTATTATTTTCATATTAGGTAAATGACTACTAAACATTTTAACAATGTTTTATATTTAGAGTACTTCTTATGATTGATCGAGATACTGTCAATCTTAAATGATCAATCATAAGCAAGTGTTATAAATGTCTAAATATATCAATTATCATTTTCATGTTGGTTAAATAATTGCTAATGATTATTATAAAGTTCTACATTTAAAGTACTTCTTATGATTGGTCGAGATACTGTCAATCTACAACGACCAATCATAAGCAAGTAAATTGGTGGGGATGAAATCACAATAGCGCGCATTCAGAGGTATGTCGGGCATTCGTTATTCAAGATCAAGAGCAAACACATGGGATATATCGCCTTTAGGCTGTTGTAAGTAAAACGGTACTGTAATAAGACTGATAGTTAATACTGCGTAAAGTGTTTTTGTATTTAAAGTCCCTGCTACTGGTTGATGAACTAACACGGTTTACATCTCAGAAGCGGGATTAGCAACTTAGTGCCCACAACAAGATCTAAAATACGCATAAGTATTTGGTGAACATACGTAGAAAACGTAAGGGTTATTTATTATTTTATTTCGTTATGTTTATCTACCCTCGTGGATCCTTCTAAAGAATATTTTATTTGAATTTCAAATGAGGTAAGGTCGTGATTATCGAAGTAAAAATGAGACAACAAGTTTATTTTTGTTGTGTATAGACCTACGGTTTTAAAGTTTAAAGTAGTAACTACGAGCATACATTTTTTTTGATACATCAAGACTTGCTAAGGCCAAAATAACAAGTGTAAGCGTTTATTAGATGTGCTGACCCAGCTTGTTGACGAATTTAGCTCTTTTGATTATAGTAAGCTGTTTTGTTAAAGCAATAATAATATATCCGTAGGTAATGAAAAAAAATCCTGTATTAATTGTAGTGTTTTTTCTTGTAATATACGTTGTGTCTGTGACTACGTGGATAAATGAAGGTATTCTCGTAAAATGGTGGCGCCTCCACAAACTCGTAAAATGCTGGCGCCTCCACAAAGATTTCGTGACACAACATGAAACCGTATCCATGGTCGCGGGCGTATGCGCTCGAGACTGAAAAAATTGTGGCAGTCTCCGCAGTCGGTTGCAGTCCGGGCGGTCCAGGGTAAGGTTATCGCCACGGGCGATTGGTCAGTCCCGCTCCAGTTTGCATTATATGAGAAGGGCGAGCTAACGATATCGTCGTCATCGGCGCTCCAGGACACGATCACGTGTTCTGGAATGGCAGGTGACGCGCCGTGCATAATCGAGGTATTCACCTAGGCACAGAACTTTGCGCCTTCGCACACCGTCCTGTGAAGTAACACGTCGCCGTAATCCCGAGTGAAATAACAATTTGTTCATTGAAATATTCGATTGTGCTCTTAGGGCTTTGTATAATACAAGCGATCGCAATAGGTATCAGGTCTTAAATAGTGTAATGCCTGGATTTTGATCCTTTTATGTAATGAACAAACGGTTAATACATGCCTTCACAAAGTTGACTAATCTGCACGGATCTAGGGTGGAGCGATAAGTAAATAGTCCATTACGCCTTACCAAAATTAACAGGGGTAGCTAAAACTTGGTATCACGGTTCCCTCGCTTCTATTTTTTTAGGCCAGAATGGAAACTACAGTTAAAAGATTTTTCCCCAACTAGGGATAATTATGCTCATTTACTAACTAAAATGCTCCACAAAAAGGTACGCCATAGGGAGTTGCTCTTATATCAATGTGAAATGTGAGGAAAACGTGCAGTCGACTGTATCATAGTAATATAGAAGATCGTGGTGTTAGATTAGAAGCACAATTTGAAGACTGCAAAAAGTGCTGCTTTGTTGTGAGGGACAGCAGCTGAGGTAGACACTAAATTTTGATTGCAAAAACGGGTAGTTCGAGTAATGTACAATGAGGGACCTCGCGAATCATTAAAGGCTAAGTTTCAAGAATTCGGTGTCTTAAATCTGGCTTCCCAATACGTTCTTGATAATTTAATGTATGTTCGCAAAAATTAGAAATTGACAAACTGGTCGTTCCATGTTTTAGACTCGGTAAAACCAGTAAGTGTTAGATTTTTTGTATAACAAAGTCCCAAAACATATTACCGATTTACTAGACAATGAGTAGTGCCATTTTAAGCGGGTTGTGGTGTCGAAAGGGCTTTTATAGAGTGGATCGATAAGTGAACGATGGTGATGTCTGGAATTGACTCCTTTCTGTACACCCACTAAAATTGATTGTAACATATACATATATAATATATGTGTACATATACATATATAATATATGTGTACATATACATATATAATATATGTGTATGTTAAAAAGATAAGCGCCTTCTTAGGGCCTAAATTGTATAAAGTATATTTGATTTGAGTATCTGGTTGATTTAGGAAATGAGGGTACTTTGGTCCGTCTCGGTGAAGCTCGACGTTTAGCATTAGACTGGAAGGTAGGAGAGGTGCCTTTATTAAGGGGATAGGTAACGTACCATATAGCCCACTTGGTAATGCGAATGTCATGATCGAGGTGCAGGAGTGTAGTAGAAAATTACGTAGAGATTGGTAGTAGATGACTTTTTAAACAATTGCCCGGTACTATTAAGACTACACTTTCACGGAAGGACCCTCTGTCAAAATGATAAGGTCGGAATCCGGTGTTTTAAGCGTTGAGTCTTATTTTATTTGCGCACTCTTATTCGTGGAAGAGACGCGCATTAAATACGCCGAATTAAGGGTGATCCGGGTTAACTAGCGCAAATCTGTTTCAGTTCTTGTGCTTCGTCTTACGCATTAATGTATATGAACGGTATTTTGATTACTACCCTATCATTCGACGAGAGAATGGCCCGTCAAGTATTCAGAGAGCATTTTTGGTTACTTTGTCGCACCAACCAGTTTAATTATGGCCCAAACGACAAGCTTCATTAGTATACAATTTAAAACTTTTACTAAATCATGCGGTATAAAGCACGTGTCGCCACACCCCCGAAAGAATGTAGTAATAAATCTAGACGGGCCAAATGGCTTATGGGATGAACATTTACCAGACATACAGTCGGGTATTTTGCTAAATGACTTTACGCCTGAAGTGAGGGAGAGTTTAGACAATATTAGGACTAGCGCTGGTGGCCTTATTAGGACACAACAGGTGAAGGAAAAATAAAACGGTAGGATAGGTATAGCAAGATGGGAATGAATTAGAAGGAAGGCGATTTGGTTAGAGTATAAAGAGGTGCGATAGGTATAGAACAGTCAAAGAAGCTCGAACCTAGATGTAATAGAAGTCCTTACAGAATTAAAAATGTGCTCCCCAACGATAGATTCGTGGTCGAGGATATGCCTTTCACAAAGTCTAGTTAGAGGTTTGCGGCTATAGTAGCTATTGATAAAACATATCGTTGGATTCGTTTCAACGAACCCGTACCAACCGATTCCGATTCTGGTTGTGGCGATTTGTAAATTGACGTATAAATTAATGTATTCATACAAATGAACATGGATATTGTACACTCACAGAAATAACGGGCTTATTAGAGGCTGGCTAATAATCGATTATCAAATTGGTTGTCGTTGATTACACAGTATGCTTAAAGTAAAAAAATAAGAATATGATGTTATGATAACAGCAATGTTAATGTGATTCTAGGTACCGATGATTAGTGTCATGTATCATCGCAAGTAGCTAAAGTATTTAGTGGCTGAAATATTTGCTGGTCAATGTCGTCGACCAGTAAATACCGATTCATTAGGGTCACGTACTGATGAATTGGTGTGAGGTGCCAGGTAACGGGTACCTCACATTTTAGCAATTAGTGCAACAGTGTCTACTTGTCAAGGTCATGGACCAATAAATACACTACCAATATAAAAATATGTGGCTAGGCTATGGAGGGATGTCAGGTAACCGACACCCTTAAAAGCAATGTTTACGTGATTGTAAGCTTTGATGAAAGTATTTAATGGCTGAAATATTTGCTGGTCAATGTCTTCGACTAGTAAATACCGATTCATTGGTTAGAGTCGCATACTGATGAATCGGTGTGAGGTGCCAAGTAACGGGTGCCTCACATTTTGGCAAAATAGCTCAAGTATTTAATGGCTGAAATATTTACTGGTCAGTGTCTTCGACCAGTAAATACAGATTCATTGGTTAGGGTCACGTACTGATGAATCTGTGTAAGGTGCCAGGTAACGGGTGCCTCACATTTTGGCAATTAATGTGTGGCACCGGTAACAAACATCGTGTCAGACGGTTAGAAGTGCGGCTAATGGTACCAGCTGCACCGCGCGCGATCTGCGCACCTCGACACTGCGAGCAAACCCCGCACGTCGTGCACGCAGTCTTCCGAGATAGTCATCCCACGCTACTGGTCAAGATACCCGTGATTAGTGTCATGTATCATCGTAAATGGTTCAAGTATTAAATGGCTGAAGTATTTGCTGGTCAACGTAATAGATCAGTAAATACCGATTCATTGGTTAGAGTCACGTACTGATGAATCGGTATGAGGTGCCAGGTAACGGGTGCCTCGCGTTTTAGCAATTAGTGTAACAGTGTATATACTGGCCAAGGGCATGGATCAATATATATACTGCCAATATAAAAAAAAAGTAACGATGCCAGGGATGTCGGGTAACAGACACCCTTAAATTATAAAGATTTGCTGATTAAGGTTATGGATTATGACATAATGTAAAGTAATTGTATTTGTGCTTTAATTAGATACTAAATGTAATGTATCACTAAGCCAGTGAGTTATATTGATTTCCATTTTTGTAATTACAATTGAACATTTAATTCTCTCAGCCATTTTAAGGCGTCGTCGGTAAGATTGATCAGTTTGTCGGTGAACCGTTGTATTGTCGAAGTGGACATTCCTCGATGATGTGTTGGATTGTTTGCCTTTCCGCCCCGCAATCTCAATGTGCAGCTCACGGTCTACTTTCTGCACATGGGCGCTACCTAACCACACCGGGGAACAATTTTCAGCTACGGGATACACCAACGAAATGGGTGTAGTTCTCAATACATCGGTGTTGCGTCCCAACTAGTTCCAGTCAGTTTTAGAAGCACGTTATTTCTAGATTGCAGTTTCCGCGAAGTCTTTTCAAGATGCTCTTTGTATGTAAGTGAACGGTCAAGTACAACACCCAGGTACTTGGGGTAATGGTTGTGACGCAACTGTATGCCATTAAATGAAACCTTTAGCTCAGCTTGGCTAATTTGTATTGTCGAAGTGGACATTCCTCGATGATGTGTTGGATTGTTTGCCTTTCCGCCCCGCAATCTCAATGTGCAGCTCACGGTCTACTTTCTGCACATGGGCGCTACCTAACCACACCGGGGAACAATTTTCAGCTACGGGATACACCAACGAAATGGGTGTAGTTCTCAATACATCGGTGTTGCGTCCCAACTAGTTCCAGTCAGTTTTAGAAGCACGTTATTTCTAGATTGCAGTTTCCGCGAAGTCTTTTCAAGATGCTCTTTGTATGTAAGTGAACGGTCAAGTACAACACCCAGGTACTTGGGGTAATGGTTGTGACGCAACTGTATGCCATTAAATGAAACCTTTAGCTCAGCTTGGCTAATTGGTTATTCAAATGGAAACAACATGTTTCTGTTTTACTTAGGCTAGGTATCAAACGCCAAGTTTTGAAGTATTCTGCCAGAATTTTCATGTCTTCTGGTAATGTAACTTCCATATCTGAGAATATCTTTGCTTGGGTTATCAGGCATATGTCATCAGCGCAAATAAATTTTCTGGAGATAGTACCTGGTAAATCATGTATATATAGGTTAAATAAAGTTGGGGCTAAAACAGAACCCTGAGGAAGGCCATTATTTAACAATCTGAAATCGCTAGCCGAAGAACCCAGGTGTACTCTGAATAATCGCTGTGAAATCATATTGGATATAAGCTGAACAATTTTTGTACTCGGAACCACAGTCAACAGCTTATATAATAAACCCTCTCGCCATACGGTAGCATATGTGGCAGTAAGGTCTACTAAAACTGCTCCCGATTTACATTGATTTGTTTGATTAGTTTGATTAGTTTGATTTCCTCAGGACTTAAATACCTAAAGATTATTATTTTAAACAGAACGTATGTGACGCCATTATATTTTTTACATATTTCTAAATGAAATAGTTGGAGTACTTAACGATTTTTTTTTTTCTTACCAACGAGGGACTCGTTGAAAAAAGGATGGCCGAGCTGTTATAAATATCTAAATATGTATATCGCTTATTATTTTCATATTAGGTAAATGACTACTAAACATTTTAACAATGTTTTATATTTAGAGTACTTCTTATGATTGATCGAGATACTGTCAATCTTAAATGATCAATCATAAGCAAGTGTTATAAATGTCTAAATATATCAATTATCATTTTCATGTTGGTTAAATAATTGCTAATGATTATTATAAAGTTCTACATTTAAAGTACTTCTTATGATTGGTCGAGATACTGTCAATCTACAACGACCAATCATAAGCAAGTAAATTGGTGGGGATGAAATCACAATAGCGCGCATTCAGAGGTATGTCGGGCATTCGTTATTCAAGATCAAGAGCAAACACATGGGATATATCGCCTTTAGGCTGTTGTAAGTAAAACGGTACTGTAATAAGACTGATAGTTAATACTGCGTAAAGTGTTTTTGTATTTAAAGTCCCTGCTACTGGTTGATGAACTAACACTGTTTACACAACAGTTACCACAATTGTCAGAACTTCCTTAACGCGATGATATAAAAGGGACGAAAAGCATCCTAACGCTCTTTCGCCCTTCTTCTTCCTTCGATTCTGTAAGACACTTCTAAATACTGGCCAAAAAATACTGGCTACCTCATAGATAAATAAGGGTACCATTGTAATAGTGGCAAGATGCTTTATGACAAAAATATTGTAAACGAAATATGGTAATATGGAACCCAGTGACGTAGCTAGTCTTAAAGTTGTTAGTAAGCTAAAGTCCCGGTACCATAGTTGTATGTTGGGGATGGGCATCATAAAATCTCAGATAACTATTTATATTTTCATATTGCTGTTATTAACTCATTGTTCTCATTAATAAGAATTTAAAGCTGTGGATAATAAGAATTTAAAGCTGTGGATAGTAGTTCACGGAATATTACTTATATACATCGAAGTGTCTGGAGCACGGAAACCTCGTATAGTTAAGTAGATACGGCCCTGATGAAAAATACTCTGTCGAAAAATATACTTGATGTTTCCTGATAAATCCGACAATATATCTATATGTAGTTGGTATGTATGTTGTTTATATGTAAAGAAGAACTCGAATTATAAGAGAGAGAAGCCGCGCGCAAATTCTAGTGTATAATAAAGTTTAATACGAAGTATTCTACAATCATGTTATGGCAAGTTTCGCACTAGAGTCCAGCTTAACGACTAAGTAAAGTAACAACAAGTTGTATACGAGAGTGTCAACCAACATTGAAACTGTGTTGCTAAGTTATAAAATAAATTTCTTGTATTTTTATTTCGTTTAAGTGACTTCATCAATGGAGACGTGAAGAGACATTTTGAAATCTCATTAGCATTTGGAAAGTATTTTTTTTTATTTTAGAAATTAATCTCCACTATTGAAAATTATGCTTACCATTATCAAGTGGTTCACCACCATCCAGCGTTCAACTTTTTATATTAATTTCAGTATTCTACCAAAAGGGTGACCCCTTATTAGAACATTCTATGTGGTAAGACATATAATAATTCTTCATTCGTGTTATTGTTTTCAATCCACTTCACTTATCAATGAAAACTAAACTATATATTAAGCAAAATGTGACGAATAGTATTTATATTGTAAAACAACACACCGATTAAAAAATAATCTGAAATTCCACCACAAAACCTTCTTTCTCCAGGAGTGACAAAAAACATACTTTTTTATTATTTTGGTAACCGATATTCTAAGTTATTACTGCCACTGACAAGTAGACAATATTATTACAAGTAACTTGTGACAATTTCAATATTCTAACAAGGTGATGGCTCTCTTATTAGAACGTTCCATGCAGTTTTTTTTTGTGGTATCTCAGAATTCATGTTCCGTAGTGTACGACTCCGAATCAGTTTATCGGCGATACTTTTGTCGTTTAAATAAAAATACTCGAAATTGTTATAGGAGCTAATTATTTTATTCCAATTTTCACAAAATCTTTTTCCTAACAACTTGTTACCATGGTAACCGAATACGCCATCTCGCGGGAACAACAAAAACGCTTCAACATACCGCCCACCAAGAACAACCAATGTTCTTTATTATTCCGCCCACCGTAGCGTTAGATAGCCACTTAAAACATAAAATATACTACGAAATCTTAACTAAAACCACGTCATAAACTAATCTTTTCTAATTTAATCTGTTGACTACTGGTAGTAGACACAACTTAGATATGGGTCTTTTAAGAAAACCGTTTCTGATTTTTAAAGTTACTACACTATACTATCCAAACCCGGATGAAGTTCTATTACTCTACCAATCGACCATATGTTCGGAGGAAGACCATCCTTTCTTACTGCCGCAATGTTGCCTAATTTAGATTGAGAATTTTGACATGCCCATTTATATCTTTTGTAAAATGTGGTCAAATATTGCTGTGACCAACGACGCCAAAAATCCTGCAATATCTTCTGCATATATTGTCATCTTCTCAATAGTCTGACATTTACCAAAAGTAATTTCTATCTGGAGAAATCATCAATGGTTCTCCGACCAGGAAATGACCCGGGGTTAGTATTAGCATGTCTTTAGTATCACCAGTAACTATAACCGAAGGCCTGGAATTGAGGAATATTTCCACCTGTGCCAAAAACGGTGGCGTTTTCGGTAATGTAATCTGATGAGCTCTTTGCTTCCAATAACCAAACCTTTTTTGTTATGTAACAGAGTATAAACTGTAGACAGCCATGAAGAGTTTGTCGGTGGACGTCTGTAATTATCAGACTTGTCAAGTGAGACCCTTTAGGAATCAAAATTGAACATTTTCTATTTGTCTCCACTTCCTTCACAAACTGATGTCCCTTTTCCATCTCTTGTATGAGTATCTTATTATTGTTTGACCATTTAAATACCTCAGATTTTTCTTTACATAGTAATTCGTTTATTTCCTTATGTAATTGTAATCTCTTTTCTATAGTATGACATCCTTCGTCTACTGCTACCTGCTGAAGTGCTTTGACTGCTAGGTAAGGAGCAGACGCTGCCCCAATTGTGAGTCTCAATAATCTGTAATGTTTCATCGCAGAATTTGCGTCTTCTCTACAAAGAATTCTTTGATAATCCACATCAGAATTATTTACTTTCACTTGGCGATACACCTTCGCAATATCTGCCGTCATACAAATCGGTGCCGTTCTCCACCGCATTACAAGATGTCTAAGGTCCGACTGTAAAATAGGTCCGACCAGAAGATTATCATTTAACGACATATCGTTAGAACCTTTACAGGATGCATCGAATACTATTCTCATCTTAGTTGTATCCTTGTCTTCGCGCACAACGACATTATGAGGTGAATAGATGGCCTGAGAATTATTTCTTTCCTTATCAGGTATGTTCTCAATGAGGTTGAGAACCAGGTACTCGTTCGTGACATCAGCATATGTTTGTTTCAAATCTTTATTCTTACTTAATCTATGCTCCAGTGAATAAAACCGTTTCTCTGCGATTGTTTGCGAGTTAGCTACTTTGGACTCATCTGTTCGAAAAGGCAGTTTCACTACGTATCGTCCTTCTTCGTCTCGATAAGTTGTTCTGGAAAAGATGTGCTCACATTTTATTTCTTCTTCTTTTAGAATTGTATGTCTCGGTAACTCTACTTCTGACTCAAGCTCCCAAAATTTTTTCAGAAGTTCGTTATCGTCCGTGCGGCAATGCAATGCCTTTACCATATAAGATTCGTTTACGATTTTGACTTCTCCAAACAAAATCCAACCTAAAGCAGAAGCTTGTGCAACTGGTGCTCCAATTGGACCTCTTTTCAAACCAGGCTGAATTATTTTGCCGTACACACCAGCTCCTAAAAGTAAATCTATTTTACGTGGGGTACCATACCCAGGATCGGCTAGAGTTAACGTCTTGATTTCTGGCCAATCTACGTACTCAATTTCGCACGATGGCAATAGTCCAGTAATTGTTTCCAACACATAGGCTTCAATTTTAATAGTGAAGCTTGGATTAACACGTGATTCTATATCTAATACAACCATACCTTTACATGTCGATGCCTGTTCACCTAATCCTGAGATCTGTCCTTTTACAGAAAACTTTCTCAAACCTAGCAGCTGAACCATTGCTTCCGTTATGAAGCAAGATTGTGATCCTTGATCCAACAATGCTCGTGTCGGATAACTTCGCATTTTCGACTTAGCCATGACTAAGGCAGTAGCTAATAACTGATGACTATACACCTCTCCTGTCGAAAAACATGAAACTACTCTATCTTCAGTGTCTGCGGCTGTATGTTCAGCAAAACTTTTACCTTCATCACTTGATACACTGTGATTATCAACGTCAACATTTACCGGATTGCCTCGTGGGTGTAAGAGGGAATGATGTTTCCTTCTACAAACCCTGCATCGCCCTTCATATCGACAATATTTAGCTATGTGACCTTTTCCTAAGCAAATGAAACATAGACCGTGAGTTTCTACAAATTTACGACGCGCATCAACGGTTTCCTTAACAAACCCTTTACAATATGCAAGCCTATGTTCGTTCGAGCAAAACTCGCATTGCATGTTTTTAACATGTAACGTTCTTTTTACAGGATAACCCTGAGTCTGACCTCGTTTAGCAGTCGATCCAGATTCCAGGAACTCAATGGCCCGATAACGATTTATTATGAACTCTTCGAACTGTTTATATGCAGGAAGTTCATCTAATGAGCTACCTTGATTAATATGAAACTCCCATTGTCTCCTGGATTCTGGGTCTAGCTTCAACATTAATATGTATATGATAATAACATCCCAACCCTTTATATCTATATCAATATTTCCTAAAGCATGTAAACAATCATTTGTGGTATCTATTAACTCTTTTAAACTACTAGCAGACTCATTTACAATGTTCTTTTGACTGAAAAATCTTTGCAAAATGTGATGACACACATATCGTTTATTATTATAACGTTCCTCCAATATATTCCAACATCTATTATAATTAGTATGTACAATCGGTATGTACCTAAGTAATTGCTCAGGTTCTCCTGTTAAATAACCCTTTAAGTAGTGTAGTTTCTGAACATCGTCCAGACTATCATTTGTATGTACTAGTGATAGAAATAAGTCCCGAAACGTAGACCATTCAGAGTATTTACCCGAAAATGTTGGGATATTTATTTTAGGTAATTTAACTTGAGAAGACTTAACGGTCGACACTGTCTGATGGTCACTGCTGAATTTCTCCAAAACCTGTTTTAATTCACACTTATAATCAATATATATTTCTTCAGTTGTACCGTATAAATCATCTTTCAAATAACTTGTATCTTTTAACTCTCGTGGACTGTAATTACGCATAATTTCCTTATGACCTGATAAAAATTCTAACCATAACTGTTCCAAAGAATCCAAACGTGCATAAGTATAACCTTTTACCGCTAATCTTTCTTTAGAACTTTTTTTATAATTTGTAAAACCCTTTGTTATTCTTGAACTTAAATCTAACTGGAAATTCAGTAGTGCCTCCATGCTTATAACATAAACAAATATAGACGTATATACAATATTTGGTTAGTATGTGACACAAACTTCAAAAGTACCTACTATATAATAAACAAAAATACTACTAACTTAATATGTAAAAATTAAAGAAATTATTACAAATTTTTATCAAATTTTAACAAACCCAAATTTCTTTATATATTATCTCTAATTTACCTTCAAATCTTCCAACACCTTTTCTTTTACAAGTAATAAATTTCAACAAACAATTGAATTTTCGATTTTTCTGTTATATCTAACGTAATACCGTACACTTAATTTCATATGATATCGTATCATGGCGTCACTATGGCCAACTTTTCTGGTTACCGCTTCCGTGCGCGCCTCAGTTTGCTTCTACTTCATATACCGATTGCTCACACAAGCGGACACCAACATCACCCGGCTCCGTCTACCACACCAATTATTGAAGCTTGATAACACCCGTTCTGGAAATTGTCTGCAACCTCCTACTGGTGCTGTTACACCAGTGCTCCTGAATGAAAATATGTTTTCGAGAACAATCCTCCGTTCGAGTTCCACCGAAGACAAAAAGTATCAAATTTATCCGCCTGCCGATATATAATCCAGCTCGATGGACCAAATGTACGACTCCGAATCAGTTTATCGGCGATACTTTTGTCGTTTAAATAAAAATACTCGAAATTGTTATAGGAGCTAATTATTTTATTCCAATTTTCACAAAATCTTTTTCCTAACAACTTGTTACCATGGTAACCGAATACGCCATCTCGCGGGAACAACAAAAACGCTTCAACACGTAGTATTATTTCCTATCCTCTTCACTAGTGCACAATACCCGAACTATATTGCGTAAAATGTTACCGATAGTACAAAATATAGAGTCAATTAAACAAGGTTATGAATAAAGTAAAAAAGCCACTACATGACAAACTGAGATCGTCAAAAAGTCAAAAATTCTTGTTTCTTAATAATATTCATATTTGTACTGTCATTATAATCGAGTTATCATTGCAACTCTTTTTTCCAGAACTTTCTCATTACCCAAAATATATGAATACATAAAATTCCTCATTCAATAAAATTTCTCAAGATATGAACATGGAAGTTATTTTGTGTTTTGTAAATTTATTTCGCTGTTCCTTTTAAACGCAATACAATTCGATTATATCTATACAAAACAAATAAAGCAATTAAAATCGATAAAAGATTACATTTGATTAGATTAAATTGTTCGGTTCATTATTACTTATACAGCACAAGATAGCGCCCGCGATTTCGCCCATATTATAATGTTAAGTTAATCAAACACAGCGTAGTTACAATTAAATGGATATTATAAACACTTTATGGACGAATAAATACTTCGGCGAGATGCTTTTACAATGAACAGTCAAACCTTGTTGGTGTATGTTAATCGCAGACGTATCAACATCATACATATACTAGCTTTAGCCCGCGACTTCACTCACGTTTTGATCCAACGGGAACAATACTTGTATGTCCTTTTCTGTACCCCTGATAGCATGTATGAAAAATTACATAATAATTGGTTGATTATTGTAAGTCCGTTGAAATCATTTGACTATCATTTTAGTGAATAAAATTATTATAAAAGCGATATTAAATCATTACAATTAATTATCAAAAATAGAAATCATGACGTACTCTTTTTATACTTATCACTTTTAGAATTATCTATTGGTTGGTTAAAACACGACAATATCGTTCGAGTCCTTTGAGACCACCACAGGCATAATGATAAACCCGTCGAAATTAATCTTAATTAGTTTGTTGTAGATCAAAATCAGCCTTTGTACACTCAGCAGGTGATAGGCTTGCAGGCCGGCGCATACTGCATATCCGGCATATGGCATAGTAATAACCTATGATAACGAAACCTTACAATAAATTGCCGATCACTCAGGCATAGTAATGTAACTTTACCATGCTATTACAACCATAAACACCATCATGAACAAACTAAAAGGATAAAATTATATATACATATAATTGACGTAAATAAAATATTAGAAGTCTGTCGTTGT
Organism: Antheraea assamensis; assembly: GCA_035772565.1. Lineage (NCBI taxonomy): Eukaryota > Metazoa > Arthropoda > Insecta > Lepidoptera > Saturniidae > Antheraea > Antheraea assamensis. Next base: position 1,994,089 of record JAQQSE010000106.1, on the reverse strand, counting down.
GAGCGCATCTCACACAAAACTACAAATTTTCATCGATTTTTTAGACACTTTATCTATTATTATCTATATAGTATTTTTATGACCACCATGCGTTCAGGGATGTGCGTTTTCTTGCTGTCCAGAAGTGAAGTTAAAAATATGGTACGCATGCGCCGGAGAGGGGAATAAACAGATAACGTTAATACAAACAAATATTATAAGCAAAGCATATTTTTGCTTTCAATTTATTTTTATGTTTTTTCCTCTGTACATAAAATATGTTTTTAAGACAATAAACAACGCGAAGTCGCCAGTATCAAGTAGTCACATAAAAAATGAGACGGGATTATTAATAATATCGCATAAGTTTTTCTATGTTGGTATCACCGTAACATACCTAAACTTGTAAGTAGTTGAATAGTTTATAACACGGTCTACCCACTTTAAACTATGAACATAATTTCCGTTCGTTCATAACATCTGTAACAAGTTCAAACTATATTGAGCCGGATGACTGCGGTGTTCGATAACTTATGATTTAACAAGGTTTTACTTTGATTCAAGCATTTAACAAAATACGTAAATTAATTTTTTTTATGATTACCCAAAATAATACTTGCATACCGAAATCGAAAAAATACATAGGTTCCATTACAAGACCAAATAATAAATAAAATCTTCTCAAGATTTCTTTGATCAACTTACCTTAAAACCTTTATCTCAGTACCGACTCTAAAATTATTTCTTTCTGTAACACTTCTAAGTTATACCTTACACGAACGTATAAATGCATTCGACGAACCCTTAGGCAACGTAAACATTTTTTATTCTATGAACTGACTAGACTGTTGGCCGGACAGGCCTCTACAGCTTCACCGGACTACACCAACGTAAATAGAAATGGTAAGGGTTTATAAGAGGTCGACTTCCATCTTCATTCATAGTTTAATTTTAGTCATTCATTCGTTCATATTCATTCGATTCATTCTTTGAGAAAAAACTTATAATTAGTAGTTGTTTATTAACGTTTTAAGAAACTGTGTTTTTTAAGTAACCAATTATTAACCAATATTTATGATATCACCAACAACCAATTTCGACTTTGACCGTGTTAAATTACAATTGAAAAATTAATAATAATATAACCTAGCGTCACTTAGTGGCCAGTTATAGTGTAAAGATACTAAAAATGTATGTAGGTACATCTGAGATTGATAAGCTTCAAAATCGATCAAGCTTACCACTAGGCGGCGCTAGGCTGTATTTTGTTATTGTTAAATTTTCTACTGTAATTCAGTGTGGACACAATCGCCGGCGATCACTGGTGATGTATTTCTGTATAGAAGAAAAATTATTGTACATTTTGTATACGATAATCAATTTTCTTCTCTTGTATATCATCAAACGACTTACTTTATTAGGTCTTTAATATAGTAAGCATTTTTAATACTAGTGTATTATTCTTCAGCAACATAAACGCCGCTTCTTATCCTAATATATGAGATTTTTACCCGAAACTTTATGTCAAAAGGACAACATGTTCCTGAGTTGATTGGACAATGAAACAAAGCGTATGTGGCTTGTGATATTGCAACAGATGGACATTTTACAGTACAAGCTCATTCCATTGAGTGGTGGACATACCGTGCACAATTTTTTTGTTTTATTGTAGGAATACGCCTATAGACTTGGTGACAGATTTTCGATTTGTGGTTGGTGGTTAGCCAGCCAAACTTTGAAAAAGCACTATTGCCTCTGCAGTTCGCGACGCTGAATCGGGCTTACTCGACTTCAGTCATCATCAAGCATATTTACTGTGTGACAAGGAGTGTATCGTTCCAATATAATATTTTTATTATAACATATTATAGTAATAAAAAAATATTATGTACTTTTTGTGAAAATTGTAATATTTTAAAATGTGTATATTGTATTTACAAATCTGAACTGAACGTGAATATACATGTATTTATTTATAAGTGTCCACTTATATCGTGTGGTCATAAGAACACGCCTACTTTTTTTTTCTAATTGTAACTTTGCCATTTCTACATAACCCCTATAAATTAACGATTAACCTTAACGATTTTGGGTTACATCTTAAATTTTATCATTACTGTTTAGCACCTTTGGAGGAGGGTAATGATATGTAGTGTTCCTTATCTGCATTTATCTACTTGGTAATGCCCTGAGAAAACACAACCACTAAAATTTTTTCTTTCTTTCTTCATTATTGGCAACCCAGTAATCTTCAAAGACTATTACTGCTATTTTCACTTACTAAATTAATCTCTTCTGGTTAATGCGATTTTTTGCTTATGAAAATATGTTACGGGCTTTTAATGATGACAAATCGTATCTGCCATTTCTGAAATAAGTTTCTTATGATAATTTCAATGTTCTAACAAGATGGTATGTCCCTTTTTTGAATTTCCAATGGAATTTTTATGGCATCTCAGAACTCATGCTCCGTGATATTATTTCCAACCCAGTTTACTTGTGCACAATAACCGAAGTATGTTACATAAAACACCATCAATATTACACAATATAAAGTCAAATGACACAAGATTATGAAACAAATATAAAATCCGCTACATGACAGACTAAGATCCCGCCAAAAACCCTCCACTAAAATTATATCTTTACATTAATCCATGACGAAGAACCTCTGCGTGCCTTGTTAAACACATTGTCTGCAGGTAGGAGCATTAGATTTGCCATAGTTAAAATTAATTATGAAAAGGAGTGCAGGAAAATAATGTATGGTAAGTACATTTTACAAATACATTAAATTAAATAAAAAATTCATTATTCATATTCGTACTGAATATCAAACGGATAAGTCAAACACATTTAGTCTGTGGTCAGTCGAAATGAGTAGAGATTATCACAAAAGAAGTTATATAATATTATAACATTTCTATTATGTTATTAATTATATTTTTATTCTACTTTTTTATTTTTATAATAAATCGAAAATTAATAGTGAAAAAAATGTGTATGTAATGCTTGTAGAGATTTATTACCCTTTGCCAAAAGAACCTTGACCTCACTACGTCCACACTTAAAAAACAAAAATACGGTCAAATTTCAACCACTGAAGCAAATAATTTATTTTAATATTATTCCTATACGATTAAATCAATACGCGTGAAATAAAACATAAATTGAAAATAGTCTTTTATTTACATGAAACATATTTCTTACATCGGTTTCCATAATTTATACTATCTGATGGCTGGTTTGGGTACCTTCACTGAAGTAATTCAGAACCATGCTGAACCAAGATGTGAGAGTGGACAAGACGGTAGGGTCCTGGGGCGCGTTTAGTGTCACCTGCACGACTCCATCATTGTAAAGTTCGCCATTAGGAACAGCTTCTGGAACTACTGGTTCAGGGAGAACTACTGGCTCGGGTACAACCACTTCAGGGACAACTGGCTGAGGAAGAACAATAGGCCCGGGGAGAATTGGTTGAGGAAGAACTATAGGCTCGGGAATAACTACTTCAGGGACGACAGGTTGAGGAAGAACAATAGGCTCGGGAATAACTACTTCAGGGACAACCGGCTGAGGGAGAACTATAGGCTCGGGGATAACTACTTCCGGGACAACCGGTTGAGGGAGAACTATAGGCTCGGGGATAACTACTTCCGGGACAACCGGTTGAGGGAGAACTATAGGCTCTGGGATAACAACTTCAGGTACTACCGGCATAGGTAAGATCACATCTTCAGGAACAGAGACGGATTCTAATTCATTTTCAGCAGCAGCAGCAGCAGCAGCGGCCGCGGCTTCAGCTAAGCCTACAGCGGTAAAAGGGTGTAGAACGTTAGTCGCCGAAACCAATTCTCCATTTTTATGTTCCTTAACTCTAATGTCGAGGAGGTCTCCTATTTCAAGGGGTTCGCCTTCGGGAACACCATTGACGATTACTTCGACTAGTCCACCGTCGTCTTCCAGAGGAAATGGAGCAGCTGTCGCCGCGGCAACGAATAAAACCAATAGGAAGTATTTCATTTTTCACCTATAAAAAGTAAAATAAAATTGTTGTTATAAGGCAAATGACATTAGTGACAACGAGAAATGATGATGCATACACCTATATTAATTTGAAATTGTAGGGTAAGTTCGTCGGTCATGTTTTAAAATTTCGTTCATGTCTTTGTGTATACAGCAACTCTTGTCTGAAAATCGGCGCAGCAAACGCTTGCACTTGCAAACCTGTAGCCTTATGCTGAGACAAAGACCTTTTGGACTCCGAGCGACACTTACTTCTCTTGAAAAATTCGTAAATGTATGTTGTACGTGTCGAATAAACATATTTTTCTTGCATTGATATGTTTTATTTTATACATCGACCAACGTAGGTTATATTTCTAGCGAATGAGTCGGTGGTTTCAGTGAAGGTAAATTTCTTGATGGAATGTAAAGCCGTGCTGCTTTTTCTAAGCCTTCCTAACTAACTATCACCAGCAAGTTGAGAATTTTTCGCGAAATACCAATAGGTATTACCGATAGCTGCATTTGAAACCCAATCCCCCTTTAGATTTAACTATGTATTTACCATTTACGACCGCATCATCATTTGACATCAGGTAAGATTGTGATCAAACGCTAAAATCTATTTGACGGAAAAGATAAGTTTTTTAACTTATAACCAATTCGAAAAGTCCTAATAAATCCGCTATATTAAATGTTAGTTAAGTCTGTCGAAGTTTATAATATACCTCAGATATTTTTAACCAAAGCACGAGCTTAATATTTAGTTTGAAATAAGCTTGCGCGCGCTGGTTTAACACATAATGAAATTAGTTAGTAAACTGTTTATTTTGAAATATTATACGTAGTCCGGTGAAACTGGGAAGTCCTTGACAAACTATCAGTGTAGGTCAGTTCGAAAAAAAAAAAAAAATATTATATCCACCATTTCTTTTGAACACAAATATTACTAGCCGATTCCCATCTGCTTGACGTGGTTAAGCCTCAATGAAACTGTATTTTCAGTACCTATATGGAGAATTTATTTTATTTTGTATACGTTATGTTGTCAAACTTTTAATTTTAAATTACGTCGTACTTTTGACTCTGTAAAACGGTTACAAACCAAAAGATACTGCACATAAATTCATTTTTATATTCACGTCAATGAAGTAGATATAACTTTATACGTGTGTAATGTACATATACTCTTTTTAATAGTGAATAACTAATTCTAATAGTTAATAATAGCACATACCTGGTAGCGAAACGACGACGTATCGCAGTGTATTACAATAACGTTACTCGTAACGGTTAATTTATAAAATTTGAAAGATAAGGACTAAAGCTACCGCGTTTAGTTTACAGGTGATATAAAAGAAATACACAGAAATTTATTAGATAATAACGATAAAAGGTTATAAAACCTCCCAATTTTTATCAGCTTTATCTATCAGGAAAAATAGTAAATTATAAGATGAACACGTAGTATTGATAAGAATGTTGTGATGATTAACGGTGATTAATTGTTTTTGAAATAATATAACCTCACTGTATTTACATATGTACAGACAGTCCTCGACGAACTTTTTGGCGGCTCGGAATATAGATGCAAGCCTACGTGATGCTTGTTATGTACTAGCTGTGCGCTGTCCCATACCGCCCCAACCAAAACGGCGGCCATTACATGGTGCGGTTTTAGTAAGACTCACCTTACACTACCTACTCTCTCCGTTGGGAGGGTAGCGTGTCCATGCTGATTTCCTCACATTAATAAAACGAAAATTATAACAATGTTTTAAATCATATGTATGACATTGAGACAACTTAAGTACAAATAAATTCCAACTTTATATTCCCAATATATAGGTATATATATTTTTGTATTAAACATTTTACTGAATTTTGCGCTCGTCGGAACTATAGCCGTAACTATGGTCGTAACTATAGTCGTAACTATAGCCGTAACTATAGCCGTACTGTAGTCAGAACTACCAAAAAGATTGGCAAGAAATGTGTATATACACATTTACATATTTTAATTCGTATCTAACGAAGCGAAGTAACCAAACTTGTAATTCGTTTAATTAACATTGTCCTCTATACTTATATAGACTATGATAAATTAATTAAGTACATTTCTCTCATCTGTTTCTCAACCGATTTTCTTTATTCTTTTTACGTGTACCAGCTATTGAGGAGATTTAGTGTTAACAGTAAAAAAATTGCAAATCGATAAATTTTTTAGAAGTATACGTCATACTTTAGGTTCATTTATGTCTACATACTACAAATATTTGTACACTTATTGCCAAAAAAAAAAACCTTATTAAAATTAAAAAGTATATTTAATATTGAGTATACTTTTCACAGTAATAATAATTACTTCCTTCACTGACGTCATAACATATACACTTCATAAAAGTTTAAAGGCAGTTAACATACAATGACTTTCCTTTATTCAGTTTCGGGAGACTTATTATTCAAAACATATAGACTTATTATATAATACCTGTTAAAATATTCCTTAGCTCTTATGGAATAGCATAGGCCAATATGTAGCCTATGCAATAATTAAAAAAGTCTACTAGTTGCTTGTAAAAGTCGTGTCAAAATCTATCTAGACCTTTCTGAAATTAACCCGTGTATAGAACAGAGCATTTGTATTTATATCTATATATATGTTTTTACACGTTTTAGTACACTACGTCGGTAACACTGTACACCGAAACTAGTTAACTAACTAGGGAAAACTAGCTTTTAAGGTGTAGTTGCGGTCACACAACTTGACTGCAACGAGCGGGTAGTGAAGCTATGGCTCAATGCTAAGCGTGTTCAGACACCGCATCGTTCGTTACTAGTTCGAATCCTTGGGAATGAGCCGGAGCTTTCGCTGAAGGAAAACAGCGTTATGGCACCATTGATACCATAGCATGATCATAAAGCATTTTCTAAGCTCGCCTGGCAACCACCACCCTTAATTTAAGAATCTGTCACCAAGCACCTATGGATGTGTTCTGGTAGCTGTACTTGAGAGCCAATCCGCCTCTACGCTTGACGTATTTACCATTTCGAACCATATCGTTATTTAACATAAAGTGAGAATGCAGTACACCTATAAAATATAAAAAAATATAACAACACCGGCATCAGAAACTTACTATGATTTCCCATTTTTCTAGATGAAGAGCTCAGGCGCATTGTAAGATGCATGAGCGCTGTTGCTTTGGTGGCCTTGTACTAAAATCTTCCATAAATTTATAGGTGGTAGAGCTACGCTGAAGCTATTACTGGTTTCAGCATGAATGGGTCGGCTCAGCTCGGGGTAGTACCACCCTCTCACAGAAAACCGACATGAAGTAACAGTGCTTGCACTGTTGCGTTTCGTTCGGCCAGTGAGAGTGCCGGAGGCCCACATATTTAAAAGGCCGGCAACGCACTTGCTACTCCTCTGGTTTTGCTAGTGTCTATGGACGGCGGTGATCACTTACCATCAGGTGACCGACCTGTTCGTTTGCCCCCTATAATATAAAAAAAAAATCTACTAATCTTTTCAGATAAAATCATTAAATATTCCAAATAACATAATTACAAACGTTTCGTTTTAGTTAATAATTCTACCATTATTACCGTCACCTAAAACATATGTATGAGATGAAAACGTAATTAAAAGTAAATAATATGGGTTAAAAAACTCCATATGAAAAAGTGAAGTTAGAAAGAACACAGTAGGTACTTCAAAAAAAAAGTTACCACTGTTTTTAATATATGTTCTAACTTCAAAGGGAGGATCTGATCTCATCTTTCCAGCAGCTGGTAGAAACTAAAATGAGATGAGCAAAGATAACTCTTGGTCGTATATGAAAATATCAAACTAAGTCGGTTGTAGACGCGATCCTGCATAATGTTCTTCAAACTCTTTTTACCATAAACCAAAGAAGAATTTTATTAATTACTTGCTGACCCAGCGAACTTCGTACCGCTCAACAGTCGATTCTTTAATTATTTTTTTCTAATACTTATTCTGCTATTCGAGACGTTATATAATGTTAAATGTTACCATCGTATATATTGACAAATATTGACATTAATATTTATACGACACTAACGTCACTCAATTGTTTTGCCTTCCCGGAACCTCTCCACTAACACTTAAACTTTATGGTATTACCATAAAAATACCATATAAAGTTCCAATTGACTTTTAAGTATTATTAGAATCGTTTGCATGGGAGTATAGAAAAGTGTTGTATTTAGACTTTATCAGGCAATTTTTTAAATTTTTCTCTCCGTAAGAACCATCCTTGTACTTCAAGGAATATTCTAAAAAAAGAATTAGCGAAATCGGTTCAGCTGCTCTCGAGATTTGCGCTTAGCAACACATTCAGCGATTCATTTTTATATTATAGATTAAAAGACAACTGCAACACGACGATCGTGGGAGGCTTTACAGTCACACAATAGACGGATACAAAATACAAATGTCCTAAGAACAATCATTGGTTGATCATTCACATAAATGTATTATGTAGGATTTGAACACACAACACTGTTACTCCTTAAACGTTGCGCCTTTTTGCACTTTATAGCAAAATTCGCTGCCGTTAATTTTGTTTTTGAAAATAAAATACAAGTCATTTTACTGGCTGATAATGTCATTTAAGTGTCGGTAGATGAAAGACTTTTTAAAGTCTGTTAAAAAATCAATGAAACCTTTTCTCTTTATAATAGTTGTATTGTGTAGAGGAAGATTATACGCTAACATTACTTACTCTATGATCATTACGTGCAAAACATATACTGTACAAAGTGTATGCCAGAAAGTACGCAAAGCTAGAACGGTGTAGAACTTAACTTACCGGCTTGTACGACAAAATAATTGTATCCAACAAAATGTGAGCTATCATAGATTAGACTTAACACAAGCTATGGAGTCACACTTAGGCATGTTCTGAATTCAATCGGTGTATGCCCAGTAACCAAGCGGCGTAGTAGGTATCTGTACTGACTGGGTTGCGATCACCACACATATGGTGATAAATTCATCACTGTGAATCTCTTTTAGGCTTCCCTTATTTCGGAATAATAATACCTTTTTGCTAAGAGATTTCACAACGGTTACTGGAAATGAATTGTAAGGTACCATCGTATCTTACTCAGATAAAAAAATGCGAGATATACCTTGAAACTTTAGTATTTATAAATAAAAATCAACTGTTGAAATGTAAGTGCAACACTTCAGAATGCCTGCTTCTTTTTGACCAATTCCTTTTTTTTGTACGTAACTCAAAATCAAAACAAAAATACTTTATTCAGTTTAGGCCCTGAGAAGGCGCTTACGAACGTCAAAGCTACCACCAGTTCGGAAAACAACCCAGTCATCAATCTGGTTTATCTTTTCATTAAACATATTATAACTCATATTTTTAAAACATAGTTATAAACAGAGATACATATAATTACAATCGGTTTTAGTGGATGCACAGAGAGGGCGTCATTTCCAGACGTCACCATCGTTCACATATTGATCTACCCTGTAACAATAGCCTTTAGACATTAAAACCTGCTTGACATGGTGCTTAAAATTAGTATCCGGCAAATCGGTAACGTGTTTTGGAATTTTGTTATAAAACCTAACACTATTACCTAAAAAACTGTTACCAGTCCTAGTGAGCTTAAAACATGGAATGACCAACTATCAGGACAAGGTATGTATGAAACAAATATTTGAAAAATCATACCGAAAAGTGGTAGAGGTTAACAAAAGCTCCATATAAAAAAGTAATGAACGAAACAGAAGACGGTGAGGAGATCTACAAAAATATTTACTTAATGACGTTTAGTTTCCATTTTATTTCATTATAGGTACAGCAAATGTTCTCTCATTTCCTTCGTTATTAAACGCGGGAGAAAAGAAGAGCGTACAATCCTGGAAATGGAATGTTCTCAATTGTTCCGGAAGTTTCTACGTAGCTGCGTAATATTTTTATTTTTTATGTACAACTACGCAGATCGCCAGGTTTTCGCTTGGGAAATAGTAAATAATTTATTATTTAATCTACGACATCAAATTCTAGCATAACATTGGACATCTACGACACCAATATATAAACACTGCGAAACCAGGTTAAAGGTGGTAGAGCTACGCTGAAGCTACTACTGGTTTCAGCATGAATGGGTCGGCTCGCCCGGGGTAGTACCACCCTCTCACAGAAAACCGACATGAAGTAACAGTGGTTGCACTGTTGCGTTTCGTTCGGTCAGTGAGAGCGCCGAAGGCCCACGTATATTAAAAGGCCGGCAACGCATTTGCGACTCCCCTGATGTTGCTAGTGTCTATGGACGGCGGTGATCACTTACGATCAGGTGACCCACCTGTTCGTTTGCCCCTATAATATAAAAAAAAACAATCCTAGAGTTAGTGGCAACAAGTCTACGGCGTCACTTGTAAACACTGCGCGATTCATGCAGAAGGTTCCTCGGCCACGCTATCTGCACGAAGACTATAAATACGATTGCGTACCGAGCTCCAGCGATTATTGGATTATTGGCTTATTGACTTAGTAACACTTAACAATTATTATTGACTTATTTACAATTAGTATTGAGTAAGACTTCAAGTTTTTAAATTAAATATATTTAAAAAAAAAGAAGAAACAACTTCAGATTTTTTTTTTCGCCCTAAACCGAGGCGGGCAGCTAGTTTAAACCCTCGGCTGGTTTTTTAAGAGCCAGATCGTTAAAAGTCAGTCAAAATAGTGGATTATCTTTTTAATATTTTTTATTTCATAACATTTCATGATTTAGTAAAAAAAATGAGTATAATTGAAAAACTAATTCAAATATACATTTTACATAAAAATAGTAATTTTGCAATATATAATTTGTAATGTTTTCAAAGTTTTATAATAAATCAGGATTTTATTCAAGCTTATGCTGCCGACAGGCTGTTAACCCGTGCCTCATGAAGTCTACATTCGTTTGTATGAACCTTTCTTCTTTTTTATTTTTTGGCTCCGGCACGGTTTGTGCACTAGCCAGCGTCAAGTAACAAGATTTTGCCAAGTAAGTGTCTTGTGATAATTATAATGTTCTAACAAGATGGTGACTCCCTTGTTAGAACTTTCCATGGAGTTTTGTTGGCATCTCAGAATGCATGCTCCGTTGTATTACGTCCCATCCACTTAACTTGTGCATAATAACCGAACTATATTACGTAAAACACCACCAATATTACAAAATATAGAGTCTAATAACACAAGATTATGAATAAAATATAAAAGCCATTACATGACAGACTAAGATCCCGCCAAAATCTCCGTATGAACCTTTTAAAGGTTCATTGTTATTTTAGTCCTTCATTATTTTGGTCAGTCCAGGGGATAAATCAAGTATAAATAAAGTTCTTGTTAAATCAGTTTTTATTTAGAACATAATTATAAATAAATAGAATTAATCCATAAAATAATTAATAAATGTATGTAGATTCGTAATTTAAAACACTATATTTATTTATTAGGCTTCACTACAACTAAGACCGGGGTGAACTTGGGGTCCCAAGAGCCGTCATTTTTCGACTGCGGTGTCAGATCACCGCTCTTCTCCGTCTCGGATATTTTAGTGAATATATCCTGGAACTTCTTTTCCACCGTCTCATCGTCAATCGACTCATCGACGTCCTCGATAGTCGCACCGGAGGGCACGACCTGCTTCCCGGTCGTGTACGGGGTTTCCTTACCGTACACGAGATCCATGTAGTCGTTGAGGATACCTTCTAGAACCTTCTTGGGGCTTGCGTTGATGGTGTTGTCCTGAGTAGCGTCTGATAGCTCGTTTAAAGTGACTGTAGGTACTGCCATTTTTAACTAGTTAATTCTCAGAGCTGCAACAGAGATAATATAATAATTATAGTAGCATATATATATATATATATATATATATATATATATATATATATATATATATATATATATATATATATAAATAAAACTGAAATGTCTGTTGTTTGTGTGGGATAATCTCTGAAACAGCTGAACCGATTTTGCAGACACTGTCATTAATAGATAGAATTTTTTTTCGCCTATTAAAGAGGCTATATATACCCTCTTGGATAGGTGTTGAACATTAATGATGAAATCTTGACAGAGTTAACTTGAAATCAATAAAAGGTTTTAGAAGTTATACAGTAATAAACAAATACAGTTAAAAGGATAAAAGACAGTGCATAATTGTGATAAAACTGAACAAAATCGCAAGTACTAGGTACTTAATAGAATTACTATAACTTTCAAGGCAAAGCATTAAATAAATATAAAAAAAATTATAAAGTTTACGGGATACATTTTTTTTATTGTTTATAAGGTTTAGAAATTATCTACAATCTCACCCGATATTAAGTGGTCAAACCAAGCCAAAGATGGCAACACTCTGTGCTTAAAAAAACTGGCCTTCAAACGTAGTTACCTGAATACAGTTACAGTGGTTTGGATAGAGCTATTAAAAAAAAGTCTCTGCCAGCGTACTATGTCAATGTCATCACGATGTTTTCCTTCACCAAAAAAACTCACGATTAATTGTGGAGATTCAATCCTACGTCGATCGAAGCGGCGTTCGAACACATCACCACCAAGGTGTTTCACATCAACTTGTAAAAAACACACTGCAGGGAAATAGCTTTCTTCTCGATAGAATGTATGACCATAATCACCACGTCAGCTCACGACGTAATGGTAATTTCAAGCTCCGAGAAATTTAAAGTTCTATTATTTTCTCACATATGGTCATACAACAAAAACATTTTTTAGGTTCAGCTTTCCTCTCGATGTTTTCCTTCAACGTCAACTGACAGTCTTACCAATTAAAATGAGTAAAATATACGCGAATTTCGAAAAACTCATTGATATATGCCGGGATTCGAAATAGTCATATCGAATTGACATTGCGCTGGTCAAATCCCTCGACCATTATTATGGCATTATTACATCATATTATTTTCTTCATTTACTAAAATCCCTACATAAATTACTAATGTTTTATCAGGAGAACTATGCTTTAATCGTAATTTGCAAATAAATAAATTTCCAATATAATTTAAGCGGGAATGCCCGAGTGGTTACAGTGTTCGGACTCCGCGTCGTTCGCGTGAACCTTTACGAGGGGCAAAGGAACACTTCGTGATGAAACCATAGCATGGTGGTAGGGCTTTTTCTAAGCTTGTCTGGCTAGACACCACCCTCAAGTTAAAAACCTAGCACCTGTTAAAGACTTCCATAGCTGCACTAGACCTCCGTTTAACGTGTGTACGATCGTAGACCACATTGTCATTTAATATCAGATGAGATTGTGGTAAAATGCTATGAAACAAATTGCACGGTTTATATTTATTCGGAAATGAATGTAACTTGTCGTATTAACCTTTAAAACATAATCTATCAAAATCCAATATACAACATTTTAGACCAAAATAATAAATACCTAATAAATAATAAACATATTTTAGAAAAGTCTAGACCAAATATTCTACTATCGTAGCATTACTTGACTATATTATCAGCGTGATATCGTTCACAATAGTGGCAATAAAACGCTATTGTTTTTATAATCCTGCAATAAAACAGCTAAGAACTAATATCACCCATAAATCTAATTTAACGCTACAACGATAAGATATTTAATTATCTATAAAACAAACTATAAATCACCATTAATTTGTTATGACGGACAAAACATACTCAGGTATTAAAAAGTGATGAAAACAGAAACTTACAGATCGGCAAAGGGCAATGATCGTTCCTTGAACCGTTGTCGTCGACTGGCTAAGTTCGGTATCTAGCCAATTTATAAATCACGTACTATCAACACTTGTCGAGATATGCCGTGGGCACGGCGTGTCAGCCTGTCAAAGAAACGCCACAATTTTATCAGTTTAGAAAAAAGGAAAAAAAAACACGATATTTCCTACATCACGGTCGATGTTTGTTCGCATGACTCAAATCGCTTCCATGTTTTTTATATGAGACATACTCGACGATGTCCTATTTTTATGAAAACACGTAAATGTATTTAACTTTAATATTACTTACCGATCGTGTATGTTGAAAAGAGATAAGATAAAATACATTGGATTGGAATACCACGAGCAAGTATCATGCGAAATTCGATGTCAATAATTTTGGAGAACTTTTTTGTTTTGTCATTTTTATCAATAAACGATGACCTATTTCGTATTTGGGACATTATTAAGGAAAAACGTTCTCAAAAATTCGAATCAAAGAAATACGTATATCGTCGATGGTTCATACGTGTTGGTGTGTGTTGAATCATGTTTTCTATTGAAAAATATGAAACTTTGCTAGCATCGAATTTAATTATAACTGTAATTTATCAATAAAGTGAGATTAATCTTAAAAACTTTATGTAGAAATAATACAGAAGTATATATATATAGTTATATATATATATATCATTACTCCGTATGAGAGATAAGATGTCCTAACGGCAAAGTCTTAAGAAGTCACATATACTAATTATAACGTGAACTTATATTACATGCTTAGGGGATGAATTTACAAAAATCCTTCTTTAATTCACACCTATACTATATAAGGAAACCCTGCACAGCAGAATTCATTCGTCTAAATCCACAGGTTGCAAACAGGTTATAGTTTTACAGTCTTTGCAATAAAAATGCACGGTACATCTTAAGAATCTAATGTAAATCCTATCTTCAATATGAAGTAACTATAAAGGTAATTTATTTAATTGTTCTTTCATTTGTTTATTAGTTCACTACTATTCTATTTTTTTTTTATTTTGCAACCGTACTTTATTTGTTAAGTAACATTTTAGTTTTAATTGTTTTTAATGTGTAATTTTTCAAAAGACGCGCCATGTTTGTTTATGTTTCTTGTTTTTTTTTTTTCTAATTTATTGCATGTACATCAAAGCAGGCTGTATTTACCTCAAGAAGGATTTCATTTTAAGTATATCGCATATAAATAGTATCGCATTGCAAAAAATAAATTCAGTTTCGTAGACCAAATAAAAAAAAAGACTGTGAAAAAGACTATAACATTTTTAAATATATATGTAGAAGATAATATCTGAAACTGATGAACCGATAATATAGAAAGTTACGCACCTTCAGGAAATCAGAAGTTCCCAATTTTCAGAAAGTTCCCCTAGTCGCCAAGCCTACTGTTAGAATCCTCGCTGTCGACATATCAAGCGACGTTCAGTTTAGTGGTTATTTGGAAGGCAGAGCGAAACTAACCTCAAAAAAGCTAAGCGTTCTTAACAGAACAAAGCGGTATTTCACATTGGTTTACCGGCTTCACCCGTATAAAAGGCAAGGACATCCACACGTGGAATACTGTTTTCATCTCTTGACCGGAGCGCCTCAATGCCATCCTACTTCCTTTTGAGCGGATCCAAGGTAGAGTAAAAAAACGTCGTGGTGGTATAGTAGTTTGACCGGTTGAACATCAAACCGATGTCCGTTTTTTCGGAATTCACACCGTGACACGTAACGTTTCGTACATTTACTAATTTAAATTGGTAACACTATCTGCTGACAGTGAAGGAAAACATCGTGAGGAAGCCTAAACCTGAGTAATGGTGTTGTAGTACCACCGTTTGTGGAAAAATTATAAAACTGTGGTAACTCAGAATTTGAAATCAGCAATGTCAGCGTCGTGGGTTGGCGTGGTGATTTATGCCCATACTTTCCTTCGGGAAGAGGCCTATGTCCCTGCAGTGGATCTTTTACAGGCAAAAGATGATGACAGTAGAGCGGCTCCAATTGTCGACGTCCGGGTGTTTTCCTTAAGGCTCGACACTTTGGAGCTTCGTAGGGACGTTGCGTTACTTTGCGTCTTTTACAAGATCTACCACAGAGACTATTCTGAAGAGCTGTTTGGATTACCGAACGACTCGTCACAAAATGCAATTCTATCCGTGTCATCTCGATAGTTGGAAGTCGCCTACTATGCAGTTTTCGGGTGAGTTTTTTCCACGTACATCCGTTCTCTGGAATGAACTCACAATAGCAGCGTTTCCGGACCAATATAACCTACAAACTTTAAAGAAACGACCCTACTCCTTCCTCAGAGGGCGGCAACACATCTGTGGCTAGTATATATATTTCATGAAAATACAGTTACTTTGAGGTTAATCAAGTCGAAATTGCTGAACGTACCGGCATGATGTATGACTATTGGATGTGAAAATGTTCGTAGGTGATCCTAGGCTACTAACTTTTAGGATTCGATTGACCCTTAGCAATTTTTAAGTGATCACCGCCGTCCACAGACACTAGCAACTCCAGGGGAGTCGCAAGTGCGTTGCCGGCCTTTTAATATATGTGGGCCTCCGGCGCTCTCACTGACCGAACGAAACGCAAGAGTGCAGGCACTGTTAATTCTCGTCGGTTTTCTGTGAGAGGGTGGTACTACCCCGGACGAGCCGACCTATTGACGAAGTGAGCGTGAATTAGCCAGTTTTACATGTTATTGATTATCAGAATTTAAACCTCTTCCTTGTACTGATCATTGGACTTCTATTAATAAGTGAAGGTCGTTAAGGTTGACATTGAATTTATAAGATTACAGTGTATCATCTGAATGATCGATGTGCTGAGACGTATCAAAAACCCTCTCTGATGTGTTTATCTTACGAATTTTTCCCCGTGTGACTGTAGGTGTTCGTTCCCACGTCGATGCGTTTATCTATGTTATCACGCGCGGTGAGTTTTGCAAACTAAACATCGCAATCTTACGGTTATCTAGTGTTAAAAGAATCAGGAATTTAACTTACGTGGTCCAGTGGTTTGAGCCGTGGGATCAATTAATCCGATGTCCGCAGGTTCGAACCCCGACATGGACCAACGAATTTTTGCGGAATTCGCGTACATTTACTAATTTACATTGGTAGCACTATCGGCTGACGGTGAAGGAAAACATCGTGAGGAAACCAGAACCTGAGAAATGTTCTTGTAGTACCACCGTATGTGGGAAAAATATAGAACTGTGGATTTCTCAAGTGTTTGAAATCGACAATACGTTGTGGGCTAGCGTGGTGATTATGCCCTGTACCCTCCTTTGGGAAGAGGCCTATGACCCTGCAGTGGGTCTCTTACAGGCTGATGATGATGAATTTAGTAATTGTCCAAATCTAATTGAAAATCTCTTATTAAAGAAACAGACTCGCTACCCAATTACTTGTAGGAAAATTCCATTATAAGACTTGCAGTCACTGTGTACATATAATGTAACAATTATTTTTCCTTATCTAAGTTTCTGATGAAGCATTTTTGATATTATGTGTGATGGATCTATATGAATCACGGTTATTATTATTAACCGTATAAAACTTAAATGAATCAATATTATCGCCGATTTTGTAGTGCACTTATTCTCCTCCTATTACTTTTTCATTTGTTCTAACTTATTATTTTTTTAATTTATTCCATAAAATAACGCACTGCCCTGCAACGAAGTAGTGGCGCGTGTGTCGTTTTTTGCATTATTGATTTTAATATACATTCAGAATCAGATAAGAAAGGGGCATTTCATTATTATTTTTGTTCTCTTCTGAAATTACCGCTTTACCAAAAAACGACGGGAAACTAAATCTTTTCGATGTTTCTTCGAATTTTATTAGTATTCAAAGTATAAGTTATTTTTATCCAAATACATGTTACATATAATATTTACTTGTTGGGTATCAACCTTGCTGTAGTAAATAAATGAACACAAGCCAGTCAATAGCAAGCAACGCCATCTAGTTCTCTCAATTGTTATTAGCCTAGACGACATACGTTTCTTTTTTTGTCTACTCTGTGCTCGCGCGACATTCACTTGTAAAATCTTTTAAGAAATTCCTAACAATATATTTACGTTAAATTAAACTTTAGCTCCGTTGTTTAATTTCCACAAATCTCAACTTTAAACGTTGTCTGTTATTTCTTCCAAAAGTATAAAAAAATAAAACGAAGACATAAATAAAACGAACTTTTACAACAACTCCTTTTTGTTTATTCTGTTATATAAATCAACGTTGTTCCAATACTAGGTATTTAGACGATGGGTCCAACAACTCCAACACCAGCACCGATGGGGTTAACAACGATGGGGTGCATCGAGTCGACGGGGTTGGGGAGCACGGGGGTACCGATGACCACAGGTTCGGGGACAATTTCAGGCTTCTCAACAACAATGACGGGTTGAGGGGCAACTTCAGGCTGTTCAACGATGATCACGGGTTCGGGAACAATTTCAGGCTGTTCAACAACAATCACCGGCTCGGGGATGATAGCGGGCTCGGGGCTGATGACGGGAGTGGGAGCAACACTGGCACCCTAAAAACGAACCAAAAACCCTCTATAAGTATTAGGGAAATCAATACAAACATAATAATTAAAGACTTATGTTATCAAAAACAAATAGATATATATCTAGAACATTTAAATCACTCTTGATAATACAGAAGTAAAACAATATGAGATAAGGTGTTATTTAAGAAACATATCTGTTCGCTGTTCGAGGAACAAGCTGAAATCTATATTGCATAAACAAATCATTCATTAGTAGCGTAGTGTAGTGTATCAAAGTGACGTCACAAATATACAAAGCAATTAATATGTACTATCCAAATCAAGTTTTGGCGATTTCATATTGACGGTTCATAAAAGCCAAAGAAACTTAGTAAGTTTTCGTCATTTACGCGTAATCTGTGAATCTTTAAAATATATTCTTTACAATTATATGCCAATTTTAGTATATTTTAATTGCACAACGCGAATAAAATATTTCTTCGGATAATTATTGATACCATATTGATCAAAATAGCCTCGTAAATAGATTAATACTAGATTTTTTAAATTAAAATGCAAAATGTACTAACTGAAGCCACGACTTTATACCACGTACATTGTTTATATTATTTTAGTTATAAAGGTGTAATTACCTGTCTAAGATGAACCTAATGATTTATTAGCTAAGGAATTATACGTTGTTTTTATTAAAGTGCGTACTAGCTCATACGCGGGACTTCATCTGCGTTGTCAATAGAGCGCTTGCTCTCCACGTCACCACGACAAGAATATACGCGTAGTATAAAACAAGCATTTACAGTATAGTATAAGTATTTATATTATATAAATCGTATTTTTTAAAACATTAGTAACTTTTGAATAAACTTAGATATTACGAGTTTTTTTTTGATAGGGTTCAAAAGTGTAAGAAGTGAAACTTAAAAAATTGTAATCGATATCTATCTATCCAGTACTTGTTCCCGTAACGCATGCACAATGACAGACCTCTATCATTTTATATGTATAGATTTCATTGATCAATATAAAACACTAACATTATTTATTGAATTTAATGGATTTTGCCAGTAAGAAAAAATCTATTAGCAGCATAACAATATAAAATTGATTTGAATGTTAACATGCGTTATTTACACGATAAACAAATACTCACCTTGTTGACGTTGACGATGATCTGGACAAGAGGGCTGGAGGGAGCAACAGGGCTTCCTACAGGGGTCTCCACGGGAGTCGGGACAACGGGGACCTCGACGGGTATGGGAGAAATGGGGTTCTCAACGGGCAAAAGTCCAGCGGGAGCAACGACGATAATGGATTCCTGTAACATTTATATACACATATATAAAAATTAGCCTCGATAATAGATATATAAAATAAAGTTTTATAAAACTAAAAAAAAAACTCTTTTTTGAGATAATCAAACAATAAAATTACTGATGAGAAAATTAATATCACTATTCTAAAAGCGTGAGGGTTTTTTTTACAATTTTTAACGCTTGATATGAATATTTTGAGTGGTGTGTTTATTTTAAATAATCAAATCAAAAATACTTTATTCAATTTAGGCCCTAAGAAGGCGCTTATGAACGTCAAAACTACCACCGGTTCGGAATACATACCAGTCATCGAGAAGAACCGGCAAGAAACTCGATCGGGTTTATCTTTTTAACATATACTTATACTCGTATAATTAAAATTCATTATACATTACAATCGATTTTAGTGAATGCACAGAGAGGAGTCAATTCCAGACATCACCATCGTTCACATATTGATCCACTCTATAATAATCCTTTGACACCAAAACCAGCTTAACATGGCACTTAAACTTATAGTCTGGCAAATCAGCAATATGCTTTGGGACTTTGTTATAAAACCTAACACTATTACCTATAATCAGGAAGGTAATTCAAACATTTACAAGAAATACAATACTTACAATCTGTTGACCGGCGAAGATGGCGTCCATCATCTCGTTGAGTGCGTGCTCGAGATAGGGCACCATAGCTGGGTTGGTCGAGGGGTTCTCAAGGGCTTGAGACAACTCGTGAAGTGTCCACTGAGAGACTTCCATGGCGGGGACGACGACAGCAACAGCATCCTGAAAGAAATTAAATTGGCTTTCATTTGGGATCATATGGAACTACTGATTGATTTTATTCACCGACCTAGATGATATGTTTAATGCTATAATAGAATAACTATATTGTTCCACAAAAAAAAAAGATTATATGCCACAAAAAAAAATTACAAAGGGTCTATATATATACATATATAGGTATAAAAATAAAATGCTGTTCGTAGATTATTTGCTTAATTATAAATCTCATTTTATTTTTTTAAAAGCAGTGTCTAAATACATTCAAGTTAAACTTTTTTTACATCGCCTCAAATTTTTTCGTCCATCTATCGCATGTCGCATTACAACCGGCCGTAGAGTAGGGGTAAAGTGAAAGACGCTCGGCAGAGCAGCCAAAGCCAAAATGGCATCGTTTATGGCTCAATTTAAAATGATTCAATGATTTAAATAAATATTGTGAGTAGTTTTTAAATGCTAGGATGCGAAAAAAAAATCACTAACATCGTGGTTTTTATGTGGTTTTAAAAAATTTTCTTTTTATTTTATTTTCTGCTTTCTTATCTCACACTACACAGTCTGTTATTTAGCCATACTAAGCGAATCCGCGTATTATTAGCCGATTCCATTGTCATTTCTGATACTGTAATGTAATTGTAATCAGCACATATCCGTTTCACAAATAAATTGGAATTACATTTTACAATTGCCCATAAAATGTATAAATTCATTAATCCGTTAAAGTTTGATAATGAGAATGTATTAGATAAAGAACTATATTATGTACTACTTTCGACTGTACATCAATCAATACAAAGTTCGTTCATACATCAGAAAGTTAGTTCTAGTATTATTTGCTACAACTTTGTAAAGAAACCTAAAAATAATTTTACAGTTATTTTGAATTCAGATTTCGATTCTTTCGGAAACTGATCTTTAAAATTGTTCCATAAATAAACGCCCTTTCAGCCTTTTTTATAGCTTGTATGATTTTTTATTTCGTGCTCTCTAAGATCCTAACCTCGGATGTAATCACGGTTTTTTTTTTTCGAACTGGCTATACACAGTTGGTCGTGACGCGCCTTTACTACTTCACGACGCTTTTTGAGGAGCGTGTAACGCACTTCAGTCGTATGGCAACAAGCAAAAGGGTCCCAAAGTGGCCGTACCTCGGCTTGGGTTGTTGCCATGAATGCAACATCCCGGAACGACTTATCGATCTAAGCTGGCACAGCTAGATATAACCACGATTGCCTATGGGGTTGCTTATATATTTATACCCATGGTCTACTATCATTACTTAACATTAAATGAACTTTCTATTACATTTTTTTTTGTATAAAATAAACATAGTTACCACAGGCTGTCCAGCGACTATAGCGTCCATCATTTCATTCAAAGCATGTTCGAGGTAAGGCAGAAGAGCGGGGTCGGTGTTAGGGGTTTTGAATTGCATTAGAGAGCTCGTTTAGAGACCATGAAGACAAATCCACAGAGGGAATGGTGACAGTGACGGCAGCCTGTAAATAAAACATTAATTACTGTCTTACTCAGTTTCTTTTTAAGCTCCGTACCACGAAGAATAAAAGCGCATATTAGAACCACGTTGTGTCAATTTACGCCTTCGTCCTTCTGAAGTGAAGATACATCGTTATTAGTTGATGATAGTCCATTCGTAACACTTTGGGATGCTACATGGGACCATGTATGCATGGGACCATGGAATATTACAGCAGACATACGCACTAAAAATAATTTAGGAATGAAAGTATTGCTCATCTATTCTGAGGGCAGCATCTGGTCTTTTGTTTTAATTGATGACTATACAGCCGGAATTAAGAAAAAAAGGTGCATATATAAGATGTTTTATTCATCTACGAGCTTCTGTTTTAGCTTACACTTAATCAGAATTAGAATTAGATGGATTTTCACTAAAGGCGCAATTTACAGATCTTTGGAATTTACTCCGATTTGGTTTTTGGTCTAATGCGTCCCTTTATTCATCTTCATTCAGTATTGAACATTTTATGATGTTTAGCTCGAGTACCACCATTCTCACTTTAGGAATCTTTCCTTCTTTTCTAAGTTTCACATACTGCCATTTGGTACAGCATCGTTAATTAAGAAAGTAGAAGAGATTTTTTATTGGCATGACAATGTGACGACACGGTGTAATTGTAGGCATAGTACAATTAAAGAAAAGCGTCGACCATCTAGACTGCCATTTCTTCATTAGTCCTTGCTGTCGTTGGTTGCTTCCGAAACGCGATAAACTTTATTAGAGTCACAATGACTGGCTTATCAGTATATGCATAGTTATCACGACCCTGTCGGTTACAGATCGGTACTACCACTCCGTTTGATTACTGGATATACATCAAGTAATCATAGCGTCACGCCTAAGCGCTCCACTTGAGAATGAGAAGGAGTCTGTCATCAAAGCAATTGAGTATTTTTTAGAATATGTAATTATTAAACGAAATGCTTTTAATGAACTTTGAAATGACTGTGACTCTCTTACTTGTGTCTAAATCATGAGATTACTTTGTAGCCTTATAATAACTTGCTCACACAAATGTTCAGGGAAAATGAAGTGACACGTATCAAATATTAGCCATCTCTCTCTTCCAATATATCATTAATTCTAAATACACTATAGTGAAAAACAAAACGATGATATCTGGTGTATAATGGTTCTAATGCATTCGAGCACAATTGTCATGTCCTACCACCTGGCATATCTCTACACAATGGATGATTTATCAAGAAAAACATACATGAATCATCAGATTTTAATATATAAACGTCATAGTACTTACGACAGGCTCTCCGGCATAAATAGAGTCCATCATCTCATCGAGTGCCTGCTCGAGGTACGGCAGGATATTAGGATCAGTTGACGGGTTCTGGATGGCCTGAGACAGCTGGTTCAGAGTCCAGGACGCCTGGTAGCCGAAGGCCACCGACAGCAAAGCAACGAATACCGTGAGGAATTTCATCTTTATGTCCTGTTATCTGAAAAAAAGCAGTTCTTATTGTATGAGGTCATGGATAATAACTAAGGTCTATTATATACTCAGGTTTAAACAAAAGCAACGTTGTCATAATACTTATTAATCCAAATAGAAGTATGAAAAAGGTAGGCAATATCGCTGAGTATTATTATTACATGGATAATTTTTTTCTTATAAACTATATTTACTTACCAATCGCAAAGTAATTTGAAAATGTTTCAACAATTTCCAATATATATACTCTATAATATGATAAAAATAATAAAACAACGTCACGTTTTTATTACACTACTGGATTTAATATTGACATTATAGATTATAGTTATATGACATAATCCCATTCCTTAGCGAGTACACTAATTCACTACACGTTTCATTCGTGTTTTGTAAAAAAATCCATATAATCTGGCTTACTTTAAAAGATGACATTTTTAACCCTTACACTATTGTTGTAATAATATACATCCTCTCCTCTGGGAACTTTGGGTTCTTATGATTCGTTGAGTGCTGCATTAGCGGTTTTCAAAGTGGTGAGGTTATTTTTTTTTTCTTGTCACGCCAACGTACACCCCCATCGAGTCTCTCATGGACCCCTGGGGGTTCACCTGGACCACTTTGGGATTCACTGGTTTAAACTATTACACTATCCATGCAGTAAAGTTTATATTTCTTATCTCTTCTTTGCAGATTTTAGTACTGGATTACAATCTCTCTCGATTTTATATATTTTTTAGTAAACACATTAAACTTAAAGGCAAATCGACTCGCAAACGTAGCTATACAAATACTTCTATAAGGATTTTGTTTGGATTTTTAACTTTACTCTGGTAGCTTGCCATGAAAACTTAGAAAAAGGCCTATCACCGTGCCACAGTTTCACCACGATTTCTTTCTTCACCAAAAGCTCCGGCTCATTGCAAAGATTTCAACTTAGGGAAATCGATACATTTACTGAGAATGTTATCACTAGTTCATCATCGCTGTGTAACTAACAAGCTGACCTAAAAGGTACACAAGTTGAAAATCTGTTACCAAAAACCAATTGTCAAGTATTCGATTAAATAATATGCCGTAAAGAGGAGCATAGACGTACATTAAATTCCCAAGGTAACCAAGTAACATATTTAATTTTTATTCTTTTTTTTATTCTTAGAACATAAACGTACACCATTGCGGACCTTCATTTCATCATCGGATATATAATTTCGTAAATCATAATTTTGTATATATATCATAAGGTTTAGTAAATGTTGTAAGCTCTCGAAAAATATCTTTATAGAATTTGACTAAAATACCCTACCTCAAATTTTCTATACTTCTTTAATATAATAAGCATGCAACATTTAAATAAACCATCTCCAAACTAGAAGTTATCTAACTATTCCGAAAACCGTATCAAAGCCTATTACACAGTTTAAAAAAAAAAAAAACAAAAAAGAACGCACAGACAAAAGAGGATATCGATTTTGTTTTTAAATAATTTATCGTTGATACTCACGATGTGCAACGTGAACACTTTACCGAATGTATAGTTTTATTATCACCTAATAATGGATTATCTTTTTCGAACGTTTAATACAGGTGCGTTATTTTATAAATGTATTGTAGATATTAGAATACGCGAATTTATTATCTAAGTATATTCTTCATTAGCATCAACTTTGTTTCCTATACTCCTCTTACATTGCCTCTTAATAAACTGAATCATGTTATGTAGTATCTCCTTTTCCATGATCTTCTTTTTAATTTTATCTAAGTGTAATTTTATACGATTGGTTGAATATATTCAGAGTTCAAAGCCGAAGCACGTAATTCTATTAACCGAATAATCTCGTGCAAACGTATAATATTCGCGCTGCAGCGTTTCAATGCGAAGGTTGTTATCGTCAACGTATAGTATGTTTTACTCCGGTTATAATTTCGCAGGAAACATATATATGATAAAGTCACCCATAATAAGTAAATACTAATAGATAGGTAAATACGTCTCAAACAACTGTTCATACTTGTCCAACTAAACGAGATATTCCCACTTAATTATCGGGAGTAACAAGCTCATTATAAACAAAACTACTGTCCTTTGAGATCGATTATTCATAGCATGCTTAACTTAGATTAGCTGCTTAGCTTAGATTAGCTGCTTAGCTTAGATTAGCTGCTTAGCTTAGATTAGCTGCTTAGCTTAGATTAGCTTAGTCAGATCGGGAAACCCGGCGACAGTTCAAGCCGAGGCGCACCGACTGCCTCTTGTGCTGATAGCCTAAACAAATCGGGTAAGTGCGTTTAACGCTCCCCTTAGTAGTCTGGTGAAACTGTAGAGGCCCTGCCAGGCCAACAGTGTAGGTCAGTTCGAAAAAAAAAATCATAGTTATAGGTTTTCGCGACCATATAAGATCAGGATCCTTTTTATATTGTTATTTACATAATACCCCGATTTAATTGCATGATTTCACTTTTAAATGTATTCTGTGAATATCGAAAGATATCTGTCGTATCATAAACATCATTATAGGATCGAGCAATGCAATTTGCGGATGGATTGTGTGAAAAATTATATGTGTATAAAAAGTATGAATACTGAGATGACGTCTGACAGGGGAGAGTGGAATAGGAAAACATGTTATTCCGACCCTACTTAGGTGGGATAAGGGTAAGATGAGGATGAGGATCGAGCAATGCGACTCAGTACTGAATTTTGAGCATAGTTGAATTTAGCCCATGGGACAGCAAGCAGCGGTAGTTTGCGTGTGCAGTATGGTACTCGCAGTGATACAGAATCCAGAAGATTGGGACAATCAATATAACCAGATAGTATTATCGTACTGTAAAGAGAAGATTTGGCCTATTTTTTTTTATTTATACACCTGTGCAAAGCCGAATCCATTACATTACATCCATAATATCTAATACCCAGATCCAATTATACATACATAAATAGGTACATATCCGCCAACACGGTGGAATATTAATCTGACGTCCTCAGGTTCGACCCCGGGCATGTAGAAACGGTTTTTTCGGAATCGCCATACATTTACTCATTTAAATTGGTAACACTTTCGGTTGACGGTGAAGGAAAACATCGTGAGGAAACCTGAACTTGAGAAATAAATGTTCTTGGAGTACCATCGTATATGGGAAAAAATATAGAACTGTGGATTTCTCAGAGTTTAAAATCGCCAATACGTCGTGGGCTGGCGTAGTGATTATGCCGATACCTTCCTTCAGGAAGAGGTCTATGGCCCTGCATTGGGTCTCTTATAGGGTGGTGATAAAATAGGTACTTACTATGTAAATTATACCCAAAACTTAAATAATACTAGTTACGTATTTACCACGATTTCAGATTTTGAAATATACATTTTTCAAGCAACAAACTAACTACTCAGGATGTAACAAGAGCATATCTTTTTAATCACTACATAGTATAAAACAAAGTTCCTTTTTTGTCCCTATATCCCTATGTATGCTTAAATCTTTAAAACTACGCAACGGATTTTGATACGGTTTTTTTAATAGATAGAGTGATTGAAGAGGAAGGTTTGTATGTATAATAACATCCATTAAAAAGTGGATAAGTACTGTTATTTTTGAGGTTTCTAATGTGATGTCGTAAATAATTACAATTTTTCCGCTTACATTACAACAAACGCAGGCTGAACCCTACGAGATTTATCAAAATAATGTGTGCGGGCCACGGGCAGTAATGAATAAATCAAAAATACTGGATCGATTTGAATCATTTTTTCAGTGAATGACATAGGTTATATATTTTATACCCGTGCGAAGCCGGAGCGGGCCACTAGTAATAAATATAAGGTTTAAGCAGCATTTGCTTAAAATGAATATGTCTACAATTAACGTATATTATTTTCCACCAAAACGCGTTATTTTATACAATATTTATATCGCAAAAGCAAATAGTATCGTAACATCAAATAAACTATTCAAGTAAGCTTCAATTGATTCGCAATAAACTAAATATGTTACGACCTAGTTCTATGCTTCCGTGCAGTGTCGTAACTGGTATAAATGGGCCCCGTATCAGAATTTCTTGTATTCCACAACATATGACATAGGAATCATTACGACCTACAAACATTATCTCTTTATATTCTGATTATTGATCTATACAGAGTACAGTGTTGAAAATCGTGGGGAATATTTAAGATTTTTTTATAAATCTCTATACTTCGGGGGTCCCGTACTATTAATACGGCAGATAAGGCTGTAGCTACGCATCTGCTTTCGACGCCGTGGTCGCTACGATTCTCGATGGATTGCCTCATGTTAAGTAATAAGAGATCTCTTCACTATCAGAAAGGATCCCATAGCAAGAAAAAATTAAACAAAAGCTTATTTATATATATTAACGAAAATAAATATTATTGCGAATAAACAATACCTTATTATTAGACTTCCTAATGCGTTACTAATTATGTGGTTTGCGAGATTTAACAAATAGATTTTTAATATGATACTATATAATATTGATAAATATTAAAAGATTACATTTAACTTATATTAAATCTAAGGTAAAGAGGTCTCTACAGCTCGAAGTGTGAGATAATAGCTCAATAAAAAATAGCCTATTAATATTGTATCCAAAACCTCACCTAAGAAATGTGGCTACTGCTCGAAATCTGAACGAATAATGACATAAAAAACTAAAATGGGGAACATATTCATGCCATATTAATAAAAAAAGAAAAACGAAAGACCAACGAGGCGAGAGAAAAGTGTGCAATATGACTACCAGTTTTAACTGTAATAGTAAATTAATATTACAATAATGTTTTTAAAAACAAGTTTTATTTATTTAAATAATTTATTTATAAAAATATTGTTTTTTAGTTTAGCTTAAAAAAATACTTAGAAAAATAACAAATGATGTACTGAAAAATCACAATTTTTATGTCAAATGTATTTTTAAATTATGTTTTTATTTGCAAGGACCTTTTTTTTACTAAATCATGAAATTTACAGTGCAAAATGTTATGGAATAAAAAAAAATTAAAACACAATCCGCCATTTTGAGATCTGCGTCTTTAAAAAATCAGTCGATGGGTTAACACACATATCTTTTTTGTAATATCTATGGCGGCCATTTTGACATTTCGTCATTTTCTTTTTTTTCATTTTAACACCACAGTTAGCAAGAAAATAAATAATTATCAGTAGTCGATTATACGACATAAAGTATTACTTATAACGATCTATCTAAATTAGTCGTATGATAGTTATAAATTAATAATTTCTTATTATCTATTGCTCAATAAATTACTTTAACGCGTTTAGATTTCACTAGCTATACCCGCGAGTCCGCATACGCTTGTAATTGTTTATTCTTCAAAATCAAAATCAAAAATATTTTATTCAGTTTAGGCCCTGAGAAGGCGCTTATGAACGTCAAAGTTACCACCGGTTCGGAAAACAACCCAGTCATCGAGAAGAACCAACAAGAAACTCGATCTGGTTATCTTTTCATTAAACTCATAATATAACTCATATTTTAAAAACTTAGTTATAAACATCCATACATATAATTACATTCGGTTTTAGTGGATGCACAGAGAGTATCATTTCCAGACGTCACCATCGTTTAAATATTGATCCACCCTGTAATATCCTTTAGACATTAAAACCTGCTTGACATGGTGCTTGAACGTATTATACGGCAAATCGGTAACGTATTTTGTAATTGTGTTATATATTTCTTTCTTCTTATTATTCTTCTATAGATATTTATCGTAATAAATAGTTTATTTTGTAATAAAACGGATATTATGTAAATATGTTGAGCAAGTACGGAATATGATAATGGTAGCTGGTTTTACAATTAACCTTCGTGGCGCAATGATAGTAAGCTGCACTATTGAACCGAGATATAGCTGATTCGTTCTCCGTACAAGATTAACTTTTATGTGATAGGCATAATGGTCAGCTCTTTATCTGGCTGTTAAATATATATGTATGTACTTATATGTCTTTTTAGTTGTCATAATACAAGTTCTTCTTTATTTTTTGGCTCCGTCACGGTTTGTACACTAGCCAGCGTCAAGTAACAA
The DNA here is from genome assembly GCA_035772565.1 of Antheraea assamensis. NCBI lineage: Eukaryota > Metazoa > Arthropoda > Insecta > Lepidoptera > Saturniidae > Antheraea > Antheraea assamensis. The sequence continues at coordinate 1,964,641 of JAQQSE010000106.1, read as the reverse complement.
GATTTTGCCAAGTAAGCGTCTTATGATAATTATAATGTTCTAACAAGATGGTGGTTTCCTTGTTAGAACTATCCATGGAGTTTTGGCGGCATCTCAGAATGCATGCTCCGCGGTATTATTTCCCATCCATTTCACTTGTGCATAATAACCGAACTATATTACGTAAAACACCACCAATATTACAAAATATAGAGTCTAATAACACAAGATTATGAATAAAATATAAAAACCACTACATGACAGACTAAGATCCCGCAAAAAACTCCATAATAGAAGTTATACTTACTTTAGAATTAAATACCGTAATTAGTTTTTTGCTAGTAAAAAAAAAATACGTTGTTTACAAACCGACTTTTGACTATTGATTACATCAGATAATATTTTATTACCATAAACCCCCGTGGGGTTTGTAACGTAATCTAATCTTGAGTTATTTGGGCGATTTATTCGATTATAAATGCGAAATTAAAAGAAAAATAAAAAATGAACATTACAATCATTAAAGAGCAACGGATGGTTATCAATCATTCTATTGATAGGTTTTATTTTAAAATGACGACTTGTAATCCATAACAAAGAAATTGATAAGCATACTTATGTAATTAACCGCTGGACTGTCTAAAACCATAAATGCTTAAGTTCCATGCAAACGAATGGAGACTCATTGAGGCACAGGTCAACAGATTGTTGGCAGCACAAGCTTAAAAAAAAATTAAATAATAACAAATGATGTATTGTAAAACTATAATTTTTATGTAAAATGTATTCCATAAATTATTTTTTCATTTGTACGTACTTTTTTTTACTAAACCATCAAATTTACAATGTACGATGTTGTGAAATAAAAAAAAATTACAACATCTGGGTCTTAAAAAATCAGCCGAGGGAGGCTAATTCCTTCAAAGAAACTCATTATACAGTACTAACAATACTCTCTGAAGGATGAAGCTGCTAGACGTCATCTTCAGTAGGTGTAAACTACCCCGTGCTAATGAGAGTACAGAACACGCTTCAGGGGCCGGTGTTTCTGTTCAGAGGTGTTTTGAGGTAGCTTCGGCTCGTATTTCACAAAAGCAAAACGATAACGGCACTGGTAGAATATCAGCTACAATATGGAACACTCAGAGCGAAAAATGTCTTCTATGTAGACATGCTCGTAGAAATATTTGTTATATATGCATACCAGCATTGTCACTCCCTTGTTAAGGTTTGGTTATGCCTGACATATAATATTAACTAGCTTTTCCTCACGACTTTTCCCTATAAAGGTTTAAGTTCCATACAAACGAATGTAGACTCATGAGGCACAGCTGAATAGACTGTTGGCAACATAAGCTTAAAAAAATAGCTGATTCATTACAAATCTTTGAAAAATAACAAATTATGCATTGTAAAATTATAATTTTATGTAAAATGTATTTTGAAATTATTATTTTCATTTGTAAGTACAATTTTTTACTAACCCATGAAATTTACAATGTACAATGTCAAGAAATAAAATAAAAACATAATCCACCATTTTGAGATCTGGGTCTTAAAAAATCAGCCGAGGGATTAAGGCGTGAAACTGTTAGTAACCAACTCACATTCGAATTTATAATACTAGCATTAGCTATTAACGTGCGACTTCTCCAGCGTCGTTTATTATTTCAACAGTATGTTTTGCGTACACAGAAAAGTAATAAGCATCACATCGCTTGCCTCATATCTCTACGGCAAGAAAACCCATGTAGCCGAATGCGTAGTGTTTACAAAAATCATAGCTTCTTAAAATTGAATAAGCTTATATTAAATGAAGCTGTCGTGATTTTGTATATATGAGGCGTGTGGTTGAAAATAAAACTAGAAAACATTGATTGAAATTAATTCAGTAACATTTGAGTGATACGAGGAAAAGGAATGAAACATTCTCTCTTTTTCTTTTTAAATATATTTAATTTACAGGTTTTTCCTTATTAGATCACTACTAATGATTATGTGTTACTGTCAATTGTATTAGGAGACGGACTTTGAATAAAATATAGAAAATCAAGAACAAGCCAACACGCCTTTCAATGTTCGCTGTATAATATGTCGTCTTACAATGTGATGAGAAAAAATTGAATACCATTGTACATTTAAAATATAAATATATCAATTTTGTTGTCATGGTGTTCTTCTTTATTTTATGACAGGAGAATCGTTAACAGTTACTAAGTGTTAAGTCAATAAGCCAATAATCGTTGGATTTCAGTACACAACCGTATTTATAGTCTTGGTGCAGCCAGCGTGGCCGAGGAACCTTCTGAATGAATGGCGCAGCGTTCACAAGTGACGACGCAGACTTGCTGACACTATTCCTAGGGATTGATGTCGCAGTATTTACATACTGACGTTGTAGGCGACTAATGTCATGTCTAGTGTCTGATGTCGTATACTACATAATATATTGTTTATTATTTACCAGTCGAACACCTGACAATCTGCGTAGTTGTACATAAAAGTATTGCCCAGCTAGGTTACGTAGAAACTATACATGTTTATTTTTTGTTTTGGGGAACCATATGGGTTTCTAGGGCTATATGTTATCCTTTTCATGTGCGTACAACGGTAGAACGAATATTTATGAGATTGTATTTATATAGATTAGCTAGAATTTACAATTTTAAAGTCGATATTTGGCTATGTTCACTATCGTTTTCTGCTTACTTGGGAAATTGATACATGGAGACTTACACTGTATTTAATAGATGATGGTTATCACGAATACCTAATATCTTAATTTTAAAAGATAACTAGCGGCCTGCTCCGGCTTCGCACGGGTATAGAATATATAGCCTATGTCATTCACTGAAACAATGATTAAAATCGATCCAGTAGCTTTGATTTATTCATTAATGCCCGTGGCCCGCACGCGTTAAATTTGGAGTAACCTCAAAAATAACATAATTTCTCCACTACTTAATTTGTGTTATTATACATATAAACCTTCCTCTTCAATCACTCTATCTATTAAAAAAAACACATCAAAATCCGTTGTGTAGTTTTAAAGATTTAAGCATACATAGGACATTGAAAGCGACTTTGTTTTATACTATGCAGTGATGTTAATACTAATCGGATATCAAATATTTATTTATTTTAACTAGTTTCAACAGTTCAACAGTTTTTAATTTGGTTGCTTTATAAAATCTAATTACTAATAAAATCGACCGTCCATCTGTTTGTGAGAATTATTACTAAGGAAACACGAAACCTGCGGATATTTCACGAACGCTTAGCGTAATCTAATTATACTATACATTTTCTGCAACTCACACTGTGATACATACACAAATATGTCAAAAAATGCGTTTGTGGTAGAAAAGAAAAGAAGAGAGAGAAAAAAAGCAACAAATGGTAGCAGTAAACAGATATTTCTTTGTATGATAACGAGCGGAAACTGACCCCTTATCGTCACGCGATTCGACACTTTATCGGAAGATAACAATAAATGAGTACATAGTTTTGCTGAATACTTTATATAACACTCGATATCATCACAGGTAATTAATTAATCGTACATATTTGACTGTTGTAAAAATTTACAAAATGTTCTTGTGATTTTCTGTAAAGTCATCGATGTAACTCGATCATAAAAAAAAAAAAAAACATTTTTTACAATTTCACGTCATGTTTATTATTATGTAATAGTTCCTGCCCGCTTCGTTAGATATTAAAGTGTAGTGCCGTAGTAGTGGTAATCTGATTTAATGAGTTGAAATGAAACTTCACGAAATAGTTCCAAAGTTGCATCGTATAGATAAATACGATAGTTCAATTTGCCAATAAAAATCCCTAAAACAGCGGAATTTATAATGCTATGGACTTTGACAACGAATATCTTTCGAACCGATAAATTAAGCGAAAAATCATAAGAATGCCTTTTTATAGAATGCTAAATTTCCTATAATCAATATATATAAATATATTTTATAACTCTACGTATTGATGTAAGCAGTTTAACAAAATTACAAAGAATCAGATGAAGTTTTCAAATGTTATTTTCATTTAAACCCTAGGACGCCATGCAGGCCGGGTTAATATTAAAATGAACAGGTATAAATTGACAGGATTTTTTTTTATCAATCTGGAACCGACTTAGGGCTATTGCGAAAAAAAAAACAAAATACGCAATATAAGTAACATATATACATTTAAAAATAATAAGTGGTAGAGCTACGCTGAAGCTATTACTGGTTTCAGCATGAATGGGTCGGCTTGCCTGGGGTAGTACCACCCTGTCACAGAAAACCGACGTGAAGTAACAGTGGTTGCACTGTTGCGTTTCGTTCGGTCAATGAGAGCGCCGGAGGCCCAAATATTTAAAAGGCCAGCAACGCACTTGCGACTCCCCTGGTGTTGCTAGTGTCTATGGACGGCGGTGATCACTTACCATCAGGTGACCCACCTGTTCGTTTGCCTCCTATATTATATTAAAAAAAATAGTCATAATTTCCTTTGCAATGCCTTCAATTACCTTAAGTAAGTACTATAAGTGTAGTTCAATTCCTTGTTTTTCAACTTGACAACACCAAATATACACATTCAAAAATTGTAAATAATGTCAACAAGGTAGTAAAATGTGAACGCGCACTTTGATTTAAAAAAAAAAACTTAATTTAATCAAACAGCCATGAAGAAGAATGGAATGAATCTTAAACGAACTTATACAAGTATTTATACTAAAGTATATGTGATCTCTTATAGCTGAACCACCAGACCACCTCTTGTTATAATTAGCAATCGAAAATAATACAATGCCAATTACTGGGAACTCAAAGGTGGTATGGCGTGATCTTAGCTTACTAATACTGTACGATGGGGGGTATGATCATGAATAAATAGGTTTCTATTGGTTTTGATTAAAAAAAAAAAAAAACAAAAAACATTATTTGATGCAATGAGGTAAAAATAAAAGTCTGTGCTTTATCTAGATATGTATTGGTTAAGAAAAGAAAATTAAATCAATTTATCGAAATATATTTTGATTATTTATTAAACATGCTTGATTTCTTGATTGATTCCAAGTGTTAGTTCTTCTTTACAAGACCAGTCTTTGTAACGATGCTGATCGTTGCCTGTAAAAAATATGGAATTTAATAATTAATATAATACTATAAAAATTTTAAATGAGCCGTGACAAAAAAAAACAATGATATTATCTAATTCAAAATGAATTAAAAAATAAAGTAATCATTTTTAAAACTACAATGTAATCGATATTTAACATTACGCTGATTACATATTTCATAAGAACAAAGCGACATATTGGATTTAAAATTGCAAATTTAAATTGTGTACCAATCCTGAGGTAGACGAATGTGTGGACTGCCCTTGAGTCTTACCAATAGGTATATTGTTGTATTATCAATTTTGTATTAGTTATGACTGGTATGTAATCTAAATACGTCATTTTGATTTAGCTATTTAGTTATATCTTTGCTCGTGTAAAATATGTACTACACAAGAAGTGAGTTTATACAAAATACTTTCGAGACAAATTCACATTACGTATTTGATTTGAAATAATAGGAAAATAATAAGAGATAATATCGAAATCTCCAACTTTGATTATTTTTATCTTACGAAGTATTAAAAAAACCTGCAGTCCTTCAAAAAGATGTCAAGTGGCCACTACAGTAAATAGCTATGTTAATACTACTTCAAAAGGATCATAGATATGATGTCAATAATTTTCACATACTCGGACTACGACTAGACGAACGATTTGGCATATTTGACATAGAGATCACATGACGTCACAGCTTCGTAAACATTGTTCTGATATTATAACTTTGGTATAGGTACATGTCGAAGAAAAATACTGTTGTTTGAATAGTAAAAACGTATTTTATAAACGAAAATAGGAAAATAATATTAACAAGTAATTTTCGTAGACATAATAGTCTAATATACATGTAAGTTGAAAGTGTTTACTAAAATTGCCGCCATTACTACTGAATATAGAATTCGGCATCCGACTAAGCTCTCACCCAGCAACGCTTCGCCATTAGTATGCAACTTAATGAAGGATAATTCCTTTATTAAATTATCATTAATCTTACCTTATTTTGAAACTTAGGATCCGATGTCAGTTTAGTACGTGCTGTTTCTAAATAAGGTAATAATTGTGGATTTGTTTCAGGGTTCGCAATAGCTTCCGTCAATTCAGGTAATGTCCAAGTTGATATATCCATTCCCAGGACGCGGACTTCCATGGATTCCTTGATAAAAAGAACGAAGAAAACACAGTCTACATTAATAAAAATTAGTAGCCGAATGTATAAGTAAGCGCATCACTTTAAAACGGCTGCACGTATTTGACTAATTCTTCTTTTGTTTTATATAATTTTGTCAGGACAAGGTGTGTATGAAAAAAAATATTTGAATAATCATACATAAAAGTGATAAATATGGGTTAATCTTCATATAAAATTATGAATGAGACAGAAGATAGTAAGGAGATTTTTAAAGATATTTAACTTCTGGACTGTCCAAAACCATAAAGGTTTAAGTTCCGTACAAACGAGTGTAAACCTCACGAGGCACAGGCCAAAAGACTGTTGGCAGCATAAGTTTAAAAAGATATCTGATTTGTAATACAAAACGTTGAAAAATATTAAATTATGTGTTGTAAAGTTATTATGGTTATGTAAAATGTACTTTTAAATTGTTTTTACATTTGTACGAACTAATTTTACTAAACCATGAAATTTACAATGTTACGATGTGATGAAATTAAAAAATAAATATAAAGCATTATTCGCCATTTTGAGATCTGGCTCTTAAAAAGTCGGCCGAGGGGTTTACAGAATTGACACATTCAGTTCAGAGATTCAGTTGGTCAGTTGTTATTTTATTTCATTACATGGGCGTAATGTAAAGGGAAGAGGTCTTATTTTCTTCATTTGTACACCCGTGCAAATCCGGGGTGGGTAACTAGTATTGATATCAATTTCCGAGATCCTCATATTGGCTTGACTGATGTTGAAGCATAAAACATTCTAACGAATATTATAATTAGACGTTAGTTTCTCTGCTTCGCTTTGAATTCTTAACTGCTGAACTGATCGACATACAATTTAGAGTATACCTTGTCTGGACTACAAAAAATAAATAGTGTAGCTTTATTAAAGAAAAAAAGTACGAGAGCCAAAGCTAATACATTATTACTATAAATTCATGTAACAGAATTCTGAATCATTTATTACTCTCTACATATTCTTATCTTGTAGATGGGATGTTTATTTATTTAAGGTCCATATAACTTAGTTCGTCGATGATCAGAAAATGACATGAGCTCTGCTAATCGTAAGCACCACATGCACAACATAAGACAATAAGAAGGTGTTTCATAGTATTAAAACTTAGAAAGCGGAAAATTAAAATAAATTAATCATACAAATAAATTATTTTTCTACTTGAGTCCAAAGAAGCACAAAAGAAAATATCGAATTTAAAACGTAAACTATTACAAAAAGATAGCATGCGGTATAAAGGGCGATGCTGGCCTTTGTTAGTTATTGCTAGCGGTAAGTTTTTTTTTTGTTTTAATAATACAAGAAAATGGTAAAATAATAAACTTCACAATTCAAATATTTTTAATTTTTAAACATCCAACGAGTATTGCCGTTTATAAATACCAACATCTTGCAATAACAAAAATGGCAGAAAAGGATCATTTTAGAATGTCAAACAATACGTAAGGAAAATGTCCACTCCAGCTACTTACTCATTCTCTCCCTCTTTGTAATCTCTTATATATATACTTTTTTCTATCATTTTTTCAAAGAAAATAACGTGAAGTAAGGAATCAAATCAAAAACTTCCATTTAATATTTTAAAAGAAATATTAATTTATCAAAAATCGTATATAAAATACTGAATTATACTAATTTATACCTAAATTAGTGTTCTGCGCATCTATGTTCAAAGCGGTCAAAAAGCTTAGCGCGGACTGTATGCACAAGTACACAATAGAAAAAGACGAGTGAGAGGAAAAGTTACATGGATTTGCATAATGTTTTATTCCTTAGATGACTATTTCTACCAGTTAACACCTTTATTTCAACATAAAGTGTTCCTACATACCACACCCACGCTCTTGGTGTAGAGGGGATCGGACTCCTACTGAATAAAAGCTCGCTATGTACCGTTTACCGCGCTAATTAGGGCCACGGGATCACTGCAAGGTCCAGTGTGAGAGCCAGGCCGAACCCCGACTGAGACAGCCCGGTCCACCTAATTATCTCCCCATGAGCCGTACCTTGCAGTGGAATGTCAGGTCCAGCGCCCTTTCCCCCATGAATCCGCACTGTCAGTAAAGGAGTCTCCTCCTCCAACCGTTATCTATCCGTTTCTATTACCGATGTTGCCTCCTCATTCGATGTAATTTTGTAAGTGGTTTTTTCCCATAGTAACTTTTCAAAGAGGTTTTCTTCCTCCACCGGCTAATGAACGAGCCAAAGCAGGCTCATCCTAACTCCGTCCGCTGGTTTCTCTGACAGGCAGAGGGGTACCGCGATGAGCACCTTTTGCCAAGGTGTACACCCTGACCCAGTACTGTATCGACCTCCAGAAGGGTTTATCGACTTTCCTGCCTAGATCCGTAGTGTTTTTTCGAGACAGGGTCACCTCGAGTAGGATATGGTAATTCACCACGCACTATGGTATTCAGCTGGTTTAAAAACTAAGTATTTGAGTAGTATATGTAACGAAAACTGTTAAATCATCAATCAATCATCAAAATATCATTAAGAAAAAATGTAAATGGATTACATACCATGGGCTTATCTCCAGATTCATGTGAATTCTTTAAGTAGTCGTAGGATTCTAATAAAGCTGGTAGGTATTTTGGGTTTGTATTCGGGTCTTTTATAGCTTTGTCCATTTCTTCCATCGTCCATTTAGACGATCCTCCAGGAGTCGGAATAGTGAAGTGAGTTAATTCCTACGGAAATAAAACTGTTTAAATTGGTACAATCGCAGGACTCCTAAAATATTTCACGTATTTCTTTGACGTTCATAACGTTCTAAGCCTTTTTGTAGCCCGATGTTTCTCAATTTGTAATATTTATTTGAACTAAAATGTCTTCATAGATATGACTTGAAATCAAAATTATGTTATATAGTACTAGTTTTAGTTTACGGGTTTGCTCGTGTTAATTTAAATTCGATCGATTTTTCTCGGTGAATGATAACCTGTCCTTTGACCGTCCTATGATGTCGTTTCCTCTCCCCTGATGACGTGTTTAATGATCGCTTCAGTAATTTAAAAGTCAAAACGTAACAAACAAACATATTCATATTTATAATATTAATAATAATTTAATATACGTTATTTAAATTAATTTTCTCAAATAAATATTCACATAATATTTCATATAATAGAGAGAAGATGATTCTATGTATTATATTGGATATTTTTCTATAGTAATTTTAAGATACATAATTATTGGCTTACTAGCTAATACCAGCAACTTCGTCTGCTTATATATATATATATATACATATATATGCATATTATAAAACAAAGTCGTCCGCCACGACTGTCTGTCTGTCTGGATTTTCGCAATAAACTTAAAAACTACTGCACGGATTGTAATGCGGTCTTCACCAATAGGTAGAGTAATTAATTCACGGGGGAACGTTAAGGTATAGAATATAGGTTTTGTTTTGTAAATTAGTTGAAATATAATGATAATTGTTGAAAGAATCGGAAAAAGTCAAGCCGCCTTAAGCGTTTCATGCACATAAGTTTTTTTTTATTATTAGGGCAGGACAATTATGAATATTTGCGGAATTTGTACATTGGTCCTTCGCCGTTTATTCTTAAATTAAAAGTTTATGAACAAAGACGTCAATGGGTAGCTAGTTTGAATAAAATAACATTACCAGATGTGTATGAGTAAACAAAGAGTAAATTATCATGTTATATGCCTCTTCCAAATACGGTTTCTGTTCAGGATCATACGTTTTGTCATGTAATATCTTCTCCAGCTCATCGAATGTCCATGTTTTGACAATAGGACCAGCAACAACAGATACAATCAATGCAGCTAGGACAAAAATCTTCATTGTGCACCTTTAACAGTTTTAATTTGTTGTTTAAATAAAAAATAACACCTTATTTCATAAATTACGTAGTTGGCCGTCAGTAGGAGGTTTTAAAAAAAGGCAATTTTTGTCCTTAAGAATATTACTTAAAATGATTAATTTATTACATAATATTTTAATTAAACCTAAACTGCTTAGCCTATGTGCTCCGGCGATCGAGCAAGGAATGAATGCTTGTTTTAGGTTTGATTGTCCCACGATACATTATTTCCTATGGTCAGCACTTTACACAATTATTCACACGGGAACGTTCATAATAGCTGAAGTAGCGGTTTGGTTTGCGTTATGTATTATATTGTTATATTTATGTAGGTAACATAGATAACACATATTCATTTTCATTTATTTTATTAATATATTTTTACAATGACAAAAAATCATCAATTACGGAGAACAGTTTACGCGATAAATATAGAAGTATTATACTAGTATTTATCAGTGTTTTTTCTAAGCCCGTCTGTCTAGCTATCACACTCAAGTTGAAAAGTTACATATCGCCAAGCACCTATGTGCATGTGACCCGGTGGCTGGATTTGGGAGCCAGTCTCTCCAGGTTTAGTGTATTTATCATCTTGAAGCACGTCATCATTTAACACACCATGTGAGACTGTGATCAAGCACTAAAACTTACAAAGTATTAAAAAAAAAACCCTCCATTACCGATAAAGAGTTAACATCTCCTACGATGTGTCAAACTGGTTATATATAGTGAAGTATAGATAAGCTACGGAGAAAATATTTAACTTATAATTGGATGATAATGTTATATAAAACTCAATTTTAACACAGAAACAGTACATTTTGCAAATTAAATTAATCTTATCTTTACCTTAATTATAAACTAAATATGTTGTCACGAGATACCCGATAGGTAGATATATTATCGGGTAACTTTAATAAAAATAATTAATTGTAATCATTTATAATTATAATTATTGTGTTTTAATTTAAAATATCTATATATAAATAGGCGAAAATGAATCAGTTTATTGGATTATATTTTATGTTAAGTACATGGCTGTATACTATAAATGCCTTAGCCTGTACATTTTTTATGTAATACTTGATGACATCATCATCTATACGGCTTGTCATATCGTTGTACTCACTCTGTATAGTTTAATTTTTCAAATAAAACTGATTGTTTGGTCTTATCAACAAAAAAATAAGGAAACAGATGTCCGTTTGTTCACACAGTTGTTCAATGTTTCGAGTATTTCTTTATAAATCTCTATTCGTCATATTAACCCATATTAAGATCTAAATCTCAAAAAAGCGGTCGCTATGTTATTAATTTTTTTTTTAATTTCGATCCATCGGCAGTGACATTTATATGTGTCTATCGCCATAAAGTTTTATCTATATTCGCAATAATACATTTATTTATATGATTCTGCGATACATTATATATCATCACATATCTAAAATTGGTAATATTTTTTCATAAAAATGTCTCTAATTTAGAAAATGCACCGTTTTTTTTATAATCGATTGGCAAGCATTGTACAATATCGCTGTGACAAAGTGACGAATTATCCCTAATTATATACACAAACTCAATTCAAATTATTTTATCCAAGTGTAATACAGTTCAATATATACATACATAAATTCGATTCAATTTAAACATTTTCAATAGGTACAGCTTTACGCGTTATTTCTGTGAGTGTCATTTACAGTAGATAATTACAAAAGTATCCCTATTTATAAGCTATCAAGTGTGTAGTAACGAATAGTTTTGTGTATTTTATTTACTACTTTCAAAAAACTATTTACTATGCATTGAGTCTAAATTCTATTTTTTTTTTCGTAAACTTTATACAAGCTTCTTGTGTCACAAAGAAAAATTTATTTATCAAAATATGGATATAGTAATTTCAAATATAGAATATATTTGCAACTAAATCTTGTGCCTGAATTTTCTTTTATACTTTTGGTTTATACTTTTCGCTTGACCCCAATCTCATCTGATGTTAAATGATGATGTGGTCTAAGATGGTAGTCACGTTAAACCTAGATGGAGTCTGGCTCTCTAGTGCAGCTGCCGGAACACACCAACAGGTGCTTGGCGGCAGATTTTCACCATGAGGGTGGTAGCTAGCCAGGCGGACTTAGAAAAAGCCTTGCTATGAAAAAGCTGTCATGCCATGGTTTCATCACGATGTTTTCCATAACCGACAGCTCTGAGTCAGTTGCTAGGATTCGAACCTACGTACTTTGATGTTGTGTCTGAACACAGTACCAACTAAGCCATCATCACTTTACTGATGCTTGACAACTGTAAGACAACTGTTTGTCATTAAAAAAAAAAAAAAATTATGATTTCCCTGCCACCTGGACAAAATTGTACAATTGACTACTTGTTAATAGTCATTGGTTCAAAGTATTTCACAGCAACAAAAGTCTAGTAATTTATAGAAAAACTAATTTATTAACTATATATGTTTAAATTCTATTTTCCTCCTGTGAGAAGTACGTAGGGAAATAATATAAAAAATAATAATAATTAAATTGTAACTTACAGAGTTTTATATCACTTACAAGTGTTGCCTGAATGGATATGCGACGAAAAGTGAACTGAAGAATACAACGTAAGCGATAAATGCAGATGAATAAAATATTAAAAAGATTATGTCAGCGACTCGAACACATTACACAAACGAGTTCCACATAAATTAAATAACAGCTAGATCACACATCACATATGCAATTATTATAATTTTTTTTTTTTTCGAACTGACCTACACTGTTGGCTTCGTAAGGCCTCTAAAGTTCCACCGGACTACTAAGGGGAGCGCTTAAGGCACTCACCCGATTTGTTCAGGCGATTCAGCGCAAGGGCAGTCGGTGCGCCTCGGCTTGAACTGTCGCCGAATTTCCCGATCTGACTAAGCTAAGCTATCTATCCATTTCATACACATATGAGTTCGTGAAAAATGCATGTATGGCCATGCATGTTTCAAGAATGTATATGTGTATTTTGCATCTGACTACTATGAGGTGCCTATTTCAGTCCGAAAAGGGTAAAAAACAGCCCAGCACTATGTGTACCTAGGTGTGCAAGTGTGTGGGGTGATTTGTGTATGTGTAAAACTAGTGTGAGTCACTGTATTCCTGCACTGTAATTAGCATACTCGACGACTCCACACCGAGGGACCAACCTACGCTCAAGTTGCTACCAGAAAAAACGCGACGAGTGTGCGGGATCGTATCTTAACCCCCCGCTCACGGCGGCGTGAGCAGAGAGAGTTGCGGGCGTGGGCGCAAACAAACATCTTTTAAAAGAACATCGAGCGAAAAATAAAGAACAATGGGCGCGGTGCCTACTTAACTATACAATTACGTACGAGTTCCTAATGTATCGGTCTAATGTATATGAACACACGGGTTCCAACTGATATTTTGATCCCCGAGACACTTGACAACACTTGACACACTTGGGAGGCAGGTGGCAGTGCCGGGTGGAATGACCGTACACCTGGCAGTTGTGACACTGCGAGGGTACATAGGTCTTGTGAGGAGGCTCGACTGAGATGCAGGAGAGACCGCACACTGAGGTGAGTTGGAAGATATCCTTTCCAAACCTATCCCGGTCTAGAGTGACCAGAAGAAGGTTGAATGCGGCGTTCGTACGGAGGTGGTACATACGATGTACGCTTCTGACTGGGAGATCCTGCTTCTCAAGATAGACTAGGACGTCGTCGGTGGCGAGCTCTGAAGGAACAACGCGAATGACGACACGGAGGACGCGCTTGTCCTCGAGTGTGGGAGTGAAGAAAGGGAGTTTTCGCTCCCGGAAGTATTTGGTGAGCTGGCGATGCTCATCGGGAGTAGAGACTCTAATGGAAATACCGGCAACGGGGTTGACGACGGATGTATAATAAAGCTGTTTGGACGTAATATCCTTAGAGATTTCGGGATCCAGGGAGCGGGGGCGTAGCTTCTTAGCCGCGACCGTGGGTTCCGCAACCGGAGCTTTCGCCGAAATCAGGACAGAGGGCGCGGGAGAGGCTAGATGCACCCGAACGCCACCTACGCTCGACTGCTTTGAGACGGAAAGTCCCGCTACCGGGTCGCTATCGAACAGAATCGCGGCGCGTGAACGTTTAACGCGGCACGTCACGGTCATAAAGCCGTCGTTATCGGCGGACGCGGACGCGGGCGTGGGAACGGCATCGAGGTCCATATCGGAGCCCTTGGAATCATCGTCAAAATCGCGGTCGGACAAAATCTCGAACGGGTTTTTTAAGAAACAGCGCGGGACTTTACAACCGTTGCTACCGCGCGCGAAACTATGTTTGAGTCTTTCGAATTCGGAGACTAATAACGGGTTCTTCTGAGACATATGAAACAACATATGAAACAAACATATGAAATCTAATTAAGTCTTCTAACCGACTTGCATCGTTAAGGGCCTGAAGAGGCCGCAGGGGTGCGGGAGTGGACATGACTAACCGCCCTGCCTGAGGGGCAGGGGGGTGCGCCTATTTAAAATTTAACGGACAATTCGTGTCCGGGCCAAAAGGAGAAGCCGTATCTTCGTATTTGCACACAACGCAGCACGAAGAACGACGCGCTGCACGGCGACACGACGCACTGCACATAGTGTGCTCGGCTCACACCGAAAAGTGCGGCTTAAATAGTACACTGGTAGAGGTGCACCGTCGCTATGAAAAGACCGTGTCGATTGACAATAGCCGAACGAACACACTATAAGTGCGGCTTCGCAGCAGATGTCTTCATTCTTCGAATTTCAAACGCAAATGCGGGTCGGGCGACGGCGAAATCTTTGGAATGCGAACATCTGGTGCGCAGGTAGGCGAATCGCGGCGAGCCGAACCGAACGGACCGTCAGAGTGGCGAGAGAGCGCACGTGTGCACCCGACCGCTGCTCAAACGAGACTCGTCCTAAAAAATATATTGTTTATAAACTAGTATTTATTAATACACTGTCGTTATTAGCAATCAAGGGCCAACAGCGTATAGTCAGTTCGAAAAAAAAAAAAAATAGCAATCAAAGGCCATACCCACAACCCTTCGAGTGAAGGTCCTATGGGCGAATATTACTAATAATACTATCAATAAGTAAGTGGGATATCACGTTGCAAAGCTATTGAGACTTGACGTACAGACGATTTGCCAAAACAAAAATTGTAAAACGCGAAGACCGTGAGATAATTGAATACTATAAGTTAAAATCGCTAAAATATATCTATTTGACAACTTGTTTCTTACTCTTATGAAGTGTATTTTTAGTGGAAACAAATCATACGTTTAGTTTTTAGTCGTAAATAAAAACAACTTACTCTTTTTATCATTAAAGGAATGAAAGAAATAGAACGATAGCGACGGCTTATAAGTTAGTCCGATAACTAAATATTCACATTGAGCACAGAATAAACGGGTTTGGTCTGTTTCGGGTGAATACCTTCTGCCCTTGTCACTAGGGCCAATGTCTTTTCAAGCCAATAGCATTATTCAGTTCGAATAATAAAAATATTTGGAATCCGAGTTTCCTTATTAAGCCAAAACACACCTAATAATACTCTTGTTGTATGACTATTGCTTGAAGTTTAATATAACGGCTCTTTCTTTTATTCAAAGTGCAGCAAACAGTTAGACGGCCCACTTATTGGTAAATGTTTACCTGTATCACTGACATTGATGAGCGTGTTTCGGTCTCTTTATGAAGAACCCATGTTTTAGCTTTGGGATAAACCCGTACTGAATAAAATCTATTCCACAATTCTAGCATACGCATAATAAATGTTCTAGAGAACCTGTCGTCCTAAAGTTATGAATACGATGTGGGGTATACGAAATACTAGTACATTCCGGTTCAAAACAGGCCGTAATATAAGATTAGACAGTTCATAGTCATTTCGTATGAAAATGAAGCAGAACGAATATATATATGCATGTATTACGAAAGGGGCCAGCCATTAATTGCGTGAGGCATTTTTGAGGAATTTTTGCCCATCCATCCATCCTGGTGAGATGTCGTGAGATTTGTGTAGAAGCCCCCCACCTCCCGCCTCTAAGCTTGCGTGAAACGCTTCATAATTTGTATTTTCGGTATAATTGCGTTAGATTTATTACAAAAACACCATTTGCCTTATTATTTTTATTAAGACTGGTATTTGAGACTGTTTATATCGTAATCTAAAATTATTGATAATCTAAAATATTAATTAAAAAGCGGTTACTAAAATAAATACAAAAATTGTATCTGATTTCGACATATTGTAATCTAGAAACATGTTTTACTTTAAATTAACATGATTTTCTCATAGCTTTACTCCATTATTCTCCAGTAAAAAATTACGTGATATTTTGCTCTTCTCCACGCAACATTTAGTGGGATTTGGCTTGACCCGTCGCCTAATGATGAAGGCGGTAGTAACGCTTGACTCTTATAAAAACCCAAGACGTTACTTAAAAATTCTCCTTGACACCCCAGGACATCGCAGTAAAAACCAGGACAAATCCAGGAACTGCAGGATTGGCAACCCTTTTTTTTTATTAACATGGGGAAATCCATCATGGACACGCCACCCTCTCGCAGGAGAGAGTGGGTAGTGTGAGACTCTTACTCACTAATACCCCACGGTGTACCGGCCGCCGCTTTGGTTGAGGCGACATGGGGTCGTGCAGTGCTATCACCATGTCGCCTCAACGGCCAGCCCAGCAGAAGGTGTCCGCCGGGCGTCGTCTTAATAATGGGGCGCAAGCTGGGTACACACCAGCCGCCCACCCCCTCGTCAGCCGAACGTGTGCAATGGGGAGTAATTTGCTATAGTTGCGGAATGTGTTATCTTTACTTATTTGTGTATAGAAATTGCACGTCCTTATCGACAGCTACTTCACCTTGAGCTATCAACGTTATTTGAGGGGTCGCGGTTGTGCCCTTTGACCGCCAATAAAGATTTTATTGTCATTATCAGTAATCATATATATTAAAAAAATAACCACGTCATATATTATTATATAGTCAGGTGTGTGAATTGACTTCATACAGTGAACTGATACGAAATAATTTAAGCATTTTCCATCATCCATCATTTTCAATTGTCGTTTTGCCTTACACACACTCGGACAATACTCACGAGTGATGCAAAAATTGTAAGTTACAAATTATATAATAAGCATAAATTACGGCAAAACAGTAAATGCAATGTTATAATTATAAATAATCATATATTAAAACTATATGATAATAATTTATTAAGGCACTAATAATAACATATTTTGAATAAAATGTGTTTTGTTGTGAAAATCATATCTAGTTCTAGTTAAGTATTGGCCCATGGAAAGTTAGACAAGGGATCTATTAAATTTGCAAATTTAATTGATAATATGTTAAAATTGAATCGTGTAACTTAAAAAACACCCTACTATAAATCAAACATTTTGTTCATAGATAATTATTATTTTAAGTTATACGCCATCTCACCCGTCACAGTAGCTGGTTCTTATGGGATTTTAGTGACTTTAATTATTAATTTGTATTATTTGACCTTATATATATATATTTATATTGATGGTGTCTAGCACAATATAAACTCCATTGCAAAAAAACGGGATCTAAAGAAATTTACATTCTAAAGTCGATTACAGTTAATAAAATTACTTTTAATTGTTTGAGGTAGTTTGTAAGCTTATATTCGTGAAAATTTATATCCGTGAAGTTGCAATTTTTTCATTCATTTTCGATGAATTCCATAAAACAGATATACACGACCAAACAATAAGAAGTAGTCAGTAATAAAAACAAGAATATTTTTAACGTACAAACCTTATAACAGTGTGACATCCTCTTGCCAAAATCAAGGCTTGAATCCTTTTGGCATGCTTTTCACGATATATTTAATGACGTTTTGAGGAATACGTTTCCACTCTTCTGCAATTACTCTCTATGGCTCCCTGGTGTTTTGTGGAACAGTTTGCACTAATCCTAACCGTCTTTTTGAACATTCCAAACATGGTCCTTTGAATTAAGCTCAGCACTTCGTGCTGGGCAATCTCAACTTTTTGCATGTACGCTTCCATTTCACTAAAACGGTGAGGGCGAGCATTGGCGTCCATAAAAATGGAATCTTTGTCGAGAGCAATAAATGCAAGCTGTGCGTGTTGTATCAGTGCTTCCGTTATGTACCGGTGTACATTTAATGTTACATTTTCCATAAGAAATAGCTCAATAAACTGCATCGAATTAATTACTGTACAAAACATAACAGAGCCTTCCCTATATGGAGCGATTTCTTCAAAACACTTTCGCATATCGTTCACGTGGTTTTCCCAGCACTTGCGAACGTCGGTCTTCTCCAACACAAAGAAATTTTAGTTTCATCAGAAAACAATACACAGTTCCAGTCCTCCAGAATCCATGAAGCACAGGTTCGAGCAAGCTGACCAACGATGTACTCACATAGTAATTTAGAACCACAGGCCGGGCCAAAAGCCTCTTTCTGACAGTCACAAGCTAATTCCTACACACCTTACCTCTCAAGGCTCTCCTTTAACACGTTCACGCCGGCGTGTACCACCGGTGGCTCGCGCTTGATTGTGCCATCGGGCGGCGTGTACCACCGGTGGCTCGCGCTTGATTGTGCCATCGGGCGGCGTGTACCACCGGTGGCCCGCGCTTGATTGTGCCATCGGGCGGCGTGTACCACTGGTGGCTCGCGCTAGACCGCCTCATCGGGCGTCGTGCACTACCGGTGTTTCGGATTCGATTGTGCTATTAGACACTGATAATTTAACGTACATATATAAAAACGTTTATTTTGAATAAAAGTTATATTTAATAACGTATTATAAATATAACTTTTGCTCAATAACTTATAATATTATAAATGAACCTTAAAATCGATAAAATTAACAAAATAATTCAATATTATTTTATTTGTAACTTATTGATTTATTATTTTTTGTGTAATTTGTTGAAACATTTCAAGCCAAGTGCTGGCTGACCCTCGCAGCGACCACAAAACGTCTTTACTCTTGTTGTTTTGGCAGTGGCATAATCTCTGCCCTTCGTTTTGGACAATTTTTTGTAGCATTCCTTGCAGCGTTTACGGAACTCTTTTGTCGAAAATTTTTTGTTCATTTTTACAGTACCACAAACAAATGTACTGTTCTCTAAAAGTTCTTCTCCCAAAGGGACACTTGTATAATAGTTAACAATAAATAGTATGCAGCCCTCAAAGAATAAGCCATTTAGTAACCTCATTACCACACCATGAGCATGTGATTCCATAACGTTGCTGGTTACGTTAACAAAATCTTCGTCTGAAGAGAAAGAAAGTATTCGTAATCTTGATGCGTTTCTCCTGCCTCTATTTACACATTCATCAGACGAATTACTTATTTCCATATCCATGTTATAGGCAAAATTAAAATTATATTACTAGGGTTAAAATTAAAATTATATTTACAAGGTCAAAATTAAAAAAATATATTTTCAACACCTTTTAATATTTTTACCGGCATAGATCTCTGATCAGGAAATAAAAACAACACGAGTTACAAAATTTGCAAAGTAAGCACTCAATGTACTACTGAAGAAACAAGAAGCGCGTGCAAGCCTGAACACGCGAAATCAGCGCGCCGCCAGATGAAGCGCGACATAAATTTACGCGCCGCCGGGTGGTGCATCAAATGAAAAAATGCGCCGGCGGGAACGTGTTAAGTCTACACTTAACACCTTATGATTCGTCAACGCCTAACTCACCAAACAGTGGACATTTTGTGGTTCTATGCATCTTTTCTTCTTGAGCCTATTTTTCGCTTAACCGTACTGGTTTCTTGAGACCATTGCCGAGTCTTCTGGATAGTTAAACGACTCACTTACGCCACTGAGACACACGAGTTTGCGAATAAATTACTTCAAGTAGGTTTATAATTTTACCTACACTTATCGATTTATCAGTCATATGAGAAAGTGGTATTTAATGTAAATATAAAGAATAAATGGTTTGATTTGCGGAAAATATTCAATAAGGTTTAGAATTTTAGTAATCAGCAAAAAACAGTTTCATTAATTCGCGCCATTAGTATAGTAAGCAATTTAATCATTATTTTTCATTCTTTACAAAGTTAATTTTGGAATCTAAGGAACCGTGCTAGAATGCTTCAAATAACATACCATTATACCATTAAATTTATATTTAATTCAATATATAGTTATGAAGATAGTTCATTGAGCATTGACCACGAAAGCAACCCTTGAAGATCTAGAGACAAATATCTTTTACGACGAAAACGATGTTAATGAATTGGATTGTTTATACATATACATACATATTATACATATGTAAAATAATAGTAGTAGATATTGCACTCTAAAATTTTTTTATTACACGAATAGATAATTTTATTTAATATATATTGATTAATAAAAAATGATATTAAATATAATGTAATAAATAATAAAAAATACAAATTCACTTACTATTATATACTTTTCGAAGATATATAAACTATCTACAGCGTATTATCTATCGGGACTAACGGTTGGCCTCGCATTAAGTAAATGCGTAAGTGTTGCTTGCTCTCTACCCTCTATCTCAAAAAAGGTTAAATATATAAAAAAAAACATTTAAGATAAAAGTCGAGAGAGAATTGTATTGCCTGCAATATTCATTATACATGTAAGTAGCATTAAATCCATAGGAAGCCACTTATCTGGAAAAAAAAGCTATTTTTGAGACTTTTGACCCTTGGATACCGTAAGACGCGGACACGAGATTTCATGTGACTTTTGAGACCACTATTAGATTGGCAAAATAAAGGTTGCGTGGTTTTGACCCTCTGTTTTGGCTTATTTGACTGAACTAAGTTGTGATAATATGGAATATGATTTCTGACATGTCACTAAAACTCTCTAGAATGTTCTATCGAGGCTACCATTTTGTTAGAATGCTAAAATTATCACAATCACACTGTCAAATGATCTAAAATACGATAGTGTATTTATTATTTAATGCAGGAATTGTTGACATATACAGTTTATATATTTATTGTTTGATTTGTTCTGCGTAAATGTGGCTACTGTATCATTTAAAAGTATTAAATATTGAATGTGAAATATTCTGTGTATCATTCATCACTGTTATTTAATTTATTTAACAGCGAAAACAAGTAAAGAAGCACATGTTACATTTTATTACATTAACCGATAAATCTGTTAAAAGGTACACGATGAAGGTTCTTGTTTTCGCTGCATTGATAGTGGCGGTTGTTGGTGGACCTATTGTCAAAACATGGAGGCTAGATGAGATGTCTGATGCACTTTATCCTGGAAACGGAGACGTCGATCCGGAAATGAAACTATACGTGGAAGAGGCGTACAACAAGCTAGTTTCTGCTCTGTTAACTAATAATTTAAAGGTAAGTTTTCTTCTTTTATCAAAATATTTTAGTGAATATATGTAACTTAGTAATATCGGATCGGATATCGGATCAATACACGTATAACCGTGGCAAACTATTCTAGGACGCGGGAGCGGCGTCGCGTCACCACTTTAACAGTAGTGGTAGTATGGTACCACGTTGCTACTTTCTTTTTTTTTTAGTTTTCGAACTGACTAATCGCTGTTAGCCTAATGGGCCTTTACAGCTTCACCGGGCTTTTAGGGCGAGCGCTTAGGGCACTCAGCGGAAAGGCAACACGCTCAAGGGTGCCAAAGTGGCCGAACCTCGGCTTGGGCAGTTACCTTGTGTTGTGATCGATATTGAAATTTATTATTACTATTTTAATTACCTGATTACTATTACTACCTAATTGTTATATTATTTGGATTTAACAAGGACTCTAACGAATAAAACAACTAAAATAAGTAACGGAAGGACGTGACGTATTATGGATTGTCTCTAGTGATATTTTCCATAAAACAGTGTTATTAAATTGCCATATATTTATTAGAATTAATTATATATATTAAGGACACGATTATGGTTGTAAATGATAATGTACTTTGGTATTTGTACTAACGGAAGCAATGTTTTTTGCTGTGAATGTGGTTAGGAGGGAGAAGGGACTCCACCACGATTCACAATGGCGAACATAACGGCAGTTAGTTTTTAGAATCGGTCGATCAACGACGGTGTAACAAATAGGTTGCTGCCTAGGTTGAACAAATCTTTTGTAAAATACTTTATTCTATTATATTTGGGTTGAACGCGAATCGAACTAAGCTAACCATACATGTATAATTTAGTGAGACACATATGCATACCTTCATATGTGGCACACTAAGACGTGCATATATATAGTGCCTGATAGCTTTGGCTAAGGTTAACTAACCAAAAAGGAAAAACGGTCCGTCCGAAGGATCGAACCTAGGCTTAAGCTGCTGCCGACGGAGGGTGCGGCGTATGTGATCGGTGGCTTCGGGGGTGTGGGCATGACCACGCTCCATTTAAAGAGTCGTCGGTATGCATATCATTCGTAGCCGTTATGTCATCCGGGGGATCGGTGAGAATGTGTCGCGGTCGTCTTTTGGCTTACTTTGCGGCGGGTTTGGAGGTGTAGTTCGCAGTGAATACCAGTAACGGGTTGGGATGATTTGTGGTTTTGTCGAAATAATTAGTTGTGACGGACTTGATGTACGCTTGAATCGAAGTAATCTGCAAATCTTTATGAAGATCGTCGCTCCGAACATAGTGAGAGGCGCCGAGACATTTTCGTAAGAAGCGATTTTAAGAAGCGATTTTAAGAAGCGATTTTGTATAACCTACAACTTTTCAAAATTATCTTTCGATGTAAGTGCAAACACGGGGCAACTATACGTAAGAATACGACGGACACACGTCTTATAGAGAGTGAGTTTATGTCTAAGTGACCTTTTGCTCTGTGAGCATAGTAGCATGTGTAATCGGCTCAAGACCATAGCAGCCTTGTTCTGCACTCTCTGGATGTGAGTTTTAAAGGTAAGTTTGTTGTGTAGTGTGACACTGAGATATTTGACCTCGGTAGCCCAATATCGAATAGCCTGAGAGGTTTTAGTGTGT
The DNA here is from genome assembly GCA_035772565.1 of Antheraea assamensis. Taxonomy (NCBI): domain Eukaryota; kingdom Metazoa; phylum Arthropoda; class Insecta; order Lepidoptera; family Saturniidae; genus Antheraea; species Antheraea assamensis. The sequence goes on along the minus strand of JAQQSE010000106.1, from coordinate 1,941,490 downwards.
TCAGTTTATTAGAGGCGTCAAAGAGTATTGCGAAACTCTTATCTGGATTAACTTCTATACGCCATCTACGATACCATTCTCCGAGATTACGAACGGCACATTGGATCCGTGATCTGAGGTGCACTCTCTGCCAGCCTGAAGCAAATATGACTGTATCATCAGCATAACAACCTACTTCGACCCCCGGAAATAGTGATAGGTCGCTGATGTACAGGTACATTGAACAGGAATGGTGCAAGAATAGATCCTTGGGAACGCCTGAGCGGATTGGGTGTGGTCGAGAGAATTCACCTTCTACTCTGAAGCGGAAAGTTCTGTTCGAGAGGTAGTCGCGAATGATATGAAGTAACCTATCGGGGACGCGAAACTGAAAAAGCTTATAAAAGAGTCCGACGTGCCCACCCTTATCAAAAGCTTTAGCTACATCGCAAAAGATTGCAAGAGTACGATATGATATTTTAGGTTCAGTAAAGTTGTGCAAGATGTGCCCCGTGACGCGGTGCACTTGTTGTGTACAAGAGTGTTTAGCTCGAAAGCCGAACTGTTCAGGTGGCAGCAGGTCTAAATCGGACATGGTGCTCTGGAGACTGTTCAGAAAGAGCCGCTCATACACTTTACCGAGTGCGTCAAGAAGAACAACCGGGCGGTAACTGTCCTGAAGTGTAGCTTTTTTGCCAGGTTTGTGAATACCTATCACTATATTTTTCCAGACGGCTGGGAGATGCACACCAAGAGGGCTATAAGGTGATCGGAAAGTAGTTTGAGAACTTCATTCTTGATACCATCAGGATCAAGAGATTTCCTTGGCTTCAGAAGTTTTATAGCGGTACAGACCTCATCGCGGGTTATCGGGGTCAGAATATCTGCGGGGAGGAACGGGATTTCCAGTCTCCACCGAGGATTCAATCGATCGGATATGGACTGGGTCAGTAATCGCTGTATTTGGAGAACATTATTTTTCTAAACTAGCGGCTAGGCATTTCACTTTATCTATACTATCGAACGCAGGTGACATACCTGGACGTCTATCGATGGAAGACATCGAAGTGGTGTTGTCCGCTTTTATGGATCGTGCTAGCTTCCAGTTCACCAGATGAGCCGGTTGGATGTCTTCTCAGAGCATATCCCATCTTCCGCCACGGATCTCTGAAACGCGGGTTTTGACCGCTTTCCGCGGCATGCGTGACTGGACACGATTTTCTTCGGATGGATAGGTATCGTGAACTCGCGTCGCGGCGTCCTTTCCGTGATCAATGCTCTTACGTCATCGGAGAATATAAAACGGTGGTCGTTCGCCGTTTGTACTTCTTGAGGTCGCCCTGATGGCAGTGTGACAATTGTCGACCAGGGAATCGATAGCCAAGTCAGCATCGGCTTTGGACATTAGCATATCCAGGATCTTATCAAGACTAGACAAGGAAGGGTCATCACTACGGTACCTATCGAGCTTAGCGTAGTCAGCCACTCTGACGGAAGAAGGGCTGGTGTCATCAATAAACTAAGATAATAACAATTCGCCGCATTGTGTGAGCGGTTTCTATGATGGCCGTTTGTTAATTTTTATTTCTCAACCACAAACAATAGCAACAGCTATAGACAAGATATATCATATACATGCACATTTATTTATTACCGCCTGTTACACAGTTAACGATATATCGTAGCGATTAGTTTGTGTAAACCGACTTGCGTGCTAATAAATTCGCAAATGAACGAGTGAACATCAATCTGTCTTTATTCTCACTGTACTTTGGAGATTTCCTGACTGTCTCTGTCTCACTTATTCATTCATTATGGAGTTTCTTCATCAATATTTTTTACTTTTCCTTATCGGCTTTTGCAACAGTTTCATTCATACAAACCATGTTTTGAAAATTTGATAACACAATCGAAAGTTATTTGCCAAATAGGTGCAGCAGTTCGGAAGCGATGCACTTACACATATTCGTCAATTTACCGCAATTAACTATAGATTTATATATTATAATAATTCTAATTCTTTAAGTTACAACTTATATTATTACATAGGTTATTTGTATTCAAAGGTTATAAAAGTCATACCGTCTCCTAGTGGATTACCTAGATGGACGATGGAAGAATTAGACGCAGCCATGAAAGATCCGAATACTAATCCAAATTATCTACCAGCTATATCGAAATCCTATGAATATTTGAAAAAGACACATGAAATTGCAGAAGAACCAAAAGTATGTACTACATTAATAGTTATTTTTAATGATAAATACATAGCTCGACCATATCTATATAACTTGTACGCTCACTTTGCTCAGTTGAGGTAAATTAAGCACGCTTCATTAATTTATTTTCTTATTTGTAATCGGTTGTTACCCACAACTTGATCCGAGTGGAATTTATATAAAAAAACTTTTATTCAGTGTAAGCATGTGCGAGTGTCGCGCACGGTGCTGGACACTACTTCTTTAGCATATCAAATTTGCTTGGACCCCTAAATTTGTTTTACTAAAATAAAAGTAACTTACATTATTCCTTATAATATCTCCCAACGAAATACCCATTAAATTGGGTTCAAACGTTTTGGAGTTTAGCTGGAACAAAAGGAGAGACAAAAATTTTAGAAACTGTTTAACAAAACTATATATGGTTATAACGTATGTTATATAACCAGACCTTTTTGTCGCTTCTTTTTTTTGTTATAACTACCCTATATACTGTCATATTTATTGTAAAAACCTGTTATTTGTACCTTACAAACGGGTACTTCGATTTTATTGATTTGTATAGATGATTGGATATTGCATTGGACGTTGTTGTTTATACCTGGGCAAGCGAGCTTCGTTCACCAAATAACGGGCACTTATCAAGATCGTTTCAGGGATACATGAAGTACACTGCATACAAAATATTTGTTCGCTTGAAGTAAATGTATTAAAAATAATTTGATGTCCTTTATGGTCATACTTGAGTAAATCAATGTATACTTCGATTTTATTAATTTGTATAGATGATTGGACGTTGTTGTTTATACCTGGGCAAGCGAGCTTCGTTCACCAAATAACGGGCACTTATCAAGATCGTTTCAGAGATACATGAAGTACACTGCATACAAAATATTTGTTCGCTTGAAGTAAATGGATTAAAAATAATTTGATGTCCTTTATGGTCATACTTCAGTAAATCAATGTATACTTCGATTTTATTAATTTGTATAGATGATTGGACATTGCGTTGGACATTGTTGTTTATACCTGGGCAAGCGAGCTTCGTTCACCAAATAACGGGCACTTATCAAGATCGTTTCAGAGATACATGAAGTACACTGCATACACAATATTTGTTCGCTTCAAGTAAATGGATCAAAAATAATTTGATGTCCTTTATGGTCATACTTGAGTAAATCAATGTATACTTCGATTTTATTAATTTGTATAGATGATTGGACGTTGTTGTTTATACCATGTAAAGCATGAAAAATTATATTTATAGGAGTAATTAATTTATTTTGCCTTTTTATAAGGAGATCGAAATCCAGTTCCTGGCAATGGACATATCGACATGGACTCTATCAGACTTGACAGAAGCTATCGCGAACCCAGAAACTAATCCAGGATTATTACCTTATTTAGAAACGGCTCGTACTAAATTAACATCGGATCCGGAGTTTCGAAATAAGGTAAGATTTATTATTTCCTTCGTTAAGTTGCGTGTTAGAGCTACGCTGAAGCTATTACTGGTTTCAGCATGAATGAGTCCGCTCGCCCGGGGTTGTACCACCCTTTCACAGAAAGCCGACGTGAAGTAACAGTGCTTGCACTGCCTGGTGTTGCACGACTCTCCCCTGGTGTTGCTAGTGTCTGTGGACGGCGATGATCACTTACCATCAGGTGAACCCACCTGTTCGTTTGCCCCCAATAATATAAAAAAAAAAAATACTAATGATGAAGCGTCGATGGCTCATAGCTTTGTCTTTATCTAATTCTATACGGTTTGTAGAGTCAACTGATTTCATTTAAATAAGTTCGGGATATACATTGATGTGATTACAGTGGTATGTTGGTAGAAAGTGTTGTAGGTACAGCTTTTAAATTCCAAATTGACTACATGTATTTTCGTTTATAGGTAAATGTTTGTAAGTATGGCGCAATTTTTATAAATTTTGACCGCAGGAGCACCGCTTTTACTTGCGTAGAGCAGTTCTCATACCACTATGTTGCAGTCCGTAAGATACGACTGGCAACACGCACTGGTCCAACGAAGTGTTTTAACTAACTTCTCAGAAGTAGCGATATATTTTTGGATAAGCCTGTCAAAATATAAATTATATATCTTTTACAGACGAAAATCACCATTGTTACAAATATTGGTCTTGTAAAACCGGACGCAAATGCTAAATCAACAACAACTTCCACGGAAACAACAACTTCCGCGGAATCAATACCTTCAACGGAATCAACAACTTCACAACTTCATAACTTCACAACTTCAACAACAACAAAAGTTTAAGAAATATTAATGATTAAAATTGATTTAATTCTATTCTCATAAATAAACAAATAACGTTTTCATATTAAGAAATTTTATTTTCCCGACTGCAAACTAAAGGGGGTTATGTTTTGCGAATGTATGCAACATCTCTCTGTTATTGTGCTTTTGTTTATCCTTTATTATACGTAAAACTTAAAAACTATTGAACCGATTTATATAATTTTAATAGAATAGGTGTCTTTCCTGGCCAGGTTTTAGTATATGTATTGTTATATCAAGTAATGTATAAAGTAAGTTATGAGGATAAAATTAATCGACGCCGGCATAAAATCACTCCCAACAGGATCCAGTTACAATATCATATTTTAAATAGCAATGTCTTCTTGGCTGTCTATCAGATTTTATGTCCTATAAAAATGTTTATAATTCGAAATTCACCAATTTGATTTAAATAATGCTTTTTTTAATTCTGTTTTTCTGTTCTCACATTATGTTATTATACGGAACGATATAGGAGGCTGATAAATAAATGGAGTTCACACAAAACGACTTCCAAATCATTCTGTGGATTTATTTCATCAAACATGTTAATATAAAGCGTTTTAATATTATCACAGACATCGTCAGGGATACAGGAAATAATACGAGGTGTGTTCAAAAAGTATCGCGAATTTTGTGTTTTTTCAAAAATTATTTATTTATTCATGAATATCTATTTTGTCCCCTTCAAAGTAATCCCCATGAGATATTATACACTTGTGCCAACGGTTTTTCCAATCTTCGAAGCACTTCAAAAAATCATTTTTTTTTATCTTGTTCAGCTCCTCCTTCGATGCCGTCTTTATCTCGTCAAGAGAAGCGTAACGTCGTCCTTTCATGGGCCTCTTCAGTTTAGGGAACAAGAAAAAGTCACAGGGGGCCAGATCTGGGGAATACGGTGGCTGCGGCATCATTAGTGTGTTGTTTTTGGCCAAAAAGTCGCGCACAAGCAACAATGTGTGAGCAGGGGCGTTATCGTGGTGCAAAAGCCAATTTTTGTTCTTCCACAAATCGAATGGCACGAGCCAATCGATATGTTTAGGTCCTCAGCAACTTCTCTAACGGTGATTCGACGATTGGCCAATACCATTTTCTCCACTTCATTAATTTTTTCGTCTGTTGTTGAAGTGCTCGGGCGTCCGGCACGCTCTTCGTCGTTCACATCTTCTCGGCCTTCTGAGAACATTTTGTACCACCGATAAACGTTGCTTCGGTTCAAGGTAGCTTCTCCGTATGCCACAGTCAACATTCAGAATGCATCCGCGCACTTAATTTCGTTTTTCACACAAAATTTGATACAGGTTCTTTGATCCATTTTTTTGAATAGGTAAAAATCGAAGACGATCCAAAACACGTGCAAGCAAAGCAGCTGTCAACAATTAAATGAACATTCAAAATGGCCGAGCTTGTCGGCATAAGTGAGAGACATGAGTACTAACATAACGCCACAAAAAATTCGAAATTCGAATATACGTAACCCGCGAAAATTCAAAATTCGCGATACTTTTTGAACACACCTCGTATAGATTAGAGTGCGCCAAAAAATACTTTGTTTTTTTCCTTACAATGAAAATATCGTCCAGGATTATGTATAAACGAAAACCGATAGAAAGAGCCTTCATGAATGCTATCGCACATATTTCTCATTGCTTTCATAATTCTGTTGGAAATATCGTGAAGTCTACCCAGGATGAATATTATAATCATCGACCACGACATATACAATAGATATTTTATTATGTTTTAATTTTTGGAGATGAACAGCCAATCAATGACGGGTGTTGCGAATTTACAACGGCGAATAGGGCACCGTATCAAAATCTACAAATCAAATTCCTCAGGATACTCCTCATTGTACATGCGGTAAAACTTAAAAAAACGCCGCCAAATTATGGTTTACAAAACGTTTTCCTTTACGGAAAGCTCAGGTTCATACGATCTCAACCTACGTCGATAAACACAATACTTGATACTTAGCTATCACTAATTCATCATCGTAACATTATTTTGAATAAAAAAAATATCATACAGGACCCAAATTCTTGAAAAAAGACATATCTATGTTAAAGAAGCATAAATTATAAATATTAACCGCCATATTGGATTTGCCATATTGTTTGAAATTAATCATAACAACTGGAGATTTTGAAAGAAAATGTACTATAAAAAATCTACGTAATTCCTTGCAAATTGTGTATAAAATTAGTCTATGTGTGTCAGCTGCGTCGATATGTAATAAAAATCCGAATAGATTTGCAATAGCGGATATCTCTAATATATTTTATTGCGAATACAGAGGCCTAAGGATATTTTTTCGACATGAAAAGTATGATGAAATAAATATTACAACAGTTTTTTTAATGAGTATTAGCTTTAATCCTAGGTCAATTCGGGCAGAGTTAGTCGAAATCTGAGGTTCTGAGCAATTGAAAACGCTATGTAATATTTTCTTTTGTGATTTCTGTCATTAAAAACTAGGTATACAGCGAACGTCCATTTGTATTTTATGAAATTTGGTACGAAAAGGCTTAACACATTCATCAATTGACATTAAAAACCATAAACAAGTTTTATTCAAAATTTGTAATCGATAACTTCATAAACTATTATTCCTCCTTACTTCTTAAAAGAGGTATTGATGGATTGTGTATAAAAAGTGTGAATACTGAGATGACATGTGACAGGGGAGAGTGGAAAAGGAAAACATGTAATACCAAACCTACTTAGGTAGGATAAAGGTAAGAAGATAATGATAAGAACATTTGTAATAGCTGTTAACCTTGTTATTTCAAACATACATTTGTATAAACGGCTCGATTCCATAAGGGATCATCACTGTGGCTTTAGAGCAAAAAAAATGCAGTAATAAGCATTAGTTTACAGTCTTCCAAATATAATTACCTCGATATATCCATTAAAGAGATTACATATTATTCGGTATATTATGCGGAGTTACACATATTACGTAATCTGTGAAGTAATCTTCTTCTAGATATCAGCATCTGTGTTATAAATAAGCACATGAGGTCAGCACGAAGATCAACTTCAACTGTATAGTGTTGCCGATTTTTTTAATAGATTTTATTCGAATCTGTCGACTATGAAATGTATGTTTCAATCTTATACGTTTACCATAAAATTTGCCATTTTATCTTACACACTCAGAAAACGACTGTCAGTGATGCAAAATATTATTCGAGCTAAGTTCCTTATCGCACAATATGTACTTATGGATGGGGCTAGGCGAAAAAAAGTGTAAATATTTTCCGTCATGACCCTTTCTCTACTGTAGACGGTTATCCGTAACGCGTATGCTATTGGTTGTATCCAGTCATAGGTGCGGGCTTATTGATTCGAAGAAACCAATAACTACACAACAGCTGCGCAAGTGTAGTCTGTACACGTCATACGGGTCGCCGTATTGTGTGTAGTTGTGTGCTTACACTTATGTTTATTTTTGATAAAAACACGTACTACGTAACTTCTTTGCTAATTGCTTTATTAGTATACTAGCTGTGCCCGCGACTACGTCCGCGTGGAACTTCATGTGTTTATCTTGTATATTTGTAATCCGACTCTCGAGATACGTGTGGTACTCAAAACAACATTTAGCCGTGCTTCAGACACCTGCTTATATTTATATGATCGATATGCAGGCTATCGAAACCATCATGAAACTTATAAATGAGCCGTTGACTGTAAAACACATAAATAATCTCATTGTTATCTATATTCTTCATTGCAATAATATTCTTAACGACAGTAAACCAATAAAACGATAAATTTATCGACATCTGTTATGAAAAAATGTAGTCTGTTATTGCTTCTAAAGACGATTTTTATAACATTTATGTTCAATGAACAATTTCAGTCACTTTATTATAAAATAAAGAATATAATTGTCCCAAAATGTCATAGGATTCGATAACTTGTAATATTTACAACACAAAATTAATTAGAAATGTACAAATTTAATCATAAACACTATGTCGTAGAAAAATAAAAAATATATTTTGCTTACACAAAGTACAAAGTAAGTTATTCAATTTATAGAAATATGTGATATATGTAAATTGCCCATTTTTAGATTTTATACTATAGTAGTAATAGATTTAGAAAATGGCTGTTGAACGCTATCTATTAGCAATAATACATATTCATTAGTACAACAACAATACACAAACAACCACAATAATATTAACAATAAAAAACTGTTCTGTATCTAGATATGTATTGGTTATGAAAAGAAAATTAAATCAATTTATCGAAATATTTATATTATAATTATAATTTATTTTGATTATTTATTAAACATGATTGATTTCTTGATTGATTCCAAGTGTTAATTCTTCTTTACAAGACCAATCTTTGTAACGATGCTGATCGTTGTCTGTAAAAAATATGGAATTTAATATAATAGTATGAATTTTTTAAATGAACCGATACAATGAATATTAGCAATTACGTTAACAAAAAATAATGAAATCTAGTTCAAAATGAATTTAAAAAAAAAGTGTGTGTATACTTATTTATGTACACGCGTTAGAAGTTATACTTCTTAGGCGTAATGGCGTAACAACACAAAAATCTTTTCAAAAATTTTATCCTTCGCCTTGTTCTACGTTTGTAGAAGAAACGACACTAACAATAGAAAAAATAAATTTAGCAACATCTGTTGTGAAAAAACGATACTAACAATAGAAATAAATAAATATCGTGAATACAGTTGTCAGTTCTCACGCAATACGTAGATGTCCTTACTTTTACTTTGTCGGTAACTTTTTTTGAATAAATTTAACGACATCTGTTGTGAAATAACTAAAATGTTGACTAGAGCTAACTATTTTCGTGACGGTGTTTGCATGCATCGTAAAAATTTACTCCCATCATTTATCCCTAACACGCCAAAAGAAGTATAACTTCAAAAATGTGCAGTCCTTCAAAAAGATGTCAAGTGGCCACTACAAAGGATCATAGATTCGGTGTCAATAATTTTCACATACTCGGACTACGGCTAGACGAACGATTTGGCATATTTGACATAGATACCAGAATAGAGATACTTAAAATAGGAAAATAATATTAACAAATAATTTTTGTATATATATACTAGCTGACTCAGCGAACTTCGTACCGCCTAACAGCCGATTCTTATTCTGCTACGCCTTACATTCTGGAACGCTATATTTTGTTAAATGTTACCATCGTGTAAATATTGACAAATATTAACATTAATATTTATACGATACTAACGTCACTCAATTGTTTTGCTCTCCCGGAACCTCTCCACTAATATTTAAACTTTATGGTATGGTATTAAAGTTCAAATTGACTTTTAAGTATTATTACGAATCGTTTGTATGGAAGTATAAAAAAGTGTTGGTTTTAGACTTTTTCAGGCAGTTTTTACAATTTTTCTCTCCGTAAGAATCATCCTCGTACTTCACGGAATATTCTAAAAAAGGAATTAGCGAAATCGGTTCAGCTGCTGTCGAGATTTGCGCTTAGCAATACATTCAGCGCTTCATTTTTATATTATAGATGAGGTATAACATGTAAGTTGAAAGTGTTTTTTAAAATTACCTGCATTACTACTGAATATAGAATTTGGCATCCGACTGAGCTATCACTTAACAACGCTTGGTCATTAGTATGCAACTCAATGAAGGATATTTCCTTCATTAAATTACCTTTAACCTTACCTTATTTTGAAACTTAGGATCCGATGTCAGTTTAGTACGAGCTCTTTCTAAATAAGGTAATAATTGTGAATCTGTTTCAGGGTTCGCAATAGCTTCCGTCAATTCAGGTAATGTCCAAGTTGATATATCCATTCCCCGGACACGGACTTCGATGGATTTCTTGATAAAAAGAACAAAGAAAACACAATGTATATTAATAAAACTTACTATCTGAATGTAAGTAAGTGCATCACTTCAAAACCACTACACGTATTTGACTAATTCTGCTTTTGTTTTATATAATTTTGTCAGGACAAGGTGTGTATGAAAAAAAAAATTTGAATAATCATACGTTAAAGTGATAAATGTAAGTTAGTCTTCATATAAAATTATGAATGAGACAGAAGATAGTAAGGAGATTTTTAAAGATATTTAACTTCTGGACTGTCCAAAACCATAAAGGTTTAAGTTCCGTACAAACGAGTGTAAACCTCACGAGGCACAGGCCAAAAGACTGTTGGCAGCATAAGTTTAAAAAGATATCTGATTTATTACGAAACTTTGAAAAATATTAAATTATGTGTTGTAAAGTTATTATGGTTATGTAAAATGTACTTTTAAATTGTTTTTACATTTGTACGAACTTATTTTACTACGCCATAAATTTACAATATTACGATGTGGTGAAATTAAAAAAATAAATAAAAACATTATGCGCCATTTTCAGATCTGGGTTTTAAAAAGTCAGCCGAGGGGTTTACAGAATTGACACATTCAGTTCAGAGATTGAATTGTTCAGTTGTCATTTTATTTCATTACATGGGCGTTAGTAAAGGAAAGAGATCTTATTTTCTTCATTTGTACACCTGTGCAAATCCGGGGTTGGTAGTTACCAACTACAACCTACAACCAACAATACTAGTTGTATTGATATCAATTTCCGAGAGCCTCATATTAATTGACTGATATTGAAGTACAAACCATTTTTTTTATTAACGTGGGGAAATCCACCATGGACACGCCACCCTCTCGGGGGAGAGAGTGGGTAGTGTGTGAGACTCTTACTCACTAAGCCCCCACGGTGTACCGGCCACCGCTTTGGTTAAAGCGACATGGGATCGTGCAGTGCTAACACTATGTCGCCTCAGCGGCCAGGCCCAGTGGAAGGTGTCCATCAGCCGTCAGCCTCCTCGTCAGCCGAACCTGTGCAATGGGAAGTTGGGCCCCTCGACCCATCCCCCCTGGTTTGGCTACGGAGGTGGAAGGAGACGGACAAAACGCCGCCCCCTCGCACCGACTCTGCGTTGGCGGAGAGGGTCACTCAGAGGATTCTCCTCACGGACCCTCTCACTCATTATCTCCCTCTTTGTAATCTCTTATATATATACTTTTTTCTATCATTTTTTCAAAGCAAATAACGTGAAGTAAGGAATCAAATAAAAAACTTTCATTCAATATTTTTAAAAAAATATTAATTTATAAAAATTGTATATAAAATACTGATTTATACTTATTTATACCTAAATTAGTGTTCTGCGCATCTATATCCAATGCGATCAAAGAGAGAGTCAATCTAACTATCTCCCCATGCGCCGTACCTCCATCCGTAATGTCAGGTCTAGCGCCCTGTCAGTAAAGAAGGCTCCTCCTCCAACCGTTGTCTATCCGTGTCTATTACCGAGGTTGCCTGCTCAGTCGCTGTAACTTTTTACTTGGTTTTCTCCCACAATAACTTTTCAAGGAGGTTTGCTTCCTCCACCGGCTAATGAACGAGTCAAAGCAGGCTCGTACTAACTCCGTCCGCTGGTTTCTTTGACAGGCAGAGGGGTACCGCGATGAGCACGTTTTGCCAAGGTGTACACTCTGACCCAGTACTATAGCGACCTCCAAGAGGGTTTGTCGACTTTCCTACATAGATCCGTAGTGTTTTACGAGAGAGGGTCACCTCGAGTAGGATATGATAATTCACCACGCACTATGGCATTGAGGTGGTTTAAAAACTAAGTTTTTGTTTAGTATATATAACAAAAACCGTTAAATAATATTCTTATCATAAAGAAAAATATAAATGGAATACATACCACGGGCTTATTTCCAAATTCTTGTAAATTCTTTAAGTATGCGTAGGATTCAAATAAAGCTGGCAGGTATTTTGGGTTTGTAATCGGGTCTTTGATAGCTTTTTCCATTTCTTCCATCGTCCATGTAGACGATCCTCCAGGAGTCGAAATATTGTGGTGAGTTAATTCCTACAAAAATAAAACTCTTTAAATAGCAGTACAATCGCAAGACTCGCAAAATATTTCACGTATTTCTTTGACGTTCATAACGTTCTAACGTTTTTGTAGGGTGATGCTTCTCAATGTATAATATTAATTTGAACTAAAATATCTTCATGTGAGTTAGAATCAAAATTATGTTATATAGTACTAGTTTTTGCTTACGGCTTTGCTCGTGTTGATGTAGCCCTCAGGAGCAGTATTTTTTTTCTCAATGAATGATAACCGATGTTCTTTTCTATCCCCTGAGAACGTGGTTTAATAATCGCTTCAGTAATTTAGGAGTCAAAGCGTAACAAACAAACAAATTCACATTTATAATATTACTAATGATTTAATATACATTATTTAAATTAATTTTCTCAGAAATATATTTCACAGTCTAATAGAGAGCATGATATATGTATTATATCAGATATTTTTCTATAGTAGTTTTAAGTTACATTATTATTGTCTTACTGGCTCATACCCTCAACTTTGTCTGTTTTGCTTTATAATATATATATATAATATAATAGGAATACATTTCCTCTGAGGCTGAATCATATCAAAACTACTGAACGTATCGACATAGAATTATGACTATTTGTAGATTAGCCCTTCTAGTCCATTGAAAAGTTACATTTGGGGTTGCGTTTTTTAGAGGACGCAATTTTATTTTTTTGATGTGTAGGGGGGGTCAGTGTAAAGCTAATATCAAGTTTGTGGGGTCGCCACCCTTGCCCCACGGCCACAATCTTGAAAATAGGGGTTGAAATGGTTATTACGATATATCTCTTAAACTATTTATCTGATAAAAAAAATTAGTCAACATTTTTTGTTGCTAATTTAATTCTCTACAACTTTGGTCCAGTATATTTTTGTCGTAGAATTATAAATAAAAAAGTTATAAGCGAAAATGTTCAGAAATTCGAGAAAAAATTTATATTTTTCGATATAACTTTTTTTTTATCATTTTACGAAAAAATGATATCAGACCATTTTTTAGGTCGTTTTTTAAGGAATAACTTTTATACGCAACATTTTTTAATTAAGTTAATAGCTAAGGTTTTACAGCGCTCCGAAGTGAGTATTATTTTTCAGTACTCTTAACTATACATATATTATACGTGTACTATAATAATTTTTTTAATTATTAATTTTGCATTATTATTAATAATTAATTACTGGCTCTTTTCCACACCATTACAGAATTTTACAATTATTGATTTTTAAAATAATTTAAAAACTTGCTGTTTCTTCATGCTTTTTCAGGATATGACACAACTTCAGCTCCTTACAATATCGGTAAAATGAAATTTGTCAATTTGTCAATTTTAGAAGCTCAGGGGGTGCTGGAGGTTTAGAGGTCTGCACTGGCATCAATAATTTTCCACATTTTTTCCAACCCCAGTCTTCAGGATCATTATTATTACCAAGCCACGACTGGACCTGAGGTAGACTCGGAAAGTATGAAAGCGAGCTATTTCTTGTGTTGGAGGAAGATAAGTTAAATGTACTTTTTGTCATTGTCTTGACGAATTGTTTGTATCTTAGGCTGTCAAGAGAATTATCATCTTTATTGCCACCGTATAAAGGGATAAAAAAACGTTCACCAATTACAGTGAGCAAAGCAGGGTCAACTTTCTTGTTGAGAAACAAAGCCGTTCCACTTGCAAACTCTATATGTTATTCCAGGGTTTTCACAAATTTCATTTTACCGATATTGTAAGGAGCTGAAGTTGTGTCACATCCTGAAAAAGCATGAAGAAACAGCAAGTTTTAAAATTATTTTAAAAATCAATAATTGTAAAATTCTGTAATGGAGTGGAAAAGAGTCAATAATGAACTATTCATAATATTGCAAAATTAATAATTAAAAAAATTATAATAACAAAATATAAAAAAAAAGAAAATAACTAATGATACATTATTAGTACACACGTATAATATATGTATAGTTAAGAGTACTGAAAAATAATACTCACATCGGAGCGCTGTAAAACCTTAGCCATTGACTTAATTAAAAAATGTTGCTTATAAAAGTTATTCCTTAAAAAACGATCTACAAAAATGCTCATATATAATTTTTTCGTAAAATGATAAAAAAAAGTTATATCGAAAAATATAACTTTTTTCTCGAATTTCTGAACATTTTCGCTTATAACTTTTTTATTTATAATTCTACGACAAAAAGATACTGGACCAAAGTTGTAGAGAATTAAATTTGCAACAAAAAATGTTGGCATTTTTTTTTTCTCAGATAAATAGTTTAAGAGATAAATCTTAATAACCATTTCAACCCCTATTTTCAAGATGGCGGCCGTGGGACAAGGGTGGCGACCCCACAAACTTGATTTTAGCTTTACACTGACCCCCCCTACACATCAAAAAAATTAAATTGCGTCCTCTAAAAAACGCAAGGTAAGGCCTAAAAATGTAACATTTCAATGGACTATTCGCCGTTATTCCTAAATCAAAAGTTTACGAACAATGAAGTCGATGGGTATGAGCTAGTTTGAAATAAAATAATATTACCACATATTTATTAGTAAACATAGAGTAAACGATCAAGTTATATGCCTCTTCCAAATACGGTTTCTGTTCAGGATCATATGTTTTGTCATGAAATATCTTCTCCATCTCATCGTATGTCCATGTTTTGACAATAGGACCAGCAACAACAGATACAATCAATGTAGTCAGGACAAAAATCTTCATTGTGCACCTTTAACAGTTTTAATTTATTGGTTAAATAAAAAATTTCACATTATTTCTTACTCATTTTACAATGACAAAAAAAAAACATCATTTACGGAGAACAGTTTAAGCGATAAATATACAAGTAATATACTAGTATTTATCAGGGTTTTTTTCTAAGCCTGCCTGTCTAGCCACCACACTCAAGTTGAAAAGTGATATATCACCAAGCACCTATGGGTGTGATTTGGAACGCAGTCTCTCCAGGTTTAGTGTCTTTATCATCTTGAAGCACATCGCCATTTAACACCACGTGAGACTGTGGTCAAGCGCTAAAATGTAAGAAATATATAAAAAACCCTCCATTACCGATAAAGAGTAAAATCTCCTACGGTGTGTCAAATGGATGTATATAGTGAAGTATAGATAAACTAAGGAGAAAATATTTAACTTATAATTGGATGATAATGTTATTAAATAACGTTATAAAACTCAATTTTAACACAGTAACAGTAAATTTTGCGAATTAAATTAATCTTATCTTTACCTTAATTATGAACTAAATATTTTGTTACGAGATACCCGTTTTATATTATCCAGAAGATATTATTATTGGCTTATAGGTAGATAAATTATCGGGTAACTTTAATAAAAATAATTAATTGTAATCATTTATAATTATAAATATTGTGTTTTAATTTTAAAATATACATAAAATATATATAAATATACATAAATAGGCGAAAATAAAACAGTTTATTGGATTATATTTTATGTGTATACATGGCTGTATACTATAAATGCCTTAGCCTGTAATTTTTTTTATATAGTACTTGATGACAGCATCATCTACGAGTATACGGTTTGTCATGTCGTTTTACTAATTTTACTTACTCTGTATTGTGTAATTTTTCAAATAAAACTGATTGATTGTTATCTAAAAAAAAAATAAGAAATAGTTGTTTTTGTTTCATAACATTGACGAGTCTTTCTTTATCAACCTCTTTTCGTCATACTTAACCCCTAGAGTTCCATATTAAGATTTAAATCTCAAAATAGCGGTTGCTATGTTTTTGATAAAAAAAAATAATCTCGCGCCATCGCCATTTATGTGTCTATCGCCATAAAGTTTTATCTTTACTAGCAATAATACATTTATTTATATGACAATATGATACATTATATATATCATCATATATCTAAAATTGGCAATGTTTTTTCATATATAATTGTTTCTAATAAAAAAATATATATAAAATCGATCGGCAAATATTGTATAATATCGTTTTGGCAAAATTACATGACACCTTTTATGACGCCTTTTGTGCTAGAATGGTAGTATTTAACAGTTACTTTATTTTATACGAAAAAAACACATTTTTCATTATTATCCCTAATTATATACATGATCTCAATTCAACTTAGTTTTATGTAAGTGTAATACAGTTCAATATATACATACATGAACTCGATTCAATTTAAACATTTGCTATTAGCACAACTTTACGCGTTATTTCTATGAATGTCGTTTACAAGAAAAAAAAAAAACAAATTACAAAAATATCCCTATTAAGTTGTCCAGAGAGTTGTAACAAATAATTTACTGTATTTTACTTTTGAAAGTATCAAAAGACTATTTACAATGCATTTAGTCTAAATTATATCAATTTCGTAAGCTTTATACAAGTTTCCCTTATTACAACGAATATAATGAGTATGTATGAATATAGTAATTTCAAATATCACTACATAGTATAAAACAAAGTCGCTTTACCTGTCCCTATATCCCTATATATGCTTTTAAATTTTTAAAAGTACACAACGGATTTTGATGCGTTTTTTTTAATAGATAGAGTAATTGGAGAGGAAGGTTTATATGTAGAATAACATAAATTAAATAGTGGAGAAATACTGTTATTTTTTCGGTTACTCCAAATTTAACGCGTGCGGGCCACGGGCAGTAATGAATAAATCCAAACTACTGGATCGATTTTAATCATTTTTTCACCGAATGACATAGGCTATATTTCTATATTTTATACCCGTGCGAAGCCGGAGCGGGTCGCTTGTAAATAATATATTTGAAACTAAATTTTGTGTCTGAACTGCTTCTCATAAAAATATATGTTTTATTTTATGTTATGATTTATGTTTGTAACCACTTAGACAAAATTGTACGATTGACTATGTCTATGTTGATAGTAGTCATTGGTTCAACGGATTTGACATCATCAAAAGTCTAGTATTTTATTGAAAAACTAATTTACTTAACTTAGTTATATGTTTAATTTCTACCCTGTGAGAAATACGTAGGGCAATAATATAAAGAAAATAATAATTAAGTTGTAACTTACAGTGTTTTATATCACTTACAAGTGTTGTCTGAATGGGTATGAGACGAAAAGTAAGCTGAAGAATCCAACTTAAGCGAAAATAGTAGATGAAAAAAAATAAAATAAAAAGATTATGTCAGCGCCTCGAACAAGTTTACTGTACAAACGAGTTTCACATAAAATAAATAACAGCTAGATCACATTTGAAATGATTAAAAAATAATATTGTTTATAAGCTAATGCTTATTAACACAAAGCCATTATTAGCAATCAAAGGCCATATCCACGACCCCTCGAGTGAAGGTCCTGCTGATATGGAAAAGTAATGACTGTAGATAAATAAGTAACATGTTACGTTCCATATCTATTAAGATTTGATATACTTACTCTTTGCCAAAATGAATACTACGAAACGCAGAGACTACGAGTTAATTGGATATCTACAATAATTAAAAACCGCTAAAATATCTATTTAACAAATTATTTCTTACTCTTATGAAGTATATTTTCAGTGAAAACAAATCATACCTTTGATTTTTGGGTTTTACAATAAAAACGACTTACTCTTTTTATCATTAAAGGAATGAAAGAGATAGAAAGATAGCGATGACTTATAAGTAAAACCGATAACTAAATATTTACGTTAAGCACACACCAAACGGGTTTGGAGTCATTCGGGTGAATGCCTTCTGCCCTCGTCACTACGGACAATGTCAAGGCTCTTCATGCCAACAGCATACGAACAGCAGTTCGAATAATAAAAATATTTCTAATCTGAGTTTCTTTATTAAACTCAAATACCTAATAATACTATTATTGATTATGACTATTGCTTGAAGTTTAATATAACGGCTCTTTCTGTTATTTTTTAGTGCAGCAAACACTCAGACGGCCCAATTGTTGGTAAATGGTTATCTGTATCACTGCCCTTGCATATATCAGTATCTTTATAAAGTCGCCATGTTTTGGCTTTGGGAAAAACCGTGCTAGGTAAAACCCATTCCATAGTCCTAGCATACGCTTAATAAAAGTTCTAGAGAAGGTTACAGTTGTCGCCATTTCACTATATTTTAATGTTTGCGGATGAACAATCAATGGCGGGTGTTTCGAATTTAGAACGGCGAAGAGGGCACTGAATCAAAATTGCCATATCAAATTCCTCAGAATACACCTCATTGTATATGCAATACAGTTTATATAAAACTTCCATACTATGGTTATCAAAACGTTTCCCTTTACGGAAAGTTCAGGTTCATATGATCTCAACCTACGTCGATAAACACAATACTTGATACTCTACTATCACTAAGTCATCAT
This sequence comes from Antheraea assamensis, assembly GCA_035772565.1. Lineage (NCBI taxonomy): Eukaryota > Metazoa > Arthropoda > Insecta > Lepidoptera > Saturniidae > Antheraea > Antheraea assamensis. The sequence continues at coordinate 1,922,698 of JAQQSE010000106.1, read as the reverse complement.
CGTAACATTATTTTGAATAAAAAAAATATCATACAGGATACAGATTCTTGACAAAAAAAAAATACATACGTATGTGCATAATTTATAACTATTAATCGCCATATTGGATATGCCATATTGTTACAAATTAAGCCTATTATGACTAGAGATTTTGAAAGAAAATGTACTATAAAAAATCTGTCTATACATTTATACGCAATTCCTTGCAAAATGTGTATAAATTTAGTCTTGCAATGTAATATCAATATGTAAAAAAATCCGAATAGGTTTGAAAGAGCGGATATTTCTAATATATTTTATTGCAAATATAAAGGCCTGAGAATATTTTATATGACATGAAAAATATGATGAAATAAATATTACAACAGTTTTTTTAATGAGTATTAGCTTTAATCCTAGGTCAATTCTGGCAGAGCTAGCCGAAGGTTCTGAGCAATTGAAAACGCTATGTAATATTTTTTTTGTGATTTTTTTTTATTAAAAGTTAGGTATGCGCGTCTAAGATCAATTTGTATTTTATGAAATTTGGTTCGAAAAGGGTTAACAACTAACATTAAAACCACAAACATATTTTACTCCCAATTTGTAATCGGTAACTTCATCACTTTTTATTCCCCGTTCTTACTTCCAAAAGAGGTATGATAGACTGTGTGAAAAATGATACGTGATTAAAAGATGTAAAAACTGAGATGACATCTGGACAGTGAAAAAGGAGAACATGTTGTACCGAACCAAACTTAGGTGGGATAAGGGTAAGAAGATGATAATGATAAGAAGATTTGTAATGGCTGTCAATCTTGTTATTTCAAACGTAAAATGTACAAAATACATTCGTATAAACAGCTCGTTTGCATGCAAACCTTGCAAACAATGCCTTCATTGTCATGGTGCTTGAAAAGCTTGAATTCGTAAAAGACCGGCATGATCTAATTACTAGAAAAGTGACAAACTGGTCATCCCATGTTTCCGACTCAGTAAAACCAGTAACAGTTTCTTAGGTAATAGTGTTAGGTTTTATAACAAAGCCCCAAAGCATGTTACCGATTTGCCGGACTATAAGTTTAATCGCCATGTCAAGCGGGTTTTAGTGTCAAAGCGCTATAATAGAGTGGATTAATATGTGAATCATGGTGATGTCTGGAATTGACACCTCTCTACTCATACACTAATAACGATTGTAAAGTGTCATTTATTTGAAATATGCATGCATCTATATATGTTAAAAGATAAACCCGATCGAGTTTCTTGCCGTTTCTTCTCGATGACTGTGTTGTTTTCCGAATCGGTGGTAATTTTGACGTTCATAAACGCCTTCTTAGAGCCTAAATTGAATAAAGTATATTTTGATTTAAATCAGAAAAAAAGTGCGGTAATAATCATTAGTTTACAATATTCCAATAATGATTAACGACATATCCATTAAAGAGATTAGATATTATTAGGTATTTTGTGCAGAGTTACATATATTACATAATCTGTGAAGTAATCTTGTTCTAGATATGAGTATCTGTGGTATCAACACATGAGGTCAGCTTAAAGATCAGTCCTCAACTGTTTTAGTGTTGCCAGGTTTATTAAAAGATTTTAGTCGGATCTATCGACTCTAAAATGTATGTTCAATCTTATATGTTGGCCATAAAATTTGCCTTTTTCTATTACACATACGTTCAGACAACGACCGTCAATAATGCAAAAAAATATTGGAACGAAGTTCATTATCGCACGGTACAGATTTATGGATCGGGACTAGGCGAAAAAATGTGAAAGTATTTTCCGTCACGACCTTTTCTATAGGGTTGATGGTTATCGGATGGATGATCCGTAGCGCGTATGCTATTGGTTGGCTTAAAGCAACCAATAAGTTCGCATCATGCAGGTGTAGTTTCTACACGGTATAAGCGTCAGCGTATGTGTGTAGCTGTGTACTTGTACTTATGTTTATTTTTAACAAAACACGTGATAGAATAATTCATCTTGTAATGCAAAAATTACTAACATTTTCATAAAGTTGTCGAACAAATAACTCATTATGAGGCTTATGTAAGTTATTTTACGGGTAACTAAAACCTATTATTTATTTCTTTCTATCAATTAATATCAACCGCTGTTAATAGACAATTCAAAATACAATATACAACTTCGAGCTAATAAGAAGATATTAAAGTGGTACATAAATAATAGTAAAGCACGTTGAAGAGTTACATATTAAGCAATCGTGCCAAAATTGATTTGATGACAGTTTGTCTTGCTGCATTCACTGGAGTACTAAAAAGACCTAGATTAAACTCTTTACTGAGTTTATTATAATTACAGCTAGTTCGCACAATATAACTATTACTTCTATAGTTGGCAGTTGAGTGAGGTAGATATATCAACGAGCTATGACTAAGAACAGTAGACGCAGTCCTTAAATTAATTTTCGAGAGGAGATCTGAACAATCCACCTCAATCATCAAACCTAATATATTATATCGTTTAATCACTATCACTGTATATTATAAAACAAAGCACGTCTGTCTGTCTGTATGTACACGATAAACTTGAAAACTACTTAACGGATTGTAATGCGGTCATGACCAATAAATAGAGTAATATATGACGAAGGTTTAGGTATATAATTTGTCAAGGCTTTTTTGTATGGTTGGTAAATTGGTCGAAATATAACGATAATTGTTGGAAGTGTTGGAAAAAGTCAAGCCGTTTGGGAGCTTTCATCTAAAACGCTGCCTAATTCTATTGAGATATAAAAAAACAATGCATAGTGAGATATTCCTCTTTTATCTATAATATAAAAATGAATCGCTGAATGTGTTGCTAAGCGTAAATCTCGAGAGCAGCTGAACCGATTTCGCTAATTCTTTTTTTAGAATATTCCTTGAAATACGAGGATGGATCTCACGGAGAGAAAAATTAAAAAAAATTGCCTGAAAAAGTCTCAAAACAACACTTTTCTATACTCCCATACAAACGATTCGTAATAATACTTAAAAGTCAATTTGAACTTTAATACCATACTATAAAGTTTAAGTGTTAGTGGAGAGGTTCCGGGAAGGCAAAACAATTGAGTGACGTTAGTATCGTATAAATATTAATGTCAATATTTATACAATGGTCCCGAATAGCAGAAAGAGTATTAAAAAAATATTTAAAAAATCGACTGTTAGGCGGTAGGAAGTTCGCCAGGGTCACCTAGTAGATCTATAAAATGTTTACAATGGCATATACCTACCATTTTAGGATAGCTTACTATACCCATCTATCTTCTAAAAATGGTCACATATAATGAGATAATTGGAAGAATATTTAGACGGATACTGTATTAATCCTTATGAGATTTAATACATTAGTTACCTTAAGCATTTGATGCACATTTATTTATTAATGGTCATCAACATGACAATACATTTGTTAATATGCTAATAGTAGTCATATAGTCATTAAATTAAATGTAGTCACATTTACAGATAACCGCGGCATGCTCCAACGATAATTACATTTCAATAAAACTAAACTAAAATATTAAGCAACTTTACAGATTTACAGAACTTATATATATAAACTATAAGTATATATTTTTACTAGTTGTCGTCCGCAGTTCCACATGCGTTTTTTTATTATTGTATATTACTATAAGATGCAGCTATCTGTTAGTCAAGTTCCGAGAAAAATGGTTCAAACGTTTTGAAGGTAGTACTGCAAACGAAGCCGCGGATGACAGCTAGTCTAAAATAAAGTAGCCTATATCACCCGCTGTAATTGTAACTATCCGTCAGTAAAATTTCTGTCAAGATCGTTCAAGCCGTTTCGGAGATTATCCGAACAAACAGACAGACAGAAAGACAGACAAAAATTTTAACAATTGTCTTTTCGTTATCAGTATCGTTTATACGTTCATATGCAATCAGTAAAAAATCGTTATTTTGATATTACATACAGACACTTCATTTTTATTATATGTAGAGATTATCAGACCAGGACAACGTTCGCCGGTCTTGTTTTGTTTAGTAATTGTTATATAAAATGTATGTCAGAAGGTACACTAAGCGAGAACGAAGAAGTGTCCGCCAATATTTTCAACCGCTATAAACACCGATGCCCACGACACTAATTTACTTTTAAAAAAATGTCGAGATAATAGAAAAATAAATAAATGCTAATTTTAAATTACTATAATATTATTATATTCCTATAATAATTTCATGATAATCGGTTGAGTAGTTAAGGTATGCGAACTAAACAAGCAAACAGATTCACTTTCGTATTTATAATATTAGTTGAGAATAGGGTTTGGCATGGTTGAGCGAATTCTCGTACTACCACTTGTTTTTGAACAAAATATTGAGAATTGTTTGTATAATAATTTTCTTTACAGGAGATTTCGTTCGAAGTTCGAAGGCGAGTACAGATTAATTTGTAACCGGCCTTTACAGCTATTAGGATCTCTTCAATATATTGTGTTGATTAAATTCCGATACAATCATTAAACACAGTTTAATCAATTGGAAAAAATATATGTATTTCAATCAACAGTCATCAAATGAAAGAGCGCTATTTGCTTGCATGACGTCAAGAAATTCAGGTCCTGTACATTCCAAAGGTGCACCCATCGAGGATAATTGTTTTTCAAACTTACTTATAAACCGGCCCTGTCTCTTTAATTTTGTTATCGATAAAAAGAGTTAAATAGTTGTTTACTTTAAAACTTAAAACATTAATAATTTGTTGATTGTTTTTGTTAAAAAGAGATACACGTAAGAAATAACTATCGGTTTTAAAATGTAGTATCTGATGTTCTTGGCATTTACTGTTTTCACTAATTTTGTAAACTAGGTATATCCATAGGTATATCAATACTAGGGCTACCATCGTGAAATTATGAATACGGGTGTGAGGTATATAAAATACTAGTACATTGAAGTTCAGAAAAGAACGCAATATAACGCAGTAGAGCCATTTCATAGTCATTTCGTATAACAATGAAGCTGAACGAATATAATATACATGTATAGCCCGTAAGGGGCAAGATTTTTTGACGATCCTTCCACCCTGGTGAGATGTCGTGAGATTTATGCCGAACTCCCTCCTCGCCCCTAATCTCACGTGAGAAACTTCATAATTTGTATTTTGGGTATAAATGTGTTGGATTTATTAGGAAAGCACCATTAGCTTTATTTTTTTTATTAAGACTACTATTTGAGATTGTTTAAATCTAAAATTAGTTGTAATCTAAAATTAGTGATAACATTAAATAATAATTGTATAGGGACTAATAAAATATATAGGTACAAGAATTGTGACAGATTTCGACATATTGTAATCTAGATTTTTTCTGAAACTTTTACACTATTATTTGCCGGAAAAAATTGTGTGATATTTGCTGAAACCCCCTCTCCTCCCCATATAAGATTTAGTGAGATTCGGCTTGACCCCCTCCCCCCCTTCTTATTCCTTCACGTAATTAACTGACTCCACCTAAAGTTGAAGGTGGTAATGACGCGTGACTCTTTTAAATACCCAAGATACTACTTAAAAATTGTCTGGGATACCCCCAGGACATCCCAGTAAAAAACAGGATAAACAACAAAATTGGTAACCCTACTCAATTGTCCATAGCTGCGGAACGTGTTATCTTTACTTATTTGTGTATAGAAATTGCACGTCCTTATCAACAGCTACTTTATTTGAGGGGTCGCGGTTGTGGCCTTTGACTGTTAATAAAGATTTTATGGAATTATCAGTAATCATATACATAAAAAGTATAACTACATCACATATTATTATAGTATATAGTATATATTAGTTAGGTATTTGAATCGACTTCGTACAGTGAACAGGATACGAGATATTTAAGCTTCCAGCGTCAGCATTTTCGCCTAAGTGAATTTTTTAATCTTACACGCATTGGGACAATACTCGCGAGTGATACAAAAATTGTAAGTTACTAGCTATATAATAAGCATAGGTAAGATAAAACAAAAAAAAACCTTATTATTATAATTAATCAAGTTTTATGTAATGCAATTAACGGAAAATCATTTATGAAAGCACTAATAATAATATAGCTTAAATAAAATATGCTTTCGTACTGAAAACCATATCTAGTTCTAATTAAGTATTGATCCATGGTAAGGTTAGACGTGAGATCTATTTAATTTGCAAAGCTAATTGATTATAATATGTGTTAAAATTAAATCGTGTAACTAACTTAATGACATTCCACTATATGTTAAACATTTTGTTCATAGACAATTTTTATTTTAAATTATAAGCCGTGTGACGCATCAGTGCTTCTCAGCTTGTGGGAATTTATTAACTTCTATTTTTTGATTATTAATTTGCTTTATTTTATCTTATATATATTTAATATTGGTGAGTCTTGCAGAATATTAACTCCTATGCAAAAAAACGGGCACCTAAGGAAATTTACGTTCTTAAGTCGATTTCAGCTTAATCGCCATTAAATAATAAATTATAATCGTGTAAATTAATATGCGTGAAGTGAATTCTGGCAATTTTTTCATTAATTTTCGACGAACTCCTTAAAACCAATGTTCAAACAATGAGAAGTGGTCAGTAATAAAAACAAGAATATTTTTAGTTTTTTTTAAATTAAATAAAGTTATAAATGTAGAAACCTTATAACAAGTGGGACGACAGCCTTTTGCCAAAATATATTCTTGAATCTTTTTGGCAAGCTTTCCACGATATTTTTAATAAACTTTTGAGGAATACGTTCCCACTCTTCTGCAATGACTCTCTTTAGCTCCCTGGTGTTTCGTGAAGCATGTTGCACTGATCTTAACCGTCTCTTTAGAATAACCCAGACATGCTCTATTGGATTGAGCGCAGCACGTCGAATTGGCCAATCTAAACGAAGGATCCCAACTTCTTGCACGTTACTAAAACAGTGCTGGCGAGCACTGTCGTCCATGAAAATGGAATCTTTTTCGAGAGCATTAAGTGGGGGCTGTGTATGTAGAATAACGATTTCAGTTATGCATTTAATGTTCCATTGTCTATGAGAAACAACTCCATACGTTGCGTCGAATTAATTGCTGCCCAGAACATAACGGAGCTTTCGTTATATGAAATGATTTTTTCGAAACAGACTTCCGCATAGCGTTCCCGTAGTCTTCACGGCACTTGCCGGTGTCGGTCTTCTCCACACAAAGAGTTGCTAGTTTCATCAGAAAACAATACATTGTTCCAGTCCTCCAGATTCCATGAAGCACAGTTTCGATCAAACTGGAGTTAAGCAACACGGTACCTACTCACGCAGTAATTTGGGATCTCGGGCCGGGCGCTAACTGCTGATATTGACAGCCAAAAGCCTGCTTCTAACCGTCCACAAGCTAATTTCTACACCTCTTACTTCTTCAAGGCTCTTCTTTAAGTCCTCATTTAACACAATGCTTAACATACCAAACAGCGGCCATCCTGTGGTACTAAGCTATGCATCTTTTTTTCCCAAGCCTGAACTTCTTTTGAACGAACTGGTCTCTTGATACCGTTGCCAAATCTTCTGGACAGTTGAACGATTCACACTTAGCTTCTGAGAAACATATGTTTGCGAATAAATTTCTTCAAGTAGGGTTATAATTTTACCTGCACTTATCGGTTTATCGGTCATAGCTGAAATAGGCATTTAATGTAAATAGAAAGATTAAATAGTTTGATTTGCGGAAAATATTCAATAATTCGCGCCATTGGTAAAGTCATTTAATCATTATTTTTCACTCGTTACTTTACAAATTTAAATTTGGAATCTAAGGAATCATGCCAGAATGTTTCAAATAACATGCCAATATATCATTAAATTCATATTTAATTGTAATTGCATTTAATGTATGCTGCAATAAAATATGGCGCAAGATGTGCACATCTGTAGAGACGCTGTCCTGTTGGGTTATTAGATTTATATAATAATTTGTGAGAGTATCGTTGATGTGTCAATAAAGTAATAAATAAATATTCAATTCAATATATCGTTATGAAAATAGTACCATTGACCGCGAAACCAACCCTTGAAGATGTGGAGACAAATATCCTTTACGACGAAAACGATGAAAATGAATTGGATTTTTTGTAAATATACATACATATTATACATATATAGAATAATAGTAGTAAATGTTGCACTTAACAATTTTTTTTATTACACGAATAGATAATTTTTGTTTAATATATATGTATATTTGATTAATAAAATTTGGTATTAAATATAATGTAAATAATTAAAAATACAAATTCACTTACTACTATATATTTTTCGAAGATATATAAACTTTATACAGCGTATTATTTATCGGGACTAACAGTTCACCTTGCTTTAAGTAAATACGTAAGCGTTGTGTACTCTCTGCCATCTATCTCGAAAACGATTAAATCTATAAAAAAAAAACGTTTAAGATAAAAGTCGAGAGAGAATTTTATTACCTTCAATATTCATCATTTATGCAAGTAGCATTAAATCCATATGAAGCTATTTATTTGGAAAATTAAAGATTTTTGTGACTTTTGACCCTTGGATATCTTAAGACGCGGACACGAGATTTCATGTGACTTTTGAGACGACTTTTAGATTGGAAAAATAAAGGTGTACAGCTATTATCTTTCATTCCGAGGTCGACCCTCTTTTATGGCTTATATAACTGGACTAAATAGTCGACTAATATGAAACATGATTTCTGAGATGCGTACTAAAACTCTCTAGGAATGTTCTATCAAAGTCACCATTTTCGTAAAACCCTGAATTCATGACAAGTATCACCACTTTCAAAATTACAAACATTATGATGTAATTATTGATTAAGAGATTGTTCACATATATAATTTACATATTTATGGTTTGATTCGTTCGTCCGTAAATGTGGTTACTGTATCATTCAAAAGTATTAAATATTATGATATAATCTATTTAAAGGCGAAAAGAAGTAAAGGAGCACTTGTTGCATTTTATTAAATTAACCACTAAATCTGTTAAAAGGTACACCATGAAGATTCTTGTTTTCGCTGCATTGATAGCGGCGGTTGCTGGTGGACCTATTGTCAAAACGTGGAGAATAGATGAGATGTCTAATGCACTCTATACTGGAATCGGAGACGTCGATCCTGAAGTGAAGCCATACGTGGAAGAAGCGTACACCATGCTAGTTCTCGCTCTGTTTGCTAAGAATTATACGGTAAATTTCCTTCCTTAATAATTGTCAACATAACTTAGTAATAGCGCGCTCTGATATCGAATCAATATACGTATAATCGCGGCAAGCCATGATGGTCGGTTTTGACACATTAAAATAGTGACATGAAATGTCGATTTATTTTCAAAATGCTGCTTTGTTTTACGTTAAACCCTGACGCGTATTCGTTAGATGTGGTAGTTGTGCTGGCCAGCGATGCTATTATATTAGGGTGTTTTTTTTTAACGACTATGTTTTTTTTCGGTCCCGTAGCAAAATTTTGTTGGAAATGTGTAAAAAAATTGTCTGTAAATTTGAGCCCTTAAATGTAAGTACTCTCTCAGTACGTGAGAAGATTTCTCATATAAAATACAAGTAAACTTAGATGGTAATTTTTTTCAATTTTTATAACTCAACACGACTTTGTGCTATCATATCATTCGAACTCAGAAGTTGAACAGGATTGAGCGCTTTGCAATAGTGCCTATTGCGACTTCAATGTAACTCACAACGGTGAGGCGATACGGGTCACTAAAGTATAATTTTGTAGAAATTTCTTGTTTTTTATTGTTGTTATTTTCTTAATGGCTGCACTAATAGGAAAATAGTCAAGGAGATATTTATGGGAAATTTAATTTTCTACAAAAAAGTCTATTAAAACCAAATCTCTAAGATCAATATTTCTCGAAATATTGAGCTAATCAAATTGCGCAAACCGATTTGCACAGATTAATCGCTACGATATATCGTTACGTGTGTATCAGGCTTTACTTCTTGTCCGCTCCCGCTTCGCACGGGTATACTAACCAAGAAAATGAGACACCAAATCTCTTTATTACATGTAATGTAATAAAATGGCAACTGAACAAGTGAACATCGATCTGTCTCTATTCTCACTATACATTTGAATATCTCCTAGTATCCCTGTCTCTCTTTTTCATACATTATGGAGTTTATTAATCAATATTTTCTACGTCTTTTCTTACAAACATTGTTTTGAAAATTTGATAACACATTTAAAAATTATTCGCCAAATAAGTGGATGCAGCATTTCGGAAGCGATGCACTTACACACATTCGGCAATTTACCGCTATTAACTATAATAATCAGTCTAATTCTTTGAGTTTCGCCAGGTTACAACTTATAGTATTACATAGGTTGTTTGCATTCAAAGGATGTAACCCGACAAGTCATACCGTCTCCTAGTGGATTACCTAGATGGACGATGGAAGAATTAGACGCAGCCATGAAAGATCCGAATACTAATCCAAATTATCTACCAGCTATATCGAAATCCTATGAATATTTGAAAAACACACATGAAGTTGGCGAAGATCCAATGGTATGCACTCCAATAATAGTTTTTTTTTTTTTATGATAAGTACATAGTTCGACAATGTCTATATAACTTGTACACTCACTTTTTGAGGTAAATTAGGTTCACTTCCTTAATTCAAAACGTCCAACTTTTTCTTTCACAAACATTTTCGATTGTGGTAGCCAAGATGGGTAGCAGAAATAAAATATATGGATTTTATGATTCTCAAAATTTTATTACTAATTGGGTTTTTTTTTTTGTTAAATCTCAAAATAATTATCTGAATTCTTCGAAAAAGTATTTGTCTTACAAATAAAATAACAAAATTTTACGTAAATCGTTAAAGCCAGTTAAGAGATATATCAAGTAGATTTATATATGTACATACATATATAAGAATTGTTCGCTTGAAGTAAATGAATTAGAAATAATGTAATAAATCCTTTTATGTTCATACTTCACTAAATCAATGTGAAGCATGGAAAATTATATTTATAGGATTAGTTAATTTATTTTGCCTTTTTACAAGAACGACATGGAAATCCTGTATTTGGCAATGGATATATCGACGTGGACTCTATCAGACTTGACAGAAGCTATCGCGAACCCAGAAACAAATCCAGAACTATTACCTTATTTAGAAACAGCTCGTACTAAATTAACATCGGATCCGGAGTTTCAAAATAAGGTAAGATTTATTATTTTCTTCCTTAAGTTGTATACTAATGATGAAGCGTCGATGGCTCATAGCTTTGTCTTTATCTAATTCTATACGGTTTGTGGAGTCAACCGATTTCATTTAAATAATTCGGGATATACATTGATGTGATTACAGTGGTATGTTGATAGAAAGTGTTGTAGGTACAGCTTTTAAATTCCAAATTGACTACATGTATTTTCCTATATAGGTAAATGTTTGTAAGTATGGCGCAATTTTTATAAATTTTGACCGCAGAAGCATCGCTTTTACTTGCGTAAAGCAGTAGTTCTCATACCACTATGTTGCAGTGTTGCAGTCCGTAAGATCCGGTAAAACTGTAAAGGCTCTGCCAGGATAACAGTGTAGGCCAGTACGAAAAAAAAAAATGTCCATAAGATACTACTGGCAACACACACTGGTCCCACGAAATGTTTTATTCTCAGAAGTAGCGATAAAATTTTTAGATAAGCCTAAGTTAAAACGGTATTGTTTTTGAGGTTCCTTCTTGATGATTTAACATCAGAGCGACTGCATTCCTGTTTGCTACTTAATAGAATGATAGAAAAGGTTATGCTACATACCGTTTTGATACTTCACACCATATACGAAATTATCAGTCGTTCAGGTCACAATATCTTACTAATATGTAGTGTAAAGTCAAATAATTAAATATATACGAATTATCATTGAACTTTTTAAGTACAACCTTAATTTCTGGGGAATCGATTATTGGTAGGTGGTAGAGCTACGCTGAAGCTATTGCTGGTTTCAGCATGAGTGGGTCGGCTCGCCCGGGGTAGTACCACCCTCTCACAGAAAACCGACGTGAAGTAACAGTGCTTGCACTGTTGCGTTTCGTTCGGTCAGTGAGAGCGCCGAAGGCCCACATATTTAAAAGGCCGGCAACGCACTTGCGACTCCCTGGTGTTGCTAGTGTCTATGGACGGCGGTGATCACTACCATCAGGTGACCCAACTGTTCGTTTGCCGCCTATGATATTAAAAAAAAAAATCCAGTGATCTCCAGCATCGAGCCGCCACCAAAATGATTTTGAGAATGATTGATTTGTTAAATAAAAAGAAGTATGTATCTGAATCGTTTTCTAACATTATTATGAATAGTAATTGTGCGTACTTTATAGTATTGCATAGTCATTTATAAATTATATACTTTTTACAGACGAAAATCACCATAGTTACAAAGTTGGGTCTTGTAAAACCGGACGCAAATTTTGAATCAACGACAATTTCGACGGAAACAACAACTTTCGCGGAACCAATAACTTCAACGGAATCAACAACTTCTATGGAATCAACAAATACTAATGAAGTTTAAGATATAATTGTTATTAAAATTGATTTAATTCTATTCTTATAAATAAACAAATAACGTTTTCATATTAAGAAATATTATTTTCCCGACTGCACACTGAAGGGGTTCATGTTTTGCGAATGTATGCAACATCTGTCTGTTATTATATGCTTTTATTTGTCCGTTATTATGCTTAAAACTTAAAAGCCTTTAACCGATTTACATAATTTTTTAATTATAAGTGTCTTCCGTGGCCACATTTTTGTATATGTATTGTTATAACAGGTAATGTATAATGTAAGTTATGAGGATACAATTTATCTACGTCGGCATAAAATCACTACCAGCAGGATCTATTGCAATATCATATTTTAAAAGGCAATGTCTTTTTGTCTCTCTGTCAGATTTTATGCCCTATAAAAACACTTAATAATTCGAAAAACACCAGCTTATTTTTATGATGCTTTTTAAAATTATGTTTTACATTATACTAATATATGGAACAGTCCAGGAGGCTGGTAAATAAATTGAATTCACACAAAACGACTGCCAGACATTCTGTGGAATTCCAAAGCATATTACCGATTTGCCGGATTATAAGTGTAAGCGCCATGTCAAATGTTTTTTTTTTCCAAACGGACCTACATTGCTGACATGTTAGGTGGCTTCACAGCTTCACCGAACTACTAAGGGGAGCGCTTAGAACACTCACCCGATTGAGCAAGAGCACAAGGTCTAGCGGGATCTCGGCTTGAGCTGTTCTGTACATTGCAACATACGCGTATCGATCTAGCTATATCAAGGAAGTTTTGGTGTCAAAGGGCTATTATAGAGTGGATCAATATGTAAACGATGGTGATGTCTGGAATTGACTCCTCTCTGTGCATCCACTAAAAACTATTGTAACGTGTAATGTATTTTAAATATACATTTCTATCGTTCATAGGCGCATAGAGCCTAAATTGAATAAAGTATATTTTTGATTTAAATTTATTTTGCTCAAACATGTACATATTACAAAGCGTTTATAATATTGTGACACACATTGTACAGGAAAATGTATTTGATATATTCAAGGCCTTAACTTAATATGCCTAATGAATTATTTGCTTTGTTAATCACTTACAAATGGCACATTTCTTAACGAATGAAATAGCGTGTGTTATCACTACATAGTATAAAACAAAGTCGCTTTCTCTGTCCCTATATCCCTATGTGTGCTTAAATCTTTAAAACTACACAACGGATTTTGATGCGGTTTTTTTAATAGATATAGTGATTGAAGAGGAATGTTTATACATATAAACACATAACATAAATTACATATTGGAGAAATACTGTTATTTTTGAGGTTACTCCAAATTTAACGCGTGAATAAATCAAAACTAATAGATTGATTTTAATCATTTTTTCAGTGAATGACATAGGCTATATATATTTTATACCCGTGCGAAGCCGGAGCGGGCCGCTAGTATATGAATAATTATAATATATAATAAAGTCAACTTCATTGAACATAATAAATGGTGAAAGCTCTAAAGTTACTGCAAATTTGTTGTTTTCTTAACACATTATTTAGGAACGAATTAAAATACGCTGGTAATGTCTAAAATTTTATTAAATATATCTAAAATATTAATTCCAATTGTAAATCTATATAATGCGTATTTATTCAATACCTAGTCCGTTTTACTAAGTTTAAGTTAAAAATCCAATGTTTGGACAATTTGGTGGCCGTTTTGTTTTTATCTACCGCGCTCGCGTCTACATAATTCAGCAACCATAGCAACGTATAAGAATATTGCTCCGAGTTCAATGAACACTAAATTATTAAATATCAAAAACTGCTTACAGATATGCAAAATTTATATGGTCTTTTTGGAGTTTTAATTAATAAAATAATTATCAATACATTGTTTACAATTCAAGATTATAATTAATAGTAATTTTGAAGACAGAAGACGTCTTTCTAGTAAGATATTAGACCAGAAATGTTTTTTTTTTTATATCACGATGGTGGCAAACAAGCGTGCGGGCCGCCTGATGGTAAGCGGTCACCGCAGCCTATGGACGCTTGCAACACCGGTGGTATCACATGCGCGTTGCTGACCCTTTAATGTCCTGTTAACTTCTCTTAAGCAGGTTATACTCAGAAAATATGTACACCTTATATATAATATAACATATATATATATATATATAATTCAGAAAAAAAAACGAAAAGTTCTGTTGGAACAGGATTCGTAGAGTATAACAGGTGATAGATTTTATACTTATAACTCCTGTAGTTTTGACACTGCGTTGCGAATTGTTTACAAGAGTGTTGTCGCAAAGAACGAGTCGAATAGAACAATTGACACAAAATCGAGCATTTGAGTGATCTTGACTAGCATTTTACAATTCTTCACAACACCTCCATAATAACTCTATGGTCTAAAGGAAGGTGGGCCGTATCAGGCTTTTTATTACTATATATTGAGCATACATTCAAAATAATGGAAAAAGGAACATCTAATAGCATTTTTATGTTAGCTAGACGAGCTTAGAAAACGCCTTACCACCAAGCTATATGTTTGGCCCTTATAAATAAATTTAATAACTGCGCTCCAGATAATGAAATGTGATTCTGCTCTGTATCTTATTCATCAAATACGGAGATGCATGTAGACGCTTTTTTATATAACTATATGGATGTCATTGTGACAAGGAGAATAATAAAAGAAAAAAATTTAAAATGTGACGCATTAGAAAATTACTCTCCGAAAAACTGCAAGAGAAACCGCAACAATCTAAATATTAATTTTTCTCACGCTTATATCGATGTAACAACGTCAGCGACGCTCTTATCGAAAATGAGAATCCTGAGACGCCGCTGCTCCGTACGAGGTGCTGCAGGTTAGTTCACACTTTTTGTTCGAGTCTTTATTTTATTTATTTATTTATAGGCAAGGCCACGTAATGTTCCACGCTCTCTTTATTTATCTCGAATGCCCTTTTTTAATTCCTTATTCACCGCTCCTTGCTGGTGGGATATATTTACACCTTCCCACCCCATCACTATACTTTCAACAAGACATTATCCTTCACCAAAAGCTCCGCATGAAAGGAGATAATAATTGTTAAGGGAACCAAATCGCTGGCACCACGTTGTGTAAAATAAAACTAATACAAGTTATATCAATACATTATATTTCATTATAAATGACAGATTAAAGCTGCGGCGGCGTTTGATTACTGGTAATTCTTTTTTGGGACTAATTCTGTATGACCCGATTTACTTTTCAAAAGTCCATACGGGGTAATTACACCTATTTTCTCCTGAAAAACAGATAAAGAACATTATGAATGAAAACATTATGAAATACAAAATATTATCGTATAATATTCGAGAATAGAAAATTCTCAATTTCACTCACCAGATTTTGCTGTGTCAATTCCCCGCGAGCCTTTTCTAGATATGGCAACGACTGTGCATAACTATTGGTATACTTTTTAAATTGAATAGCTTCATCTAAATCTGTTAGTTTCCATATAGATATGTCTAGAACAGGCACGTTGACTTCGATGTTGTCCTAATTAAAACACGTTTTTTAATATTGAAATAACAGCTTAAATGGCAAATTCTTACTCGCTCTTTCTTGTGGATATATTCACTCTCCTAAACACATACGAGTACTTCGCAGGAGGAACGCTAAACTAGAAATGGCTAAATATTGGCTTCCAAATGGTAAACTAAAATGTACAGTTCTCTAGACTTATCTTCGGAATTTTTCTTATTGCTTATACAGAGATCCACCTCCACTGTTGTTGCATTGCTAAGGTTTGTTTATGTCATTAATAATTCAAATTTGCCACTTTGATGCCGACGCCATTTCTGCTATCATTTTCGCCTTTAAAATACATATACAAGATGTAGATTATATGCAATTAGATATTTGCCTATACATTTGCATATACATCTCTTTATACCGATTAATTCATTTTTTACCTTAAAACCTAGTTACATTGCATATTTTCTCAATATACACCATGTTTTTAAGCAGATATTTTCACATAAACTCAAAATTTGATGACGACTGAATCCATCCCGTAAATGAAAAAAAAAAACAAGCCAAAAAATTTATTGCCACGCAAGACTAAAGATTTTTTTTTAAACTTTCACCAATCTAAAAGTCATTCCCAATTAATAGTTTTATTAAAGACACGTGTGATTTTTACATGAGATTTTTTTTCAGAAATAATAGGTGTAAATATAGTAATTAAATTCATATATCGCTAAGTTACTACTGTGAAAGTGAAACTATCCACTAATAAAAATATTTTCTACTAGCTGCCTAATACCTGCGACCTCATCTGCAACGTTTATTATCATAAAAATATATTCTATGCACAGAAATAAAAATTGGCTGTCTGTAAAGTCAGTTTACGGGCGATAATTTTATGTGATAACGTCATAAGAAAACATTGATGAAAAATTGCATACTTTTATGAATTATTATCACTAAATTACCGATGGAGTGGAAGAAAAATAAATAAATCACAAGCCGAACGCATAGACCCATCGCGCCTCTCTATCGCCTGCACCGCGCTCTCGCTTGCACGCTCGGCTCAGGCGGAACGTGACAATGACTCATGATTTTTCGTGCGTGCAGCAGACCTTCATCGATTTATAAGACGTTATCACATCAAATAACAAGCTCCACTACTCCGTGGCAAGAAAACACACATAGATGAACGTACTGTTTATAAAAATCATAGTTTGCTTAAACTGAAAAGGATCATCAAGTGTCAACGAAATATAACACAAAAGATCGATAGACGCCTATCGCCTAGTTTTTACATAATACGCGCTCAACGACGGATCTCTATAATTATTATTACTTCTTTATTATTACCTCTATTATTTACTTAAGAAGATAAATTTACAGCAACAAAAACTTAATTATAACCTCACCTCAATCTTTCCAGATTCAAGGTTCTTCTGTGCTTGTCTTTTAGCTTGAACTAAGCCTGGTACTTTTAACTCAGTATTGATGTTCTTTACATTCACATCACTAAGTACCTCTTCTGTGGTCCATGTTATTTTGCCGCTAGGCGAACGAAGTAACGCATAAAGCGATGGCTGAAATAAATATTCAATAAGTAATGGACCTATTAATAGTGATAAACTCTTCTAATTCATCTCGTTAAATTAAAGATATGTAAGTTATATTTCGCATAACCTAAAAAAAGATACAATACTCAACAATAGTCACTAATCCCATTAAATCATAATATACGTAACCCTATTATATGAGTTGGGTGTGACGTCACGTTAGGGTCTACATTTACTGGGAATTGCCCGTTTCAAACCGTTTTCATATTAGAAGATGCAATACTAAAAAAGGTGGCGTTTTCCTTATTTACAATAAACTCAAGTAAATTGAATAGCACCGTGATATCTAAGCCCAACTGATCTACATCTGAATATATACGAGAGAGCAAATAATTCGTCTAGTTTAAAAAGAATAAAGTATAAAGGTATAAAATGCACAGTGGTTCACGACTAAGAGGCATTCCTGCGGTCCGAGCGTACATTGTATTGAATAGTTCACCACACATACCGTACTTCACCCCACATACGTAAACACACGGCAGTTACATAGGTTCTCTAAGGGATCTCTTTTTTCCTTTTCCGTTGTTAGCCTTAGCCAAAATTGTCAAATTCGAAATATATGTTGTTGGTAGGTGGTAGAGCTACGCTGAAGCTATTACTGGTTTCAGCATGAATGGGTCGGCTCGCCCGGGGTAGTACCACCCTCCCACAGAAAACCGACGTGAAGTAACAGTGGTTGCACTGTTGCGTTTCGTTCGGTCAGTGAGAGTGCCGGAAGCCCACATATTTATAAGGCCGGCAACCCACTTGCGATTCCCCTGGTGTTGCTAGTGTCTATGGACGGCGGTGATCACTTACCATCAGGTGACCCACCTGTTCGTTTGCCCCCTATAATATTAAAAAAAAAAATGTACGTGTTAATGATGTACACATATTTGTACACATATGTATCTTACTAACGCGTGTGCATGTGTCATGTATGATTAGTTTAGCTTAGTTCGCAACAGCCAAGCCGAGGTTCGACCACTTTGGCGCCCTTGAGTCTGTTGTCATACGGCTGAGCGCCTTAAGCGCTCGACCAAAAAAGCCCGGTTAAGCTGTAAAGGTTCGGTGGACCAACAAAATTTAATCAGTTCGAAAACAAAAACGGAATTATTGTATCGTATACTAAGGCTAAGGCTGATTAAAATGGCGCCATCCTTCCTCGGGCCGTTCAATACGATGTCGCCATTGGTGACCCCAATATTGATGACTTCACAGTTTCTCTGCCATATATGTATACCATTTTAACAGACAAAAGATGAATATAACATTTATCCTTATCTAAAGTAAATTATATTTAATGCAGACATACACATACATACATATAGGTGGTAGAACTACGCTGAAACTATTACTGGTTTCAGAATGAATGGGTTGGCTCGCCCAGGGTAGTACCACCGTCTCACAGAAAGCCGACGTGAAGTAACAGTGCTTGCACTGTTGCGTTTCGTTCAGTCAGTGAGAGCGCCGGAGGCCCACATATATTAAAAGGCCGGCAACGCACTTGCGACTCCCCTGGTGTTGATAGTGTCTATGGACGGCGGTGATCACTTACCATCAGGTGACCCACCTGTTCGTTTGCCCCCTATAATATAAAAAAAGACAATTAAACCTATCTAAATTCATTAACATATATTTCTGAAATATAGATTACTTACCTTGATTTCTTCAAGCCAAAACTCATCCATGAGCTTGCTCGTTGCTTCTGTCAGATATGGTTTCCACTCAGACTGTATTTTTAAATCATTCTTATTTATGGTGAGTAGTTCATATAACGTCCAAGTTCTGATGATGGGTGCTCCGACAACCACTTCCAGCATAAACGCCAAGATTATTATGGACTTCATGTCTACATTTTAATAAGCCATTTATTTACAAATTAGAACCTTGAGTAGTTAAAAACCTATAAAAGATGAAATAACCTTGTTCCCTTCCGTTCCAACCTCAATTATGTGAGCCTTGATAAGTCGGTAGAATCAGTTTTTTGTACAAGGTATTTCAGAACATATTTTCCTTTTACAATTAAAAATGTAAATATCTTTACTTCTGTATTTCGAATTTATACCGTCACATTCTACTAGTTTTACAACTCTATGGTTTATATTAATAGCCTATACAACTCAAGGAAAAAAAATTATTAAAGGGTTTTACCGATGATATGTATATATGTACGTATTTTCATTGAAGTTATTATTTATTTAAAAATTAAGTACCTCTATAAAAATTTTATTTATTACTGGAACTCAAAATTAGGTTGGATAAAATCTAAACCTCTACAAGTCAAGCATTTAGCTATAAAGTTTTACGTCTAGCTGCCTCGACACGATACGCTCTTTCCTGCGTAAAAACGCTTTCGCGAAGGAAAGATCGCGTGTAAAGATCGTGAATTTACGTACGCGCTTTCCCGTGTTCAATCTTGCACGCTCCAATCGTGCGTGAAAGAACGTGACGTGTAAAGGAAGCTTATACTTCTATACTATAACTCAACTCTCAACTTCTCTTGAAACACGATTTATCGAAAATCTACTATAATAGTGCGCTTTAACACCATAAAACATACTACTGGATGAAGAAAACATCTTGATGAAGCCTTACAAATGATATATCTATATTAAGCACCCATCGATGTCTCAATTTAATGAAATAATTATTAAACAAATAATTCGAAAACTGCATGAAACAATTATAAAATAGAGAATAACACGTATGTAATGATTTACGAATTATTCGTCGCCGAATCGAATCAAATAAATCGAATCGAAAATCGAGTTGAATATTCAAACCATTCGAATAATTTCAATAGTTTCAATATTATTCATATGCTAAATAACTATTTTATTAGGCTCACCTTCACTTAAGAATAGTTGAAAATTTTCAAATAGATCGAATTATTCTCAGTCAACGCAATTCGAATAATCTTATGAAAAATCTATGGCTAATTTTATTCTTGCTTTAAACCTGCTATAAAGGGGTAACCGCTTTAAAAAATGACATATTTGAAGGTTGAATAATTATCTGTGGATCTCATAAACCCTGTAGTTTGTCCCCATGTAAGCTTATAATCGCCGTGGTACTTTATTACATTTAATTATTTTAATACACTAGTTTCTTCTAATATTTTCTTTATTTTTTTATACCTAATTCAACACAACGCTAAAGCAATGATATCTATATACATATCGGCGAAGACAAAACAGTTCAATACCTTTTTCGTCTCTGTTTTTGAACCGATATTATTTATTCTTTTTTTGTTTAGTAGCCATTGAAAGGCTTTAATCTTATGAGTATTTTTTAGAAACTGCTACTTTTTTGGCCTATCTTCGAGTTCGCCGTTTTTTTTTATATAATCCATCATAATTCACAATCTACATTATTTACACACTCTATGGTAGAAAAACATCGATAATAGTTAGACTTAAAAAGTTAATAGATTATCGCCAAATTTCTACTACTGAACGACCATTACATCATCACAGAAATCAATCGATTACGGACTCTGCATGCACCCAACAATGGTAAACTTTATCGAATAAGAAAACACTTATTTCAATGGAAATTACTCACATATAGCTATTGTAACATCAAATGTTAGCTATACAGCATAGACTAATGAAGCAAAATAATAAGAATTTACGTTGATCAGGCACAAAGGAAATAGCTCATACATCGAATCACTTATTGAAATACTGGCCACGTGACATGTTTTATCCAATTATAAACAAAATGTACGAAAATCTATAAACCAAATAAAAATATTTATTATACAAGCTGTACTTTACCTTCAGTATTATGATCCAAGAACAAAGGTAACCACTAAATGACGACGATTGACGGTCTATAGTTTTCAAATGATGTGAATATACACGCTGTTATCGAAACGCGTCCGAATGAAACAATGTAATGTCCTTCCTGTTCTTATCACATATTATTCAAACTTATGTAATATGCGGTGTGTATAAATAAAGGAAGGACATTAACGGATATATAAGTTCACTGTCCCTTCGTTTTAATAGTGTGGACACTGTAACTAATTAGTACTGTTACTATTAACTATTTGCGGCGACACTACATTCTAATGAGCGATAAAATGCGTCAAATACGAATTTATACATATGAATAGAATTGAAGTATTAACTTTTTGTCCGAACTAATCTCAAAAATGGCTGATACGATTTCAAATAAACTTTCTCTCTTTTTCATTACTGGCAACCCAGTCTTCTTCAAAGACTATTACTGCCACTTTTACGTACTAAAATAGTCTTTTCTGCTCTATGCGATTTTCTCCTTATGAAACTATATTCCAAGCTTTTAATAATGGCTAATCGTGTTTGCCATTTCTGAAGTAAGTGTCTTGTAACAGTTTCAATGTTCTAACAAGATGGTGGCTCCCTTAAATAAACTTTCCACGGAGTTTTTGTGGCATCTCAGAATTCATGCTCCGTGGTGTTATTTTCCATCCACTTCACTTGTGCATAATAACCGAACTATATTACGTAGAACACCACAAATATTACAAAGTTTAGAGTAAACTAACACAAGATTATGGAAAAAGCATACAATCTACTACATGACAGACTAAGATCCCGCCAAAAACTTGAAAAGACATTATTGCCACAATACAATGATAGAGGTTTTTTTTTTTTTTTTTCGAACTGACCGGACTTAGAGGTTACAATGCACTAATTGTACTGTAGTCAAATTGTTTATTAATGTCTAACCTAATGTCTGATTCTAAGCCAGTAAATGCCTCACAAATAGATCTGCATTAATAAACGTCAAAATAATGTTTGGTTGTCTGTCTGTATGTCCGGGTTAAGACAAAACGACTTTGCCGATTTTCATGTTATTTCAATTGTAATATATATATTTTTTTATACTTATCTATTCTTTATATATTAATATCAACATTCGTTTTAAAAATGATAAAATATTAATTATATAACATTTTAATAATATATAGAAAAATAACGAGCCGAAAATAATTATTGCATAAAAGAACGTGTCTGAAGCCGCAGGCAGTTACTAGTATCTGGGTTAACATCCAAAACGACAAAACAATTTCGACAAAACTTTCACTAGCAGATAGAGAACTTTTGACAGTATAATCTAGTTTATATATATATATATTATACATAATTTTCCTATGCATGATTTAACAAAATCAACTTAGAATCAGTAAAAAGTTTATAGGAGTTAAATAGTAATACTAAATTACAATAAAGAAAAGTGTTAAAAAAACGCAAATTTCCTATGAAAAAATAACACTCAACTAACATATGACATAAAATAAAGAAAATAGGTAAGTATGTAAATATATTTAATTCTTTTATTAATAAAAAATAATATGTCCCCAGCGCATTTATTTTATATCTAATTTATCAATTACTAATTTTATATACTTAGAGATATATGTTCCTTTTAGTTTACAGCAGTTTTTATCCCTGAAACAAAAGAGTTATAATCAGTACCTAACATAAATATTATCAGGGATGTCCAGAGTATATTCTACAGTTTAGTACCAGCGACACTAGACAAGTAGAAAAAATTGAGGGAAATATTAAAACTTACATTTGAAACATTTCACGGGCATTTTTTTTTTTGTTAATAAATATCTTCGGTTCTCATTGCTTTAAATTCATAAAAAGGTGACTGTAAAATATTCAGCGTTATTGTCTACGGATACAATTAATATTTATAACTTTTCTATTTCTATTGCTTTCCAATTACGAAATTATTTAAGCCAATTTGGCACCTTTGATTTTAAATGACTCATATTATGAAATACATCAAACCGTTAAGAAAAAGACTTATATACATGAACATTAATTCATATAAACATATACATTCATATAAATACACTCATACATATAAACACATACATACATACACACACATAACTAGAAGAATATAACCATTCTTGTGTGTGCAATCGGGTATAAAGGAATTATTGTCGTGTAAAATATAGAAATAGTGAGAGACAAAACAGCTAAATACATCTTTCTTCTCGGTCTCTCAACCGAATTTCTTGATTTTTTTTCTGTTTATTAGATACGATGAGCTTTTGGTGTCATCAATAAAAATATGGGAAATTTTCGTCCTTTTATACGTCTTATACCTTAAAATACATCAAACTGTTAAAGTTACAAAGTTTAACAAATAAGTAACATTCATACACACACATACAACTAGATAATAAATATATGGAAACATTTCGTATTTTGTGTTTAACATTGAAACTTGGTGGAATTTATTTTACTCACCGCATAATATATTGTTGAGTCAAATTCCAATATCAAATTAATCACTTTCTAAGTCTCAGCGGCGGAGACGGCCAACAGCTTCTTGTATGAACCGGCGAGCGATCGCGCCGCCAACGCGAGTACCTCTCTTCTGCACACGCCAGTACATTCCTCTTGCCAATGCGTGTGGGCAACCTATCACGATTATCCTATATTATACTTGATTTCATTTCAAATCAACATATCTCCCACTTTTTCTGTCTTTCATGCATCTTATTTCTATTATTAACAAGAAAACTTGTGGGGGGACATAGTGTTCGTCAATTGTTTTGACCGTACTGAATATAGCCGTGAGTTAATGCTTGCACGTAATACAGTCAAGAGGTTAATGCAAAACCAATTTAAAAGTATTATCATAGAAATTTCAAATCGGCATTTATTTATTCTTAAGGTCTCTCCATTATTTACCTATAACATGAAGGGGCTGGAGGAACTGTGTAAATAGGTCCACCAGGATGGATGCGGTGAAAATAAAAATGTATAAAAAAAGAAATGCATAAAAGAAAGAGAGCATGGGGCGGTAGGTGGTCTTGCCTATAAATAAATATAATAACAAAGACCTCAATTAAAACGGCGTATTATAATATAATACGCATTTACGTCTAAATTTGTATTCTGCCCAGTCTATCTTCAGAGCGGTAAAAAGTTTAGCGCAGATTGCACACAGATGATGATGTTATTACTGTCGCACGCAAAACCTACTAAACGAGTTTTGATGAGACTTTAATGTAATATAGCTCAAATCAAAATAACGCATAGACAATAATTTATGAAGTTATTGTTCATTTTGGCCTAAGTTTAACGTCAACTGTTAAGGAAATTGGGAAAAAGTCCTGTCGTTTGAGAGCGATCCCGACGAGTACTGGATAAATCCTTACAATTTACATAACGATAATGTACGCTTACATTATTTATAAAGGCACAAATGCAGATGAAGTCACGGGCGACCGCTAGTAAGCTATACTTTACGGCACATTTTCCACTACAAAAAGTCATCGGTGTAGTCCTAGAGAACAAAACTAACATTATGTATATCTTTAACTCTTGTCACGGATAACCACTTAATTGTAGAATGCTTGTCGAAATTTATTAAAATTAACAAAATTAAACTTTCTCTTGTGTATGTTTGTAATCGAACAATATGTTTTATGTGTAGTTTACATATGTTTTCTTTATGGTGTCTATTTGTAGACAGCCCACTCTGGATACATGGTATGGTTCTATTCACGTGATATTGGCGAAATTGTGTGCGCAGTCATGTTACCATTTTAAAAGAAGAAGCAAAAGAGAATAGAAATAATCTAACTCCCGTTAAATTGCAGTTGTGAGATCCTAATATAAAAGTGAAAAGTAAAAATTATAGTCTTTAATATTTGAGTACAATAATTTGGAACGAATTTTTTTTTTTTTTTTTTCGAACTGACTGCAATGTTGACCTGGAAAGGCCTCTACAGTTTCACTGGACTAGAAAGAAGAAAAATGGAAGGTTATAGCCTGATAGTTATTGAAATTAATCTATTAAAGAAAATAATTTAATTTTACTAGTACAAAAAGCTTCGTGTACGGAAGAAAAAAAATTAAATAGCATCACGCACAAGGAGCGAAAAGAAATCTCGCTTCGATCGTCGGACAATTTACATCTATACTGATTTTTTTTTCGTATAGCCTACCAATCTAAAGGTAACTAATATAGAATCCACCTCTTCATTAGAACGCCCATATCAATGTTGCCCTTGGTGAATTAGTCGTTTCTCCGTCATATATAAATCCATTATATTATCTATTCATCTATTAGTGGTCGTGGTACTTGACCGGTGGAATATCAAACCTTAGTCCGGAGATCCAAACACCGGCCATGTACCAACGAATTTTTCGAAATTCGCGTACATTTACTACTATAAATTTGGTAACACTATCGGCCGACGGTGAAGGAAAACATCGTGAGGAAACCTGAACCTGTAAAATGTTCTTCTGGTACCACCGTATGTGAGGAAAATATAGAACTGTGGATTTCTCAAAGTGTGAAATCGCCAATACGTCTTGGACTGGCGTGTTGCTTATGCCTATACCTTCAAATGGGAAGAGGCCTATGGCTCTTCAGTGCGTCTCTTACAGGCTGATGATGATGATCTATCAGTATTTATGACAAAACCAAATTATTTAAAGTATAAAATATACTGTATATTGGCATGGTAAGGAAATTATGAAAACGTGTGCTATTAGCCTGAAAAAATGTCCGATTAAAATTTTTCCTCATATAGTCCACTTCCGTGTATACTCGTACAGCTGTAAGTTAAATAAACTGTTGAAATAATATTAAGAAGAACATACTTGTAAACTAGCTCCCATAATTGATCCTATAGTGACACTGAATCCAGTTTGCGAGTGCTCGTAATCCTGTGGAGTGGCCGCTTTAGCTGCAGAGACCGCTGCACTAGGAACCGGGGTCCCTTGCGACTGTATTTGCAGTTCAATTCCTAACGAGGGCTGCGAAAATACCATTAGCGCTACGTCGTACCATCTAAAACAAAAACAAATTCCCCTTTATATATATCCTACGTATCGTGTCACAGGGGCTGTTCATAAAGTACGTCACGACAACGTTTCCCCTTTTAAACCCCTCCCCCTTCACTAAAGCTATTATATTTTTCTGCGAATAATCGATTCGTCTGTACACGTACTAAATATACGTATAATACATATAAATATACGTAAAAATATTTATATAATTACAAATATGAAACAACTGAGTTTCTATTGTAACAAAAAAAAAAAGATGAGAGAAAATGTGTACAATTGATGAGCTGTAAACGTTACGTTTTCATAAACCCCCCAACCCCCTTGTCACATTTTATCAGGAGTAAGCGACACCTCCCCCCTACAAGCGCGAACGTATTTTATGAACGACCCCATACATATATATAGACACGCCCTTTCCTTGAATAAATACATTTTTTTAAATAAACCTACTTATATATACATATATTAACACAACCGTTCTTTCTTTTTCCAAGAAATACTGTTAAAATGTATGAAAAAGCCATACAAAAAAAGGTCAATTACCTATCAGATATAGCTTCGAGTAGAAAGCTCTCGATAGCGACGACCGGCACGTTGTTAGTTAACTCGGTGTGCGTGGAGCGAACGTGCGCAATGCGTTGCTTAGCGGCCGCGTACGCTGCTGCGTAACCGACCGGTTGCGTCGCGGTGACGTCACTATTAGCTTCGTACCCGCTGGAAATAATTCATTTTCTGTTCACCTTCTTGCATTTCACTAAACATGTAAGTCCCTATCTTCTATATATGTAAAAGAATAACTGACATATCAACTCATAGCCCAAACTACAGGGGCTAGCTAGGATCGTGAAAATTTGCATACGAGCTTCTTTTACACTATGGGTGAGCACTAAGAGAAGATTTTCGGAAATTCAACCCCTAAGATGGTGAGAAGGGAGATGAAAACTCGTATGAAAATAAACATAAAGAATTGAAAACAATTATAGGATAAAAAACACGAGCAGAGCAGCGGGAAATTGTTAGTTATTTGATAAGAGTGTCGATAACAATCGTTCATACGCAGTTTTCTCAAATTAATGAAAGATCTTATATTTATCAAATAAATTAGAAACTGACTACCAAGTTACAGGCCTCTGTCCAGTTTGAAAGCCATTGTAAAAATATATGAAAAATGTAAATAAATAAATAGTTTTTTTTTTTTTGCAATTTGCATTATGAAGTATTCCTTTAATATAATAACCATAATTAATTTTTTTTATACTTTATAGGTTAACGTTTGACCATAATCTCATCTGATGTTAAATGATGATGGTGTCTAAGATGGTAGTCACGCTAAACCTAGAAGGAGACTGACTCTCAAGTGCAGGTATCGGAACACACCAACAGGTGCTTGGTGACAGATTTTCAACTTAGCCAGGCGTACTTAGAAAATGTAACCACCACCATAAAAACATCAACAACATTTACACTATTCAATAGATATATGTACTAGTTGTGTGACTGTATCACAAACACCAGCACATACTGTACTAATTTCATGTAGCCGTTATGTTGAGTGGGATAATTATTAGTAATGACTATATTTAATCTTGAGTTACTACTATCTGTGACTGAAGTGAAGTATATGTGAGTATTTGCAAATAATGATTAATTAAATACAATGTACATTATTAATGTAAACTCATTGTATGCTTTGAAAAACATCATAATTAAAAGTTTAAAAACAAAGATGATATCAACAATATATATAAATGTATTTTTTTTCCACACTATCTTTATTAAAAAGTAAACTTAGTATGTGTGTCCTTGTGTGTGGTACGTTAGTGCCTTAAGCGCTCCCCTTAGTAGTCCAGTGAAACTGTAGAGGCCTTGCCAAGTCAACAGTGTAGTCAGTTCCTGATAGGAAACTATAAGATATGTCATATCTTCAATAGTTAATTTTATTACCAAGTGCTGGACACTACTTGTTAGTAAGAATGTTTGCGAAGCGTATATGTAAAGTTCCACTACTGTTGCCACTTAATTATAAACTAAATGAGAGCCTTAAATGCTTTTAAAAACTGGTAAATGTCCAATTTTGCGTATTCAGTCAGGGATTAATATATACAATGTATTGTATCAC
The DNA here is from genome assembly GCA_035772565.1 of Antheraea assamensis. Lineage (NCBI taxonomy): Eukaryota > Metazoa > Arthropoda > Insecta > Lepidoptera > Saturniidae > Antheraea > Antheraea assamensis. The sequence goes on along the minus strand of JAQQSE010000106.1, from coordinate 1,894,114 downwards.
GCCATTCCTAACAATTAAATATAACAGAACAAAGCAATCAAAGAGCGCCATTGTTCCCATGTGTCAACCAAATATTTATTTTCTTATATAGTCATAGCAAAACATAGTTTAATAAATGTTCACTCTCTCCTTACATTACAGTTGCTTTTCCAAAAACTGTTTGGAATGCTTCTCTGACTGGTGATATTTTACTTCTTTGTCTGATGCAACCACTAAATATATGTCTCCACCACTTTCTGAAAATAAAATAATAAGTTTTCCTATTAGAAGAATGTTATCTTACTGAGAAAATCTTATGGGCATAATTGTTAAAGTTCTTCTCATTAATTTATTCTTACATATCTTGCTTTTATGCCCTTTCAGAAATTGCTTCAATATATGGGAATGGGGGTGATGGAAGGGTCAGCCATAAATATAAATCTCAATCAAATAGAGAAACACAAAAAAGTTGTCCGCCTGAAAAACCCTCATCCAAATGGAAGATTTTCTGTTCTGACTGACAAACTAACCCCCTTCCTCCTCTTAAAGCTTACATTCTAAAAGCGCAATTTCCGACCTATATATAACTCATAATTGCTATGCCACTGTTACAATATTATTATTAATCTTTTTATTTTTTAATTATTATAACTGAATGAATAAAACTTTTGATTTCTGTATATGTTAAAATAATTCAAGATTAGAAATCTCCAACTAAACTCTGGAAAGCTTGATATTAACTTATACTTACTAAGGTACTCTTTCATCTGTGGGTCTAGAGTTGTAATCATGGAATCAACTGAACTCTTAGCCTTTTCTGCGACCCGTTGTAAGATACCACCAGTGGACACGGCACCTTTCATCCACGTTAATATACCACTACCTGGCATCACATCACCTGAAAAGCAGACAAAATCTTTATCCGGGTGTAAGGTATTTTTAGTGTATATAAAAAAATTATCTTAACACATTTCAAGCCACTCAGGCTGAAGATCAAGTTAAACGTGTACCACCAGTGGTACACATGGTATGCAATGTGATAAGAGACTGCAATTTCGTTTGACGAATCACATAAAATTTAGCACATCCGAATATTATATCATGGAGATTTTATGTGATCAGAGATTATATATAATATACTACAATAATAAAGCACAAAAAATATATTTCATTGTAGATTTTGTATTCAATTTCTTAAATCAAATGATTTAAAATATTTGAAATTAAATTTAATAAGAATTAGCACCCTCTACAAGCGCATGTGCTGTAATCATAATAAAAAAATCAGTGAGATGGTAGATAATAGTTAATTTTATTTTATTATGTCTTGGAACCAAACAATCTTAATATCTACAAAATAATAGTACGAATAATAAAACTAATTCACCTATCTGTTCCATTTCTGGTGTTAGTTCATGTCGAGATTCAGCTAATGTTTCTGAGTCTTCTGGGGATCTTATAGACACCAAAGGTTCCCCTTTACTTAAAGGTATAGCTGGACTAGATAAGAAATTATTGGTTCATTAGAATTACTACTGCAATAATTATCTATAAACAGCATTTTATTTACAAATGAACAATTATTGTTCTTTTATTACTGGTCAATAATAAATAGTGTAATTTTGGAAAGAGTCCCACTGTTGAGCCAAAGGCCTCTCTCTACCCATAAGAAGGTACTAGCATATTACCCCAGCACAAGACCAACTGGTGATTTCCAATTCTGTTTGAAAACAGTTTAAAATTTTTCTCACACATATATTCACACTATGTTATTCTTCATTTTTAATGGATAAAGTTAGCAATTTCATTCAGTATTTTGCAATAATTTTAGTAAAATTAGTTGGCATATAATAGTCTGACCCTGCAGGCATTGCATCAATATACCAGCAGCCAAGACACTCGACAATTACATGTTACATTTGATCACCTGTTAAGATATGCTTAGATAGAGATAATTTTTTACCTTTATGATAGATATTTTACCTACTAATCAGCCAGTTATAATTATATGTTCAAAGTGTTACTGAGACACTGAATTTCACCTACAAATTAATATTTGTAACAATAATTGGTGAATAATTTATGAACTCTAAATAATTGTTTACTCAAGCGATGTCACTCAGTAATACTTTTATGGAAATATCATTAGTTAACATTCATAATATTTCATTTGAATAATACTAAATATATTACTTGTATACTGTAATTGCTTCAGGCAATGATTTAAAATTTATTTAATCAGCAGTTTAGTTACTACAATAACAGTATTTAGACAAAAACTTCATTCTCCTAATAAGTAAGATAATTTGAATTGAATTGAAATAGTGTTACCATATACAACCAAGAAATTATGTTATTCATATAATTTCCTAATAGTTCTTAATGCTCACATGTGTTCAACAACAATATCACTTCACATCAGGACATAGGTCAAGGGTTAACCTATAATTTGATAAAAAAATATATCACATTATATAGTTTGTAATTAATTTTATGTATTTAGTTCATCACCTAAATTTGTCTGCTTCTGTCTGTGGCTCTGGTCTTTGCTGTACTATGATAGGTTGTACAGGTACTGGATGTTGTGGTTTTGATACAGACTGTGAAGGCTAAAATTGAACAATTTTCACTATAAAACTACTGTTCTTTAAAAATTGATATATTCAATCAATTTTAATTATTGTCGGTCAATTTTTTTACCTCAATCTTTAGATGATGTTCAATGATTATATGTGTAGAAGTGAATGATATATGATACAGATATGAAATTATAGGCAAGCTGTAAGTTAACATATAAAATAGGGTTAGTTTAAATTATTTTTTATAAAAATATAAAGTAGCAAACAGTTTGCAGTACAATGTCTGTGCCAGTATGTCTTAGAACCCTTAGCACTAAAACACAGCAAAACAAGCAGAACTACTTTGTGTCTGACAAGAGTGGTGTAGAAAATGGCACAGATTCTATTATTCCGAGTCAACATTGAAATATAAATGTGATTACTATAACCAACATTATGGGGATCTGGTGGTGGTGAATGCTATATAAAAGCCATAACACCTGCCACAGTAGCATGCTTAGATACATCATGTTCAGGATCAGCCCATGTACATTTAATAATCAAGAGTGGTCGTAGATAATATGTATTTAATTCAATTGCAAACACTGTGTAGACAATGAACCTAAACCATTTTTTTCTATTTACCTACTATTCTATTTTAAAGCAACACCCAGCAATGGATTGCCAATCTTTTTTTTTTTTTTATGTTATAGGGGGCAAACGAACAGGTGGGTCACCTGATGGTAAGTGATCACCGCCGTCCATAGACACTAGCAACATCAGGGGAGTCACAAGTGCGTTGCCGGCCTTTATCTCTTTATCTCTTTATCTCTTAGTCCTTGTCACTATTCTCTGATTGTACTCTTACTATGAGGAACAGTCACGCCACTTTACTATGCTCTTATAAAAAAAACATAATATCTTATAAATTATTTTTCTGTACTCCTAAATAAAATATAGTTATTTGCTCATAATAATATACATTTGTTTTAAAAAAAACTAACCGCATTTCTAACACGTTCAATTTATCATAAATTTTTACAATTATTTGACTATTATATACTCGTATATAAATGAATTAGTAATACAAGAAAAAATTTCTAAAATTTAAAAATATTTCGTCAGAACTAAAACAGACCACGTCACCCTGCATATTCACTGGAGATGATGATACCGCAGTAACGAAGTTAGGCAGCTGCGACGGTGGTGCTACGCTGGACAGCAAATTACCAGTGCCAGTACCAGCCGTTGAGGGCTCGGGAATCCTTGGCTTTTTATCAGAACTCATCTTAAATGAAACCTAAAATATATTTACAAAAAGCTGACTACAATGCCATGTATAACACGAAAATTACTTTATATACTGCAAAGTAATTTACTTTCGCTTTACAAGTTCCCTGGGTGTTTTGACAAATGTTAAAACAGGCATTCCCAAACAAATCTGTGTCCTGTCATCTGTCACGACTGTAACCATAACACATACTTATTATACTCTTTGCCATAACAGCTGTGATTTGGAGTCACAGACTGCTAAGTAGTATAAAGGTTAATACAAAACAAACTTAAAATATTTTTATAGGAATCTAAAATTGACGTTTATTATTATTATCAAGTTGTCTCGATATTATACATATAACATGATACATACAATTAGTGTTCTGTGCCACTATGTTCAAGACGGTCAACAAGTTTTCCTCAATTTCTTTACGTTTTAAAATGACTATAAATTCATTTTTCTATATCTATAGTTTCATTTGATAATGTAATACTCATGTACTAAGACATTACTTATATAAATATAGGTTAAAGTATGAAATTCCCGTACCAGACCGAAAAAATCGAAAAGCAAAAGTAGGATAAATACACTTTTTCAATCAAAGTTTGTTAGTTTCTGCCATCATATCTAAAGATTATTAAAATCTTTCTAAATATTCAAACCTTTGGTGACCATATTTTTATAAACAGTTTACTCTTGCATTAGGTATTAAAAATGACAAACGCTTTCTCTTTTTAATGCTATGTTTATCATTAATACCTACAGGAATATGGAACATGAGTAGTAGACGTTTATAAAATTTTAGATGTACCTATCTGTCATTTGTCATCGGCAGAAGCCATCATAGTTCGTATTATATCGTTTAGCGTAAACTAATAAAAGTTTTTATTGTACCTATTCGTTCTATCTTATCCTTGAATATACCATGTCGGAAGGACCTGACACGCCGCCTTTCAGTACAGTGGATATTAATAACGACGGCCGAGATGACGAAGATCTTTTTGCGTCCGCGGTCCAGGTACCTTATTGGAATCTTGTTTTTAGGCGGGTATTTGACGTCCGCCCCCTGGATACCGGTAGGCACCACGTTAACGCCCCCTGGGATATAAGGAAAAAAATAAGGGTAACCTCATACGAGTACAGGCTAAATTCTAAAAACTATTATACCCGATTATTTGTTCGAATGTTATATACCGTTAATTACAATGTAAATGTTATAGAGATCGGTAATTAGTAGCCTCTAGAAATCAGTAAATTATACTTGTACATGAGGTATGTAATCATCAACACAATTTAACGTTTGAGTCACTCTATAGATAATATTGTTTTCTATTTTCCTGATATTATTAAAGATATAGCAATAACTTTTATAAACCTATAACACTAACAAAACAATTTGTGTTATATCTTTTATAGCCATCAAGCTATACATATAATAGTTGTAATGAAAATTTTAAATTTAACTTAAGAATATATATTTTAGTTAAATGTTATTTGTGAATTTGTCTTCAATAGTCACAAGAACGTCAACCGAAATCAAAGTATCTTCCAAATTCCACATTGCTCAAATAATGTATCTTAGTATAATCCGTTATATATAGAATGTGCAGAGCATATAATAAGAATGCCAGGAATCTTGACATATTTTACGGAAATATAAGTCTATATATAACAAAAACGTTATATAGTATACTGAATTGCTTTGTATCTTCCATTATTTATTTTTGTTATTGATTTTTCTATAATTTTGTAAAATGTTGTGCACAACTTTAATTGGAAGACAAATTGAGTTCTGTAAGTTATTATTATTAATATGTATTTTGTGTATTATTAATTGGTTTTCTGTTGTTGGGCCAGAATAAATAAATATTAAATAATAATAAGTGCACATCACTAATTGCATTAGCTCTCTTATAAATATATCAACTGAGATTGAAAAATTATATTTATAAATTTAATCACGTTTCTAACAGGAAAGGAATAGTATAAACAATGAAAAAGTGATATTATAGAATATTTGTATGAATAGTGCTGAAGTTTATGTCTAAACAGACACAGTAAAGGTTCACTAGGGGCTCACAGTTTGATATAATGATGATATAGGTAGTCTAAATTAACACAATATTTGAATGCTCTTAAACTTCAAATTATATATCATATATTAAAAAAGTCGTGGTGGTCCAGTGGTTTGGATCGGTGGAATTAATCAATCTGATGTTCGCAGTTTCAAACTCCAGCATGTACCAACGAATTTATCGAAATTCGCGTACATTAACTAATTTAAATTGGTAACACTATCGGCTGACGGTAAAGGAAATCATCGTGAGGAAACCTGAACCTGAGAAATGTTCTTGTAGTACCACCATATGGGGGAAAAATATAGAACTGTGGATTTTTCTCAGAGTTTGAAGTCACCAATACGTTGGGGGCTGGAGTGGTGATTAAGCGTTATACCTTCCTTTGGGAAGTGGCCTATGACTCTGCAGTAGGTCTCTTACAGGCTGATGATGATGATATATATATTTATATATTTTTTTTCGCACAGACTACACTGACCTGGCAAGGCTTCTACAGTTTCACCAGACTAGTATTTCATATATATATCAAAAGGGTGCCAGTATATATAAGAAATCTTGTCTTTGCCTATTTCAAATACCTTAGTTATTACAGTGATAAAATTGTTGTACATATATTTGTAGAAACCCTGCCAAAATGTGGCCTCAAGAAGGCCTACTAGTAGGTTAAAATTATTACTTGATATTTTCTCTACAGTTGCATTATGTTGATTTCTGTAACAATATCTTTATTTTGACATAATTTAAAAAAGTATCGATTTTTTTATATTTTTGAATCCACACTAATCTTATTATTATACCAAAATTAAAATTTTATGGAAATAATAGATCTCTCTATAGAACTTGCAAAAAAATTACCTCAAGTTGTAAATCTTACCAACATAATCATTTTTTATTAGTAGCCTCTTTACAGTCTTTACTCATAGCTTTCGGTGGAATTATTATCAGATATTCAAACAACCATAAAAAGTTAACTTGTAAAATAATAAAAGATGTGCTGTTTCATTTGACTTAGATGTAAATGCCTTATTTTACTGTGTCAATATTTTTCTTCATTACAACATGCTGTAATTATTACAGGAAGTCAGCTTAGATGCTGATGTGAATGGTGCTAGTGAAGGTATGGACAAAGTCACTCTTGGAAATTCCTTGCCATCAATCACAACTACACTCAGTAGCCCAATTTTGGAAGAGGTATGTACAAAATACTGAATACTACTCATAAACTGGACAGAGTATTTTAAAAGTTCTAAATAAATATTAAAATGGACTAGTCGGTGTCCCTGACTTTGTTTTTTTGTACTTTCATATACACTAGAAACAAGTGTCATATCACAATTACAATTGAGATATCTTATGAATGCTTTAATTTTAACTTTTATTATTGCTCGGACTTTAAATCGAAATGATATATCATCTATATAAAACCTTTGGTTCAATAGTATATTCATCTAAAAAGTAAAATTGAGAACTATATAAACACTCTTCTTTAAATAGCTCACAATCATGGGATTATAACTATTATGCCAGAAACTTACAAGTGCCAATAATTAACAACACATTTGAATGACAATATACCTATAAGTGTGTTTGAAACTAGCACACAGACCTGAATTTTTGATTTATAACCCTTATATATTTATAAGTCATTTTATACATACTAGCTCTTGATTGTGGTCATCTAGATTAAAACTCATACCTTGAAATAATACTATTTTTCTGAATTAAACATTATGTCCTTTTTTGTACCCACAAATTTCATGATGATTGGTTGAGTAGTTAAGGCATGAAAGTGTAAGAAACAAATTTACTTTTGCCTTTATAATATTAGTATGGATTTGTTTTTTTATTACTTTATACATTTATATTTACTCAACTGCACATATGTACTATCAACTCGTCTTATTCATAAAATAAATTGGTTGTCTGTAAAGTCAATTTACGGACGATAATTTTACGTGATAACGTCATAAGAAAACATTGATGAAAAATTGCATACTGTTTGCCGCAAGATATAGATGCGTCACAAGCCAAACGCTTAGGCCAATCGCGCACCTCTATCGCTTGTTCCGCGCTCTCGCTTACACGCTCGGCTCAGGGAGAATGTGACAATGAGTCATGCTTTTTCTTGTATGCAGCTGGCGTTTATCGAATTATAAGACGTTATCACGCCAAAATATGTCATTACTTTCTATATTCACAACTGAAACTTTAATTAGTAACAAATTCAAAATTAGGAGTGGGTACTTAATATTTTCTTATTATAGCCAACAATAAAATTAGTGTTAAAAAGCGTATTGTCTTTAAACATAATGTTCATTGATGGAAGGCGCCTCCACGTCGCTTCAGAGTAACATAAATACCAACTAGAGTACTTTGATATAAACCGGTGTGGTCCTTAATAATCAACTCTATCAAATGTTTATTTAATTGGCTGGAGTTCAAGGCTATTCTAATTTTGGATAATGCCACCAATGACCGTCCTGAGCATGAAGTAATGCATTAGAATTTAATGACCTGTTAAAAATGCTAAAAAAATCACTACATTATTTAAACCCCTGTAAAAATAGTAAAGTTTAGATATTGATGTATTTTTATACATCATTCCATATATATCATTCCATATTCCGTGTTCACGTCATAATTATGGAACTTATCCCCCGCGAATAAGGACAGTTTACTGTATTTACATTTCAATTACTAATTAATTAAGATGTCAACTCATTTATCATACATACCCTAATCAACTTCATACATACCCTAATCAACTTTATCTAGCATATTAATCACCTTATCTATCAATAGCATCTTGTATTACATCTATGATGGAAAGGCTAAATGACTAACATGCATTTGACAAATATATACATTAGTCAATTAACTTTTTATACTTTGTAATCTATATAAATTATGCATACTCAATATTTTGTAACTGGCAACAAACTGTAGATCATAACTGAAATTTGAAAGCTTTTTTAAATACATAATAACTATTTCATTAATTACAGATAGCAACAGAACGCTCTAACAACATTTTAATAACAATAACTGAACCGCAAAAAATTGGTGAAGGCATGAGCTCGTATGTTGCATACCGTGTGCTTACAAAAACGAATATGCCGATATTCAGTAAACAGGAATTTGCCGTATTAAGACGTTTCAGTGATTTCCTGGGTCTCCATGAAAAGTTGACAGAGAAATATTTACGTTCCGGACGAATAATACCGCCGGCGCCGGAGAAAAGTATAGTAGGTATGTATTTTAAAAGATATGACGATAGTGGAAAAGCTAATAGGCAAATAGTGCAGCAACCAGCTAATTGGTTAATCAGCACCTTCATCAATGACAGCCCACATTGTAATGAGATAAAACATAGTTTCCCTGTACATAAACTGTATTGTTAAGATAATAAATAATGCATATGATTCGCAGTCATCATCAGCGAGTTGGAAATAAGATTCAATACCCAATGTAAACTCTTTAGGATGTCGTTTCTTTATAACAGGAAATTTTATATAATGTAAAAATTAGTTCAGTTTGGTTGGTTTACCTTAAAACTCATATATTAATACTATAGCAAAACAACCATTTTCTATTAGGAAGAAATATATGTAGAAATATTTTTCAGTATTGTTGCTTATGTTACCAGTATACATAAACTTCGACAAAATTTTTGAAGTGCTGAGGTCGTGAAAAGCCGCCTTACTTTTGTCTTTGATAATTACCACGAACACGTTCTTTTATTACAATATATCTGATAAATTTTGGTAGCCTTTTCGGAAACTATATCGAAAATACAAACTTAATCTATATAATTTATCATTAGAGACTAAATTTCAAGAATGCAGCATTTTAACTCTGCCATCCCAATACAGTTTTGATAAATTAATATAGGTCCATAATAACTTAGAATAACTTAAAAAAAACATTTAGACTATTATAATTTCAGGCTCAGTAGGAACAGTATCAGTTTTTTAGGTAATAGTGTTAGGTTCTACAACTAAGTCCTAAAGCACATTACTGATTTGCTGGATAGTAAATTCAAGCACTATGACAAGCAGGTTTTGATGTCAGAAGATTGCGAGGATCAATAGGTGAACAATAGTGACATCTGGAACTAGCACCCATAAAACTATTGTAAATATTCTTATAAAAATATGTTATGAAAAGATAAACTTTATAAGTTTTAAAGCTTGGCCACTACCCCATGTGGCGTTAAATGATCGCCACTTAACATGGTCTAAGGTAATAAACCTGGAGGAGGACTAACTCTCTATCTACCGGAACCTACCTACAGGTTTTCATTGATAGATTTTCAACTTGAGGGTGACAGGTAATCAGGCGGGCTTGCAAATAATCCTACTAACACCATGATAAGGTTTCATCTCGATTCATTCGATTTTCTAGATCAATTTATTTAGGTAAGTCTATATAACAGGCACAACAAAATTGAAGATGACGTCAACACCGTCGACTGAGAGCGCTAACGGTAGTGCGGCGAGCGGCGGCGTCCAATCACAGTTCGTGGAGCGACGCCGCGCCGCACTCGAGAGGTTCCTGAACCGCGTCGCTCAGCATCCCGTCCTCAGCATTGACCCTGACTTCAGAGAATTCTTGGAATCTGGTCAGTTTAGAAAGGTTTTGATGCACACAGGAATTATATCTTTTGTAGCGACCCTCTCCGTATTCGTACCACACTCCAGTCTGTAATAGACCCTCCACAGAGTCATTGGATTCTTCCCGAAAGAAGATATGGCCATAATCACCACGTTAGGCCACGACATATTGTCGATTTCAAACTCCGAGAAATCCACAGTTCTATATTTTTCCCACATCAGTGGTGCTACTAAAACATTTCTTTAGGTACAGGTTTCCCCTTGATTATTACCAAGTTAAATTAGTGTATGTACGAGAATCCAAAAAAATCGTTGGTACAGGCCAGGGTTCTAATCTGTGGACATTAAATTGACATCCCACTGGTCAAAGACCACCATGACTTTAACTATTTAATATGTAATATTATATATATATATATATATAATGATTATCTCTCACAGACACAGATTTGCCTAAAGCAACGAGTACCTCTGCATTGAGTGGTGCTGGAGTACTGCGACTCTTCAATAAAGTGGGAGAGACTGTCAACAAGATAACATACAGAATGGACGAAGCTGACCCTGTAAGTAGAGCTTAATGTATGTAAAACATTATTTCATAATTGTTTTTTTTTTCTGGGAACCAAATTAGTACATTTTCGGTTTTTTTTTTATATAGAGGGTGACAATGTAACACTATGTGACAAAATTATGCCTTTACTGATTTTATAAATGCTTGAAGGAGATAAATGTTTTTTGTAAGTGTAGGCTTAAAAACCCACAGTAAAGGTTACTACTTAATTTCCACTATTAATTAAACGTTTCGTACTATATACACCACCATTGGTACACGTTAAATTTGATCTTCAGGCCATGTGTACCACGTGTGGTACAAAATGTGATAACTACTCAAAACGAAAGAGTTACTTATGTATTGATGTTGTAATAAAATATTTGATGATAATATATCGGTTTTTAGTCAAAACATCAAATGGCCTGAACGATATGTCAAGCAAAAATAGCTTGGCACAGAATGTGTTAAATACTTTGCTACTGTGAATAAAAATAGCAAAAATATTTACAACAAAGTATTCATAGTAGAAAATTAAAATAAATATAATACAAAAACAATGTAATAAAATGTGAATAATAACATTAAACAGACGTGGAATTATGATCAGTGCGTGTAGTCCGGTGAAACTGTAGCGGCCTTAACAAGCCAACAGTGTAGTCGGTTTGAAAAAAAAAATGATCAGTGCTCTGCATGTCTCTATCTATAGAGTTTTGCAATTATTTATTGATCGCAATGTCTAGTGATACATTTTATGACCTTTAGTTTAGAGATCAAATTCCTGTGCAGAGTTTTCAACTTGTCTGTTCAATCTCCAAGATCAATCACTAGTGTGAACTATTTATACAAAAGATTTCTATTTTTTCTGTCTATGGATTTTTTTGGTTATATTACATCTACTCAGTGGTTACTTTATTAATGTTTACTGAAAATTATAGAATAGGTTGATTGTTATTTAAATCAATGTAATTTCGCAATTTAGTATTACTATTGAATTTGTAGCGAAACGGTGCTCTAAAAAGGCTAAATGTTTTACGTGTAAATTTGATGTGTGACGTTTTTTTTTTGTTTTTGAGTTTTACTTTTTGTTTAGGGATAAATATTTGTTGAGAGTTGGTATTTAAGAGTTATTAATCGGACAGTGGTTCGAGGAGCGCGCGTGCAAGGTGGAGGCGCTGGAGAGCTGCTTGCGGCGTTTGCACGGTGCGTGCGAGGCGCTCGCTACGGAGCGACGCGAGCTGTCTGCGCGTGCGCACGAGGCGGCGCGAGCAGTGCGCGGCGCTGTCGGGTGCGGATCCGCACGCGCCGCTCAGTCGCGCGCTCTCGCACGCCGCCGACCTGCACGAAAAGGTACACCGCCACCGTTTTTATTATAATAATAGTTTATTTATCACTAGCTTCCTACCCCTGGCTTCACACGGATGTGCTACAATTTTTATAAGCACTACAATATACTAGATAAATTTGGAAAGTAAAGTATATGATTGCTGTCAATTTTCTTCTTTTGTATTTTCTGTTCTGTACATAAAATATATTTTTAAGATAATAAACAATATGCACGACTAGTTTAAAATGACTATAAATTTATTACAGATCGAAAACTTAAGACTGGAACAATCGAATACAGATTTTTATGTGTTGGCTGAACACATCAAAGATTATCTCGGTCTCATCGTGGCTATCAAAGACGTGTTCCACGAGAGAGTTAAGGTAAGATATGTTTTTTTTTTTAATTTATTATAAATTCAGTTCAAAAACGATAGCGGAAAGTATAGTTTCGATGCACATTTTTCATCCCCAAGACTCAGTTTTTACTTTTTATTATAAGTAATTAGCTTTTGCTCGCGTTATTGTATATATGATCTATCCCTCGACAACAATATATTTGAACTTGTATGCAATACACATACACTGATCATTGGAATATTAGACTCGGAAAGCGTAAAAAAAACAAATTAACTCACTCATATTAATTAGGATTCTATACAAATATATGAAATTGTCAATACGTAGTTTTCTTCTTCTTCTTCTTTATTTTTTGGCTCCGTCACGGTTTGTGCACTAGCCAGCGTCAAGTAACAAGACGTGAAGTAACAGTCGTTGCACTGTTGCGTTTCGTTCGGCCAGTGAGAGCGACGGAGGCCCACATATTTAAAAGGCCGGCAACGCACTTGCGACTCCCCTGGTGTCGCTAGTGTCTATGGACGGCGGTGATCACTTACCATCAGGTGACCCACCTGTTCGTTTGCCCCCCTATAACATAAAAAAAAAATTTGAAATTGTCAATAAGTCGTGGGCTAGCGTAGTGTTAAAACCGTTCGAAGATTTGGCCCAGCTGTGGGACTTGTTTTTTTTAAATACTTCATAGATTTTAGCATTTGACTACTACTATCTTACGTGATGTTAAATAACTATGTGGTCCAAGATGGTAAACACGCTAAACCTAAATAAACTAACTCTCAAGTACAACTGCCGGAATATACCTACAGATGTTTGGCGACAAATTTTGAATTTGAGGGTCTACTACACAGAGTACCTTATATAAATAAAGGTATCACTAGATTTTTCAAATGAGCGCCTCTAGGGTTACAAATCAGGAATTAGGTAGGACAATTAATTTACTCTTGATGTGTGTTTCTAGGTATTCCAGAACTGGCAGCACGCTCAGATGCAGCTGACGAAGCGGAGAGAAAACAAAGCCAAAGCGGAACTAGGCGAACAGACCCGAGAAAATAGAACAGGCGTCCAGTGAAATTATTGATGTAAGTTATATGTGTAACATTTTAAATTAATGTATGGTCTTGCTTTAAAATGTTTATCCTGTTTTGTTATCAAAATAGAGATAATAATAAATTGTGTGGTTTTATAAAACTACGATGCAATAATATTATAAATACGAAAGTGAATTCGTTTGTTTGTTTACTTCTTACGCGTTCACACTTTAATTACTTAAACGACCACTTGACGATCAGTCAAATATATATTAACACGAGCAAAGGCTAGCTTAAACGTTATCTTGGTTCGTTTATGCAGGCTCTAACTCGTTACAAATTGATGAGGTTAGTCGAGGGAAATGGAAGTAATTCGGTGTATAGTCATTTTTATTAAAAACGAATGAAAAGTGGCAAAAATAATTAATCTATAACATTACGTGAGGCTTACAATAAATACAGAGTAACAAAATAATATAATAAGTATTGTTATCTCGAATATCCCAAAGAGATCCGGGATGGCCTGGTTCAACCCTCAATCCGGTATTTCTGTACACCCATACAGGGCAAACCACTAACCACCTAGTCTTTTGTAGCTCGTTCTTACGGTGCACGGTCATACACACGTACTCACAGTAATCATAGAAATGTCTATCGTTTAGTTGGATGGTCCCAAAAACACACACACACACACACACAAACGAATCTGTTAGTGCTCAGTTCCTTGTATATTAATGAGGCAAACTGACCGTTGTAAAGATCAGAGCTCGGCATCGCGCTCTACCCACATATGAAAATGCCCGAACAAGTACAAGTAATTACATAATATCTATATTAAGTACATTCGTTTATTATACACCGGATGTTGAACTGTAATGTTAATCAAGTATAAAAAATATACATGAAAATCGTCAGATTGAGTAGATAAATAATAACAAGAAAGGCACAAAATGTACTGACTACCAGCAAAAAAGTTTGTTGGCGTCCGTACTAGGATTGAACTAAATAAATGATAATATTCACAGTGGGAGGCGAAAGTGGAGAGAGGACAGCAGGAGTTCGATACGATATCGCGCGTCATCAAGAAGGAGATAGACCGGTGGGAGGAGATCCGCATCGAGGAGCTACGTGCCACCTTCCTCCGCTATCTAGATGAACACCTCCGTCATCAGGCACAGGTAGATTTTTTTTTTAATCGTAGGACGGCAAAGTGACTGCACTATACCTGATATTAAGCACGGTGCAATCCAACAACAACGGAGACCACCTCCCAAATGACACATCTTCAGTCGCCGCTGTCATGCCGGCCTGCGTAAAAGTATCTTCACGTTACGCTTGAAGGACCGTATGTAGTTGCTCCTCACGCGATCTAATCCTGCAGACGTTGTCCTTACTTTCCGTAGAGCGCCATCTACCGAACTCAAATGTATTCGTTTCTCGGCACTAAACCGACATCCATTGTGATTATGAATCGTTTCTTAATACAACGCCATCTATCTGTACGTGAATCATAGAAATCAGTGTCATACCCTGGCCCTTGATCTATCAACTTTTTGGCACTACATCACGACATATATTGTGAATATGGATAATTTCCATTCATAAATATAGAATTCGCCATTAACCATAGTCTACCGAGTCTTGATGATAGACTCAGTTAGATATTAATGAATGTACAGTTTTGCAACATGTCATTTTTCCAAATTATATGCACAATACATAGGCTATTTAAAAATACACTGATCGCGAGTATGTCGTAATTATATTAAAAGTTCTCAAAAATGGCTTGATCTTTTGTAAAAAATGCACTTTATATACAATCAATGGCAATCACATTTTTCACAAAATTGATGGCATACAAAAATACTCCATAATAGTTTTCAAAAGTTACATAGAAAAATACATTACTTATACATATTTATATTTAAAATGTTAAGCTTAAAACAAAATGTGTATGTGCTTATTACCACATGATAGAAATGAAAACATATGGATAAATATATACCCTTGAAATACTACACTGATTATGCACAAAACATATATAGTATTATTTTATTATAATACGTAATTATTGCAATGAGAGTAATATACACGATTAAGTGCGTCACCGAAATGAGCGTGACGGTTCACTTTCGTTCATTATTGAACGAACCTGAACAAAATTTTCTTTTGAATAAAAAGCAAAAACATTTATAACACAGGCCATACGCTACTGGGACGCTTTTCTACCGGAGGCTCGCGCTATCAAATGAGTCCGGGAGTATCGGCAGAGAAACCCAATTCGAGTACTCGTCCCCGTCAACATCTGCGAACGTAACTATTCAACTATATATAATGCACGGTTATAATTTTACTATTGATGAAAATAATAATAATTCTAAGTGTTTACTGCCCATTTATAATTAAAAAGAAGAAAAAAAAACAACATAAATCAAAGATGAGGAACAACTTATGTGTAGATTTGTCTTATTATTTCGCAGCTGGTATGTATTTATGATAGTTTTGTTACTTTTTTTATGTATATATTTGATTTGTCCCAAGCGGGAGAACTTCTCAAGTGCTAAAGTTGCGATATATATTCATAATATAAGTTAATTAATTCTACCATAGGATCTATAAAATTTCTATATATATAATGGATACATATTTAATATAATATAACGGTAATGTCTTTTAGTTGTTAGAAAATCTATTGAAATTTGTATTTAGGCATCGGGTATTATTTTCACTGGAGATTACTTCACTCATTTGTCGTAATGTCTGTCTGATGGTATCAAAATTAATACACCAATAATATAATTTGTTAGTAGTCCTTTTATTCTTGTCTTGTTTCTGTGTTTATTACAAAAAAAAAAGCTATGTTAAATACAGAATAAATAAAATTTAAAAAGTTTAAAGAAAAATGAGCCGAATACATAACACTGAAGTGAATTATTATATGTATAAGTGTGTACGTAAAAACGATAGTAAAATCTTTTCGTATATGTATTAGATTGTTCTAGAACTATATTGGTCATATAATTTCTGTACAGTCTACACTTTCATACGAACTTTAGAAACACTGACCCACACCACCATTGTGTTTGTAAAATTTTTTTTTATATAAATGAAGGATTTTTTTAAATAAAACTCGGGGTAAACAATTGTATTGTTGAAATAAATCTTTGTATGGCATGACGTTTCTCAACCCGGGTGTTGTATTCATGAATATGGGGTAAATAAGGATTATTGTGAGGTAGAAATGTTAATTAATATTAAAAATGAGATTGATTGTATGATTCCTTGTTTTTTATGCCTCAAGTACACAAGTAATATTCATGAAATTTTGCTTATACGTTAGTTGTCAAAGGATTAGTAAAAAAAAAAACTGAAATATTTGATAAAAATCATATATTGTAGGGGATCACAACGTTTCTTTTATTTATTAATTCTTTGGCTATTTACTTGAGAGCCGTGACAATAAAAAGGTTGAGAAGCGATGTTCTATACAACATACATATATATTTGTAGTGAATATTTTCAAATGTTCATAGAAATTTATGTAAATGTCTTTATTACCAATGATCTCTTTGATGTTTGTTCTAATAAAAATATTAAGTAGTATTGTCGAAACACTGCATTTATCTTTTAAAATACACAGATCCATAAAATTGAAAGTATTGTTCTATCAGTCGCACACAGCGTTACACAAAAAAATAATTAAAACCCAAGGGAACTATTCAGTTTAATAGCAAGCAATAGTAGTGGAAATAACTGAGTTTACCCGAAAAAAAAAAAGTTTTGCTTCAAACTCTTCTTTTTTTTTTAATATGATTAGATTATTTTTTGGTAATAATCGTGGAGTGTAGAACGAAGGAGTATGTTTGTACATGATAGTTTCCCCAAAATATCGATAAAATAAGATGACACTGTTCTAAGTCATCTAAAATTAAAGGTAATAATAATAAGCCACGATACTGACACTTGAAAGACTTAACACGATTCTTTCAAACCGATCAAAATTGAAAGACTGTATTTTGTATTATGATTTTATTTTATTTTATATTGTGAAAATAATATAATAATAGTTACAGTACATTGCATTATTAACTAAAAACATATAATATTGTTTTAAATATCAAAATAAAATAAAAAATTATATACATAACGAATGGTCATAAAAAGACGATGAATCGGTGTGCCTTTCAATGTTTGTTTTTAAGACTACTTCAGCAAATTGTTACAATTATACTTTATAATTAAAACAATAACATATATTATCAATATTATCACAAAATAACTTCTACTGAGTGTCTCACTGTATGTTACAAGTTAATAATTTGTTTACAACACCCTCATTAATTATAGAGAATATTTTAAAAGTACTAGTAACGTGTATAGTTTCTCTCTTAATACTTTTTATACATTAGAGTCATATTCACTGACTATAATAGCGAAATTCTCGTCATTAGTTAAATGCTTTATTTCATACATTGTGATGACCCAATTTTTGGTCGAGATCCACATGCGATATTTCTTTTTTCTACACTCCATTGTAAGTGCTTTAATATATTTCATAATTGCAAAATTTGAGGCGATTTTATTTGAAGTGGTAAAGTTTATTTGGATTCAATTAAAATTTAGTTAAAAATAAAACTTTGTAATTTACTAGAATATTCTAATGCAATGAACAATGTGAGTAAAGCATTAAATCTTACAATAACAATAGAATAGTGTCTCTAACAATTTTTTTTTTTAATTTAAAAGTATATACATCTTTAGTTTGTATATCTGTATATAAGTATATATAAACAGATTATTGTAATTTCCTTTACATAAACATTACTAGATGTATAAGAATTAAAGCCCTTATATAAAATCAAAATTGGATATTTCGTTCTTGTGTAATATATAATGTACTGTATATACATACATACGTACGTACATATATAATTGTCTATTTCTTTATATTAATGGTATGTTTAAATATATAATAATAACATGTGAAAGGTTATTTAGAGACTAAACACTCTCTCCAACCATAGAGCAATAAAGGAGCAGAAGTGGCAATATCTAATTTTTGGATAATCATTATTTAAATTACTATCGTTTTTAAGAATATTAGGAAATAATTAATTAATTATTCTCTAAACTATGTGACAATAACTTTATCTTAATAATATTTCCCAATGCATTCTGAATAAAAAAGTGTCTACACATTTTTCAATGAAAATAGATATTGCCACTTTAGCTTCTATCTAACTTTATCGCAAATGGTTACCCATTGAAAAAATCGAATAATAGTTATTAAAAAACAGTTTATCTCCTACTTCTTCTGAGAAGTGAAAATTCCGTCAAAACTCTCACACACACTTGAGTGAAATATTTCACAGGTACCAAAATAAGTTGGTATATATGTTGACGACAAGGTTCTATGAATTTTCATTTCTAGTCCAAGGACACTCGAATGAGTATTCATCTTTCAGATTATGTTCAGTAGAGGTTTTGGTAGTGCAAGTGGGGTCAGTGAAATGCTTACAATATTTAGGTTCTTAGCGCTTGGTTTTTTTTTTATACCAATTATAACAATTGATACATCTGGAAATTGATGTGTTTATATAGTTCTCAGGTTATCGCTTTGCGCCTCTTATGTTAAGTTTTTATTTTAA
Organism: Antheraea assamensis; assembly: GCA_035772565.1. Lineage (NCBI taxonomy): Eukaryota > Metazoa > Arthropoda > Insecta > Lepidoptera > Saturniidae > Antheraea > Antheraea assamensis. The sequence continues at coordinate 1,874,701 of JAQQSE010000106.1, read as the reverse complement.
TCGTCTCCTTTTATTTTTATAGTTATTTGTTTTTTTTTTGGATATATATATTTAAAGAAATATAATTAAACGTTAGGAGCTATATTGTATTCCAAAAATGTTACAGTCAAAGTATTAATTGAAGGCTATTAGTTGTTTAGACGTAAAAAAAAAATATGTTCTTTATATTATACTCTAAAAATTAACATTAATTCTAAAAATGATTCCAAAAGTCCAAATTGATTACTCTGACCGTAACAGATATAATAATTAGAAATATATAACCTTTAAATATTAGGTGGAAGAGTTCGAGTTTAATAATGTATTCCTTATTTTTTATATTGCCAAATATATTTTAGTCGTATAATTCGGTGTAATAAAAAAGAAGATGAATATAAATAAAATATTACAATGTTTATTTCGATTTTAAACGTGTGTCTTATTTTTACCCATCTTTTTCCCATATATTGCGTCCACATTGGGAATATCATGTATGTCGCGTAAGCTCATGGTTACCGCATTCCCGTAAGCTCATGGTTACCGCATTCCCTTACCCACAAAATATAGGTAATACTTTTTGTATATATTTACTTTTTCATTAAAATCAATGCAGATATAACTCACTACTGATTTTAGATTCGCGACAAAGTAAACCCGTGTCAGTAAATATGGTTACCTATATTTTTTCAAATATTGCATCCACATTGGGAATATCATGTATGTCGCGTATGCGTGTGGTTACCGCATTCCCTTACCCACAAAATATAGGTAATAATACTTTTTTTTGTATATATTTACTTTTTGATTAAAATCAATACAGATATAGCTTATCACTGTTTTAGATTCGCGCCAAAAAGAAAAGTTAAACCCGTGTCAGTAAATATGGTCTGTAAGATTCTTGAACATCAAAGGCCTATAACAAACAAACCTATAAGAATCAGAATCTAGTATGAGTTCATCCTTTTTGTATTCCACTCCATGAATGCTATAACTTATTTATTTATTTACATAGTTTAACAGGTACGCCTATAGCTATGTAAATCATATGTTTTAAACATACAATAAAAGAAAAAGAAAGTTAATTAAATATAAACATATGATGACTAAAACAAAAATTAATAATAACACTAAATATTACTAAACAATCAGACTCTACAGTCATTCCAGCTTCTCACAAAACTTTCTAAAAGTGGTACACAATTCTTTGTAATTGTCGGCAAACAAGTCGACTAGCGGGAACTCCAACAAGATGTCGAAGTATTCGAATGAAGGGCGAGTTGAGATGTGCTACTTACTGTACAATGTATACAATACGACCCTACTGTAATGAGTATTGCCAGTTAACATTATGGTAATTTCATTCAATCCTTTTTTAGGCTAATGATACTTGCATGCAATAAATTTCAAAGATTACAAATTTCGATTCTGTATTTTGCCATTATGGTACTGCGAGATTTTCTAAAGGTTTTTCTGGTGATTTCGTTTGCCATCGGCCTATAGTATATCAGATCGAGTCAATAAATTATAACGGAATTATTTCTATTGAGCAACTATAGCTGACCCGGCAAACTTCGTACCGCCTAATAATAAATTCTTTAATTTTTTTTTTAATACTTATTCTGCTATTCGGGACGCTATATAATATTAAATGTTTTTTTTTATATTATAGGGGGCAAACGAACAGGTGGGTCACCTGATGGTAAGTGATCACCACCGTCCATAGACACTAGCAACACCAGGGGAGTCACAAGTGCGTTGCCGGCCTTTTAAATATGTGGGCCTCCGGCGCTCTCACTGACCGAACGAAACGCAACAGTGCAAGCACTGTTACTTCACGTCGGCTTTCTGTGAGCGGGTGGTACTACCCCGGGCGAGCCGACCCCCCATTCATGCTGAAACCAGTAATAGCATCAGCGTATTTATTAGTAGTATTAGTATTATTACGAATCGTTTGTATGGGAGTATAGAAAAGTGTTGTTTTTAGACATTTTCAAGCAATTTTTTAATTTTTTTTCTGCGTAAGAACCATCCTCGTTTAAGGAATATTCTAAAAAAAGAATTAGCGAAATCGCTTCAGCTGCTCTCGAAATTTGCGCTTAAAAACACATTCAGCGAATCATTTATAGAAAATGATGGGCCGTGTTGAATTTAGATAGAACTGGACAAAACGAGGTGTTACAAAGAGGAGATAGAGTAAGTTACATTCGGTTAATTGCGGAAATCGGGATATTCTGTAATGAATCGTTTCTATCGAACGCATATATATTTTTTTTTTACGCCAGGTACGTTTCCCTATACGCCATCTTATTCTGCCTCCTCGCTTTCAGTCCACTCAGGTTGCTACGAATATGAGTGAGCGTATGTGTTTAATAGGACATTTCTTGAACAAAGATATTCATCCCTGCGTTTTAAGACCAGAATCATCGAACACTTGTCATTCATACATCTGATAAGTTATACAACTGATGGTTTGTAATGTGATACAGAACTGAGTAAATTAAGAACATTTTAGCTAACATTTTTTGCTTCTTTTGGAATTAACAAACTCTGGAAATTCCGAATCATGACTAATTCGGATTTACTCGATATTGATTTTCCTAGGGATTTGCCAGCGATTCTCAATATTTAAGTTTTCATTTGTTGAAATATGAGTCGTCACAGAATAATTGCGTTTGACCCTGACTATTTTTTACGCCACTGCGCCTGGAGAAGGATGTAATTTTTCAGGTATGTATGTCGACACTTTTTTTTTCAATAGCTTCTTGTGGGCGATCGTGCATTCGTCTCAAACGATCAAATGCATACTTGTAGAATCTTCGCCACTGTGACGTTTTTGCCATGTTAGAAGTTAGTGCTTCGTTGATTCGTGTTCTAGCAAATCAATGCTAAAGCAATTTAATTTTATGCTCTGATGTTTGGCAAATCAAATGTTCTCTTTGAAACTCGTGGTTAAATGCGTCCCGCAATGAACGATTGGGCGATATAATTTCCATAGAGAACAATGCTTTATTTGTTATCAATAAACAAATGTCTTCTATCACAATCAATGTCTGATTATAAATATCTGCAGTCACTTGTACTATGAGATTTAAACTTTGACAGCACACATGGTATGATACATCAACAAATATATCGACCATATATATCAGCCAGAAATCTTTCGGATTTCAGGGGAAAGTTTGACGCGACGTTGAACATATGACAGAATCCTTAAAGGTATTAACATAATTGGAATCGTCCACGAGCAATTGTTATAGTTGACGTTCGAACGGTTCTCAGTTGTTGAAACGACATCGGTCCACGAACATTCCCCAACAACAATCGAAGATAATAACATTCGTCTTTATTTGCATGCACATTCTAGATGCGACTCAGAGCGGATATTTGGATGGCATTCCTTTTTACAGACGGTGAGACATTTGTTTGAGAAACTTAGGAGAATCTTAACGTTAACAATATTATCGGCGGTGGTGGGGCCGCTTTGTCCGCTGCGTTTTTACGATTGAATTACACATGTTGCTCATTTTCTAAATTAACTGCCAAATGTACTATCGCAGGGTGTCCTTCGAGGCCGCAAATACAAATTGTCGCTGCTTATATAACGACCAATATGACAATGAGACACTCTGTTATTTGCATATGTTACATCGGAAATGGCCGTATAATCCCTTTTGTTTACATATATACTTGATCGACTTGACAGAGTTACAGTACGAGTATTTCACACTAATATGAGCCTAAAATGGTTCGAAAAAAATTGGCCAGTATGAACATCTTGTCCTTTGTCCTTTGACCTTCACAACTACCGATCGTCCATTTTCAAAAAATTTTGTTGTTTTTTACAATTTTTTATTTTTAACCGTGCTTTATAGTGAAACTCATAAGGTATTTAAATGTTTGTTTAAAAACTATCGCAGTAATGTCATGTCTATCAATTTGCGTGCAGCAATTCCTTCTTGATATCAATCCATTGAGGAGGGTGTAAACAATGTCTGCCACGAACGTCTATTAAATCTGATAAATTTAATAAAAGAAATCCGAAGTAGTGATGGAAGAAATAACAGTTTTGCACATAACATTGAGGGTTGGCGATTTTGCATAATAAGTAACTAATGTTAAAAAAAAAAAAATTATTTACTATTCTTTTTATGTTTAAAACATCTCTGTATTAAAGCGAACATAACAAATAAACATTCAAATCGATCAATCCGTTTTCTGAGTTTTTGCGTGTCTAACGAAGAGCAATTCGTATGTTACATATATTGGGGAGTACCAGAAAATTCGACATTTTTTTATTCTTCAAATAATCCTGAAATTTTGTCAGGGAATACAAAAAAAAATTATATTAACGTTTAAACGTCACGAATTGAATTTTTACATTTCTCATATAATTAACAGTTTTTTTTTTATGTTTGGATTTTTAACTCTGACTCGGCTTGTCGTTTTGAAAAAAAAAACAACTTACATTATTTTAGAAAATTGAACGCCCTACAAAAAAGGTGACTTACGATTATTTGATAATTCCACCCCTGTAAAAGTTATTAAGGTTATAGATAGGTATTTAATGGATTTATATATTTATTATTTGTGTATGATTCGAATTTACTAAAAGTTTGAGAATCATAGCCTATTTGTCGGGTAATTCCGAAACAAAATGTCAAATAACACGTCTTTAGCCTAATCAGTAGGTAATATCAAGATAATTGTAATTTTGATAAATAACTGTGTTTTTTCTTTATTATCTTCATTATTGCTGCCCTTACTTCGACGTTTGTGCTTACAATGTAGGTGCTTGTGGCGATACTATGATGAATAAGACTGGTATGACTCGCAAAGCCACATCATACGAAATGGAGAACAAATTAAGGTTAGCACTAGAAGAGCTTAAAACATTTAAAGATCTCTGCACGCAGCTATTGGATGAACAGGAGCATAGTGAGATTGAATTGAAAAAGATTGTAGATATAAACACTAAATCTATAATATAAAAATGAATCGTTAAATGTGTTGCTAAGCGCAAATCTCGAGAACAGCCGAACCGATTTCGCTAATTCTTTTTTTAGAATATTCCTTGAAGTATGAGGATGGATCTTACGGAGAGAAAAATTTTAAAAATTGCCTGCTAAAGTCTAAAAGCAACACTTTTCTATACTCCCATACAAACGATTCGTAATAATACTTAAAACTCAATTTGAATTTTAATACTATACCATAAAGTTTTAAGTGTTAGTGGAGAGGTTCCGGGAAGGCAAAACAATTGAGTGACGTTAGTATCGTAAATATATTAATGTCAGTATTTATACGATGGTCGCGAATAGCAGAATAAGTATTAAAAAAAATATTTAAAGAATCGACTGTTAGGCGGTACGAAGTTCGCCGGGGTCAGCTAGTTAAAAATATATTTGGCTGAATTGGACAGCTTTGCTCAGCGGGATAAACTACAGAAGTTAATAACATCCTTCAATCATTGCAGCGAAAAAATAAATGAACTTGAATTACAAGTAGTAAGCAGTACCAAAGAGAATGAGAAACAAAAATACTTTATAATGAACTAGCGGTCCGCTCCGGCTTCGCACGAGTATAAAATATAAAGCCTATGTCATTCACTGAAAAAATTATTAAAATCGATCCAGTAGTTTTGATTTATTCATTACTGCCCGTGGCCCGCACGCGTTAAATTTGGAGTAACCTCAAAAATAACAGTATTTCTCCTCTATTTAATTTATGTTATTATACATATAAACCTTCCTCTTTAATCACTTTATATATTAAAAAACCGCATCAAAATCCGTTGCGTAAAGATTTAAGCATACAAAGGGATATAGGGACAGAGAAAGCGACTTTGTTTTATACTATGTTGTGATTAATAAACAGTAGTCCTAAAAGTCATCAATGTCAGCCACAGGCCGCTATAAAATGTCTAGGTTCAAACTCAGTTCAAAGTAACCATAATAAAATAATAAAAAAAAAAAAATAATACGAAAGAAAGTGCACCAAAATATTAAACTCAGAAATAACAATAGATCCATAGTAATGCTAGCATGTGAAAAAACATTATTAGGGCAAAAATTACAAAATTTGAAATCAGTTGTTTGAGAACGAACTTGTATACAGCAATGACATACAGCCATTAAAGGCTGATTTACAAATAAAGAAAGATAATATTAAATCTATTTTCTCTTCATAAAATTGTTCACAAGAACAGTTATGTGAATACATTGTGCCCGCAAAAGGTTACATGGCATCTGTTGCTGAAAATGTGATGACTCTTGTCAACCAGTAACAACTATCTATCTATCTTCTGTTTATGGTCACTCTGAATCTGTTTGGTGCACAACCCTTAACGTTATTGTAATAGTCTTTGGCGTTACTGCGAAGTAAATATGTGTTTTCTTTTTATTTTGTTTTATGGAATTACCTGACTTTTACAAAATATTTTACTAAAATAAAATTTGCTGACAGATTCCAAAGCTCGAATTCGTGGACATCGGGAGTCATATTCTACTAATGTAAACAATCAACTCGACGAATTTCCACTAATCAAATGCCTGAATCGTCAAATTTTAATGAATGTGTTTCTATTGTTATAATTATTAGAATGCAGTGAAATAAAATAAAAACCGAGAATCTTGAAAAATACATTACATTTCAATCGTAAGTAATATTATAAATGCATGTGGGAATGTTTGTTTATTTGTTACGATTTCACGCCTTAACTGCTCGACAGATCATGGTCAAATTTTGCATACAAATTTTTAGGGGTACAAATAACGACAACGGGTATTTTTGATCAAAAAAAGTTTCTGTTCCCTAAGATTAGGTTAAATCTACATTGACGCGAGCAAAACCAGGGACAGATCTAGTAAATGTTCAACGGCCACGAAGAACTTTTTAAAAGACTACAAATCCGTGTCTGCGCTCTTAAAAAGCTAGTCTAATTATGATACAATTATAAAAAGACTTTCGTCAGCGACACACGTCATATGACGTATAGTCATAATTCTGACATTAGTCTGCTGCGAATGCAAACATTCGCAATTTGCAATCGCAACATCACTATTTCGCTCAATAATTTATTTTATCACTCGCAGATGGACATATTCTAAAACCGATATATTTTTGGTATGTCTAAATTTGCTTACACAAGTAAGCGCGGGATCCGTAGCTTTTGCGCGAAGGGGGGCCCCTTGTCTAAGGACATTCCGCACGTCGCCCACGCGTTATGCTGCTTTGTTTCTTTAGCTCCCACGTGCGATAATCCAAAGAGAGGACTGCAACGCGACTAGCATACCGTACCGGCGTGTCAAAGCTTTGGCTATATTTCGCGCTAAAAACTAAGCACGTAATTAATTCCAACAAATCCGCAGAATAACGTTTGTTTGTCATTTCAATAATAATTCAAAATTAGTATTTCCCGGTTCCATTGAATGTGTAAAAAACACGGGTCCCTGTTATCATGCTGCGTCTATCGTAACGCATTAGGATAATGTCTTTCTACGTCTAAATATATTGTGAGTATAGTGTCCTCATTTAATGTTCATTATAGAACGCGAATAAAACCAATAACATGCGTTGTAACATTTGAAAATCCGACACGTAAACGAAGATTACGCTTCAACCTAGACAACCTATTATGATATTTAATGATAGTAAATAAAGCTATCTCTATGAACTAAAAACACAAACGCCTATCGCAAAATAACATTTCTCCATTGAATTAAATAGATAATAAATTGAGTCATCCAATTAGCGTTATCCGTATTAAAGTAAGACGCCCTGATTATATATAAGTTAGTCACTAATCTCTTTGTTATAGATATAAATGTATGGGACTTCCCGCCGATCTAGGTTTCACGTTACATTTGTTTGTGTTATTGTACAATTAAACACTGGAGTATCCAAAATCATAAGGGTTTAAGTTCAAATCAGTGAATGTAGGCTTAATTAGGCACAGGTTAATAGATTGTTGGCAGAATAAGCATAAAAAAATACCGGATTTATTACAAAACTTTGAAAAAGTAGCATATTTTAAGTATAGTTAACATTTTAACATTATTTTTTCATTTGTACGAATTTTTTTTTACTAAGCCATGAAGTTTACAATGTACGATGTAGTGAAATAAAATAAAATTAAAAACATAATCTGCAATTTTGAGATTTGGCTCTTAAAAAACCAGCCGAGGGATTAAATCTATATAAATAAAAATAATTGCCGAATGTAGGTATGTAGTAAGCGTATCACTTAAGAACAGCTGCACCCTGTTTGGCTACTTCTTTTCTGTTTTTGTTTTTATTTGACAAGTGAATAATTTTGGTAAACAAATTTCCATATTAAAAGTGAGCGAGCGAGACAGAAGATACTAGGGAGATCTTCAGAAATATTAACAGAATTGACGATTATTTCAGAATTTTATATAATTACATGGTCGTACTGTAAACGGAATGTCTGGTATCATTTTCTTTAGTACACTTCTGCGAAGCCGGGTGGGCAGTTAGTATGTTATATATATTTTTCTTCGACAACAATATAGATAGATATGTACTCCTGAGTTTGAAGTACGGTTACCGTACAGACAAGTCAAAATAACGAATTCGCAAAACAACATTGAGAACAGTGACAATGCTATCGTAAAATGTAAGCAGTAAAATGTCGGCGACCAGAAGGATTCGCAAAATTTATATAGCGATATTAAAAAGTCTTCTCCTGCCACTGAGAAGATACTACCTACTTACGTAGATAATGTAATAATTGGCTAACATACTTTTTTATCTATTCTTATATAATCTTTTGTTTAATGCAATTTGTAAAATTACGTCACTTTGTTGTATAAATAATTGTAACAAAATCTAATAAGCAATTGTCATTTATATCAACTTAAAATACATCGAAGTACAAGCTTACAAATGAGACAAATTAATAAAAATAATTGATACGAAAGTTTGATGCATGGATCAATAATGTAAAGCAAAACTAGTAAAAATACATAAAGCTTTTATTTTTAAAATATATCAAAAAGAAGAATTTTCAGGGGACACCCGGGTTTGAACCGGGGACCTCTCGATCTGCAGTCGAATGCTCTACCACTGAGCTATATCCCCATGTCCGTCACAATGAAAACAAAACAAGATAACCGTAATTTAAATATCACAATTTAAAGTATTCGCATAAAAATTCTTTAACTTTTAAAGCCAAATATAAAATTATCATTAAAAACTTTAATCTTGACTAATAGGGTTTCAAAAGTGTAGTATGTACGTCTAATACACTCTAATTCACTTGATATTAACAATTTAGCCTAAAATATATCGAAAATAACGCCAAGTGTAAAATAAAAGACTGATTCTCAAGTACAGCTATAAGCACCACAATAAGGGTAGTTAAACTACCTAGGTTGGCATTAAAAAAACTCTACCCCTATGCTATGGTTTTATCACGATGTTTTCCTTCACCTAAAATTTACACATTGCAGGATTTGAAGCTACGTCGATAGACACGGAATCCGAACATGCTGACTACGACAGCTATCATCGATTTCAAATTTATAAGGTTTTGAAATAGTAAAATAATGAAAATTGATATTTTTTAGTTTTATCGAAGCGAAACAAGTAGCTGACGTTAACTTTTAATATTTTGTTAAGTAAGACATGTTGAGGCCCAAATTACAATTATCGTGCTTAGCTATGTTGTTTTTCAAATACGTACTATCGCCTTATTATTCGCCTTCGTGTGCTAATAATACTATTTACTGTACCGATCTGTCAATTTTTTATGTTATAGTACAAGGAAATACATGAATATATTACAATTTACGATTGAAATGTCCTCGGTCACAATCTAATTAGGGGCCATCCACAAATTATCTCTCACTTTAATGGGGCAGGAATCGATCAACAACATTGTGACATCGTATAATACAGGAGGAACGCGTCGTCACATACATAAATCTAAATTATTAATACACTAAACTTCAATAGCAACGAAAACCGAGTAAACAAAAGGGGTTTTGAATCTGCTTTCATTTTCTATATAAATAAAATGATGGATCCAGGTCTACTGTTGTGCGCGCATCACTACAAAACTACTGTATAGATTTGGATCATTTTTTTAGTTTTACTTCATAGACCTTCCAGGTAGGTTATAGGTCCCATCTAAAAAAAAACTATCACGATAACTGCATTTTTTTTTTATTTTATAGGGGGCACACGAACAGGTGAGTCACCTGATGATAAGTGATCACCGCCGTCCATAGAGACTAGCAACACCAGGGGAGTCCAAGTGCGTTGCCGGCCTTTTAAATATGTGGGCCTCCGGCGCTCTCACTGACCGAACGAAACGCAACACTGTTACTTCACGTCGGTTTTCTGTGAGAGGGTGGTACTATCCCGCGCGCAGGGCGAGCCGACCAATTCATGCTGAAGCCAGTAATAGCTTCAGCGTAGCTCTACCACCTACAAAATTTAAAGTTATTAAAGTCTTAAGAAACTACAATTGTTATAACTACTAATGCTTAGTGATGTATGTTCTTGCCATGGAGAAGCGGGGCAAGCGGTGAGCTGCATATGTTTTTTTTCTCTGTGCCATATATATATGGTTAACAAAATAAATGAATAAAAAAAGTCGCGATGTATAACGGACGGGGGGATCGCACGAATCTGACAAGCTAAATGATGATCCGGTGGGGTTTTCTAAAATTACGATATTCATGTTTATGGATGGCTCCTAAGGTTTTCGATTCGAGTGTGTCGTGCTAGAATGAAAAATTTATAAGATCGCGTTTTATTTGAATGTAGTGGTTTTTGTCTAATTTAATATTCCTTTTGAGTATGTTTTTATGAGTATAAATTATTTATTTCCAATTTAAATAATTCAATAAAAAAATAATATGTTAGGGATTCGGATCATACATGTGTCAACGAATTTCTCAGAATTCGCGCGTAAATTTATTCAATTAAATTGGTGACACTGTCGACTAACGGTGAAGAAAAATATTATGATAAAACCTGAACCAGAGAAATTTCCTTGTAGTAACCATCGTATGTGGGCAAATATAAAACTGTGCGTTTCTCGGAGATTAAGGTCATACGTCGTGAACTGGCGTGGGGTCTCCTCCCTCGGGGAACAAGCTTATGGCCCTGAAGTGGATCTCTTACAGATTGATGGGAATATAATTATGATAATACTTTTGGTTTTATTTTACACATCCTCGTCACAATCATTTAATTTTAACAAGTTTAATGAAGACAAATTTATAGACCGAAGTCAAACGAATGAAAGCCAGCCGAGTCTTTTAGTCTGAACTTAATATAAGTTCTAACTATATTTTAAAAGAGTTTTGAGTTTCAAATTTTTGTATCGTTTTCTATTGTCATTATTATATTAAATTAAAGCGTTGAAACTATTTCTTATATGCTTTTTTGTCTCCTTTTGTTTTCGCACTGACCTACACTGTTGGCTTCGTAAGGCCTCTACAGTTACCATCGGACTACCTTTTTTGTCTTCTATAACATTTGGTCAAATATATATACTTGTTTTTTTATGAGACAGTCATGTAGTGGTACAATACTTTCACGGTAATCCAATTATTAATACAATAAAAGAAGTTTTTCATTTATATGTTTATTTACAAGTATAACATATTCAAAAATAACAATGCTACGGATAATGTAACAGAATTAAATGAAAAGATAAATTGTTCGTTCTCGTGAAAATGCTTCGTAAATTTTGTCATTTCTACTTAACCCCTATGGAAAAGTGTAATGATACGAACTCTAGCTGCTGCCAGTGAAATTCGACAAAATCGGTTTAGTCTAATCAGGGATTAATCCAATTAGCCATAAGACACTTTTATTTTTTATGCATGATAAGATAGATAAAGTCTAATATCAACATAGAATATGTACTGTACAGTAATGCTTGCATTATTTTGTATGCCGCTCTATTAACAACCAAGTAACTTTTGTAGGTGGTAGAGCTACGCTGAAGTTATTACTGGTTTCAGCATGAATACTCGGCGCGCCCGGTGTAGTACCACCCTCTCACAGAAAACCGACGTGAAGTAACAGTGCTTGCACTGTTGCGTTTCGTTCGGTCAGTGAGAGCGCCGGAGGCCCACATATATTAAAAGGCGGGCAACGCACTTGCAACTCCCCTGGTGTTGCTAGTGTCTATGTACGGCGGTGATCACTTACCATCAGGTGACCCACCTGTTCGTTTGCCCTCTATAATATAAAAAAAAACTAACTTCGTAATACAAGACGTTAGTTGTAATTATGTACTATTCTTACACTAGATCACTCTTTGCCAATACGACGAACATAGGTGAAGATTGCTTAGAACGGACACACACATTACATACCTATATACAACTACCTATATTACGAAGGTTATTTGTTATTATTGAACTAGTGTAAGGACAGACTATTATGTTCGTATTCGATAAAACTAGATAATGTTATATAAGGAGTATACGATATTAAACCTTACTGTAGTAATTCGTTCAACATGTCTTTAGGTTTTCAAGAATGATTTTATCAACCGCAAAATTATTATTAAGATATTTTTTTACTAACCGATACCCGTGACTACGGCTGCGTCGTTTATTATCTATTTTATGTTCAGAGGACAACATAAGCACCACATCGCTTGCTCCATTTCTCCGTGTCAAGAAAACACACATCGATGAACGCTTAATTGCTTATAAAAATGTCAGTGTCCTAAAACTTTAGTAACTTGAAGCAAACTTGACATTTTTATTTTAAATAAGGACCACGTGTCTAACAAGTTACACAAATAAAAAAAATTGTTCAGTATTTTTTTCGAACCGACTACACTGTTGACCTGGCAAGGCCTCTACAGTTTCATCGGACTACCGTTTTTTCATTATTCAGTAGTTTTTAAGCGATGCGTACATAACAACAGACCTCTGTCATTCTATTTGAATAGATAATGTTTTTGAAACGTCATATTGTTTATTTTACATACAACTATTTGTTGCAAGGCTATTTTATACACAATATCAATTACCTACTAATCAGATTTATGGTATTACTGATTATTATATGAAAAACAACAATTATAAACAATTGTTTAATCGTTATAGAAGTTTCATTTAATGATTTAGAAAAAAATATTCCACCAGAATGTACTTGTAGATGTTTTGTGTCGATACTTTTAACTTTGTTCCGTCTATTACTCAATAATGTTATAAAAACTTATATGCAAGAAAATACGTGTATAATTTTTAATCGTTATTTTCGAATATAAACACGCTAACAGACAGACACAGACGGTGCTTTTATACATCATTCATCTTCATACCCCCATCCCGTCTAAGTAGGGTCTGCACAATATGTTTTCCTCTTCCGCTGTCCCTTGTCATAAGTCAGTAGTCACAGCTCTTATGCATAGGTATATCATGTTTCACACAATCCATCCATACCTTTTTTGATCTTCCTCTACTCCTATAACCATCCACTTTCATACTTAAAACTTTTCTATTTATATGACTTTTTAGCGGAAGTGGTAGCATGAGTACCGCTTGCTACTTTAAGAATGTTGAAAGGTATAAATGAAATATACGACTCCGTTTGTACAGACTAGTAACCGCTTTGGCAGCTGGATTACGAATTGGAATTTTTAATCTCATCCATTCTAGTTACACCACACATTCATCTTAACTTCTCTCAGCCGTCTCTTTCGTAGCCCAGCAATCAGATGCATACAGCGTGATTGGCCTTATTAATAGTTTTATACACCTTTCCTTTTGAGTTTTAAGGGCATTCGTGGGTCACAAGCTACCCGAGATAACTTTCGTCATTTCATCCAGCCTGCGTTTATCTTATTCCTCACGTCTTTGTCTACGCCCACTGTCATTATGGATCACCGTCGTTTTGGATCAGTGACGAATGACGGATATTGCACAACAATATTGTGAATAATAATTACACACTACCATGCATCGTTCTCTATGTAGGATAGCTAATGAAAAACATAGACGCAATTAAAACGTAGAGATACTTTCATATATTCTACAAATCACAAATTGATTAATAATAAATCAGAATACGTGGACGAACAAGGTACGCGATAACCTTATCTCAGATTACCGTGCCGATAAACTCATTCAGAAATCACTTATAAAAGCAAGAACCCGTCATATAATATCATATATTTGTTTGGACATATAACAACAGGTAAGCGCATTAATTATTCACATTACTTACCCATTATTGATTGATATTTACAACTCTATAATTATTGTTTACTAGCAGGCCCGGCGGACGTTGTCCTGCCCTAATAATAAACAAATATATACTTATGTACATGAAACGTTTAAGGCGGCTTGACTTTTTCCGATCCTTTCAATCAATTATCATTATATTTCAAACAATTTATACAAAACCTTAACAAATTATATACCTAAACTATCCTCTTGAATTACTCTGTCTATTGGTGAAGACAACATTGCAATCCGTTTAGTAGTTTTTGAGTTTATCGCGAACAGAGAATCAGACAGACAGATGCCGCGAACGACTTTGTTTCATAACATGCAGTGATGTCCTATATTCATAATATTTAAGTTTGTAAAAGGTTTATAAAAGCAATTTTATCATAATGTGGTATGTAACACAGACCACGGATTCTATTTCAGTAGTAAATTTGTATATTTAAGTGTATACCAGGTATACTATACGCTTCATGATATACTGATTACTTATTAAAAAAAATATACATGTAAAAATTTACAAAACAAATTTATATTATACTTACTCAGTACTTGATATACATTTTATCTAGTCTGTTCTAAGTAGGTTTTAATCTGAAATGCCAAACATAAATAGAAATGTATTCATAAAATTATAAATCATTTGAAAAGAACTCACAGAAGAAGAAATATTTATGGTTTTATTTACATTACAGAAAAAATGAAATTGCTGATTGCTTTCATATTGGTTGGTGTAGCCGCCGCGGCGACGGTGAAAAACCACAAACTGGTCAATATTGACACATCAGTATTCGCAGATGAGAAACCTGTCGCTGTTGATACACCAGTATCCGTAGACGAGAAGCCCGTAGTAGTAGATGACACCCTCAGAGATCAAGATGAGTCATCGATGCTCGATAACATTTCACCCGTAATTTTGCCTGAAACTGACGAGCAATTTTTCGAGCAGCCTGACATCGGCATGATAATGGTGCCAGAATCAGTGTTCGAAGAACTGAACCTACGTGAAGCAAATTCTGTTAACACTGTACGTGAAATGAATACTGTAAATACTGATACCGATGAAATGCCACTAAATACTGTTCATTTTGTCAATTTCGCTGAAAATACCGGTTTTGAATCCGATTCCGTCGTGGACAATTCTATTAACACTATACGTGAAATTAATACTGTAAATACTGATACCGATGAAATGCCAATAAATACTGTTCATTTTGTCAATTTCGCTGAAAATACCGGTTCTGTACCCATTTCCGTCGGGAGCAATTCTGTTAAGACTGTACGTGAAACGAATACTATAAATACTGATACCGATGAAATGCCAATTAATACTGTTAATTTTGTCAATTTCGCTGAAAATACCGGTTTTGAACCCATTTCCGTCGGGAGCAATTCTGTTAAGACTGTGCGTGAAACGAATACTGTAAATACTGATACCGATGAAATGCCAATAAATACTGTTCATTTTGTCAATTTCGCTGAAAATACCGGTTCTGTACCCATTTCCGTCGGGAGCAATTCTGTTAAGACTGTACGTGAAACGAATACTATAAATACTGATACCGATGAAATGCCAATTAATACTGTTAATTTTGTCAATTTCGCTGAAAATACCGGTTTTGAACCCATTTCCGTCGGGAGCAATTCTGTTAAGACTGTGCGTGAAACGAATACTGTAAATACTGATACCGATGAAATGTCAATAAATACTGTTCATTTTGTCAATTTCGCTGAAAATACCGGTTTTGTACCCATTTCCGTCGGGAGCAATTCTGTTAAGACTGTGCGTGAAACGAATACTGTAAATACTGATACCGATGAAATGCCAATAAATACTGTTAATTTTGTCAGTTTTGCTGAAAATACCGGTTTTGTACCCATTTCTGTCGGGAGCAACTCTGTTAAGACTGTACGTGAAATTAATACTGTAAATACTGATACCGATGAAATGCCAATTAATACTGTTCATTTTGTCAATTTCGCTGAAAACACCGGTTTTGAACCTATTTCCGTCGGGGAACTGGAATCTGTCAGGGTGCTTCAAGGAGAAGTGCCCTTTGAGGGACTCTTTCCCGGCACCGTCCATGTAGTAGATCTACCGATTTTTGAAAATCTTCCACGTAGGTACCCTAGCCCAATATGGCGTTAACTAATTCACTTTTTTTCTTTATAATTACATTTAGGACTAAGTTTTTTTTTTTTTTGCTATGTTTATATAAAGAAATGGGTCCAGTTGTGTAAATGTTTGTAATGTATACATTGTATTAACAAAAAACAGTGCTAGATTCGGCTTAAATATTGTGATATTTTGTAGTATAATAATAAATAAAGGATTATTCTTTACTTCTGTTATTTTTCTGGCCATTCTTATTTATATACTAAGTGTGCCCGCGACTACGTCGGCGTGGAACTTAATGCAAAAAAAATTGTGATTGATACAACCATCTGAACGTATATCTGTTTATCTAGTATATTTGTAATCCGACTCTCTAGATACGTGTGGTACTCAAAATAACAGTTAACCGTGCTTCAGACACTTACTTATATTTATATGATCGACATGCAGGCTCTCGAAACTATAAAATGATCCGTTTGCTGTAAAACACATAAATAATCTCATTGTTATCTATACTCTTCATTGCAATAATATTCATAACGATAGTAAACCAATAAAGCAATAGATTTTGCGACATCTGTTGTGAAAAAATGTAGTCTGTTATTGAAGTGAAACTTCTTTAGAATCGTTGTGATTTCAAACCGGATGCAACAGAAAAACGACAGCTAAGAGACACAAATACAAAAATGTGTATCCAGAGCGAGAGAGCAAATGTCGGCGTGTATGTATATTGCACACTGTTTAATACTTGCTTGTATTTGAGCATTTAACGTGTGTTAGTATATGTGAAAAGTACGTATACTACTGTACACTGTATGCGGCTGCGTATTACAGCTTTTTAGTAAGAAGTCAGCGTGGTGTGTTATTATTTGCTAAGGGTTTGTGAGTATTTTTATATCATGTTTGTTGAAACTGAAAATATGGAACTTGAGCAATAAATTATGTAACATATGTAAAATCAAATATAATATATCTTTTAAAATTAATCAAAATACTTTCTTTTTTAAACAAATAAACTTTGTAATTATCCTACCCTTGTTATATATATTCATCTCATTCTTTTGTCGATTTGCTGAAGTTTCACTTCTATCGTGTGTGAATCGCACACACACCTTTTTTCTGCTTCTAAAGAAGATTTTGTGTAACATTTATGTTCAATTAACAATTTTAGTCTCCTTATTTTTGTATTATAAAAAATAATATAGGTATAATTGTGATAAGATCGAATAATATGTAATATTTACAATACAAAATTAATTAGAAATGTACAAATTTAATCATAAACATTATGTCATTGAAAAATAAAAATTATATTTTACTTACACAAAGTACAAAGTAAGTTATTCAATTTATAGAAATATGTAATATATGTAATTGGCCAATTTTTAGAATGTATATTATAGTAGGAATAGATTTAGAAAATGGCGGTTGAGCGCCATCTATTTGCAATAATGCATATTAATTAATTACGAACTTCTTAGGTTATTAATATTTATGTGAAAATAAAATATTAACTATTTTTCTTTCGTTCTATGTCTTAGTAATGTAATACTGTGGTAATCTTTTATTTATGTTATAAAATACCCTGGTTTTTGGATGAGGATAAAGTCCATTTACTTATCTATTTTTCTCTCGTACCTTACTCCCGTCGTCATTAAAATTACAATAACTGTTGATAAAGTGAACCGATTTTAATGAAACAAAAAATTTATGTTGCACCGGAATATGCTTGTTTATTTTCTTGATTCTGGAGTTTTATCTGAAACCTAGTACTTTACCAGTGATGCCTGTTCAAACAAACAGACAGACAGACATTTCTAAAATTGATCGAAATGGATTCTATTACTTATTCCTAGACGTCTGCAACAATTTTTTTCTAAAAAATCAAAAAGTACAGACACGTTGGATTTACATTCTTATTATATGTAGAGATGTTGCAAGCGCAAACACTTTATCATGTACAGTCTCAAAATAGTTTAATTTTTTTAAAATATAGATATGTGTTTTTGTTTGTGGAGGGCAAATAGCAATAATGAAATGGAAATATTATATGGATTTCTTTTTCTTTCCAGCTACTTTTCTATAAAATGGCTATAACCATACCCACAGACTATTTGACGCACAGATAATCATACTGCCATAATCATAAGCAAATAGGGCGCCTCTAACTAAAATGCTAATCGGAGAAAAATCAAAAAGACGGGTCGCTTGATGCAGCAATACACAGCATAATAATGTTTTCACTGATATTTTTTTTTTATGTTTTACAGGCTCGCGCTTGGCCTCGATCTCACCTGATGGTAAGTGTAGATGAGGCCGACGATGAATCGCGCTTACCCACTAGGTGGCTGTTCACTCTCCTCTTGAACACTCCCAAGTTATAGGAGGATGGGAAGACAGACGCCGGAAGCAAATTCCACTCCTTAGCCGTACGTGCAATAAATGTGGAAGCAATTCGCATTTTCCACCTAAGTCCTAATCAGTGTTTCTCATATTGGTCCTCTTTGCGCTTTGATAGCTTAGTTGATGCTTCGCTGGTTTTTATTGTAATGTCACACTTTAGATAGGATAAAATTGTATTATATGCTAATAGATGTTTACAATTTACACGCCCGAGTGAATGTGCTGCGTAGGTGGCCGGAATAACTCGCCTCGTCCAGGGCTCGCAGGGTGAGCCCACGTGTTGATGCGCGTGTAGGGGTGCGGGGTGAGAGCCGTTTACTCTCCGCACCCATTTATTATGTTGGCCGTAACAGGTCCTTACAAAGTTAATGTCAGACACAAACAAATATCCACGGCTATTAATTACAGGCTATTCTAAATACATTACCAACTACATTTAGTATCTTTGGTTATATGAAACATAACATATATATATATTTTTTTTAAAGCTTCAAAAGCTCCAAGATGCTAAGCACGCTAAACATAGACAGACTGGCTCTCGAGTGCAACTAACGGCACACACCCTTAGGTCCATAGCGACAGATTTTCAACTGGAGGGTGACAGAAAGGTAGAAAAAGCCGTACCACGCTACCATGCTATGTTTTGCAAGGATTCGAGAACCTTGAAACCATATTTAAATGCTTTTCCAATTGCCATTTCACTGTAAATATTATACTATAATTGGCTGTGAAATTTTTATAAAATAAAAAAATATATCTTATTTTCTACTAGGCACAAGGCCCGTGATATTTACTACCTCTGCTGTGCCCTGAATACAAGTGTAACCTAGAACCAGTGTTATTAATTAAAATCAATAATAGTACATAATGTTTTTAACTGTTATAGTCGGAAAATATTGGGCAACAGGATGGAGATACGATTGACAACTTGTCAACCACAATGGTTCAGAGAATTAAAAAAAAATCATAACAACACTAATGTATTAATATCTAAATGTTATTTACACTATTAAAGTAATTTATTTATTTAAGGATATATTCTTCGGGATAATCCATAACTTTTGGATACTTTTTAACCTCCTCTTCGGGGATTCGGTCCAGCCTTGTAGGAACTAAACGTATTTGTCTAATTTGATTGGTAACATTTTGCATAACATCTTCAGGGACTTGATCGTTATGGTAAACAAATAGTCTTTGCATAGTATGACGTCTCTGTAAATTTCCAGTCATGGCTCTGTACACCGATTTCTTGATAATCTAAAATAAAAATATTATAAGATAATAAAAGATCTATCTTAAGCTTAAATAGGTAACATAATACTAGCTAAAAGTATTGTTTTAAAGAGACTCATGAAGACACTGTAGCGACACACATACCTACATCAAACGTGATATGTGTGTACTACAACAACTTAAGCGAAAAACCAGCGGTACTATAATATCCCAAGTTTAGTCGGCTTAACAAGGCCATTATTAAAGACTCACCGCCCAGGTGGCAACCACATGCTACCGGGGTGCAATTATAATCTCGCCGACAAATCCTATTTACAATGCAGCGCAAAATTATTGTTTAGCATTATTTTATTATTTAAATCCAGCCGCCAAAGCGATTACTAGTCTGCACAAACGGAGTCAGTTATTTTATTTCAACCTTCTGAAAGTAGCAAAGTGGTATCCACACTACCACTTCCGCTAAAACACCTTAGCCATTGGTTCAAAATATGTATAACCCTAAATTACTACTATTAATGTTTAATAAGAGGTCTTCAAACAGAAAGAGCTCTAAAGTTCACTAATTTAGACCAATATAATTATTATTAGATATGCTTATAAAAATATGAAATAAATATTTCTTATGATATAGACAATATTGACCATAAAAAGGTTTTATCAAATATTTAACAGGTTGTCTATGTCAAGAGCAATATTTCATAGTTCATGGTGCTTTTATCTAATTTAAAAAAGGAGGTTGCTTTTAACTTGTTTGCATATTTTTAATATTATTATTACCTCCGAACTTCATTATTAATTAACAATCCAAGTTGGAAAATTATTTTTTTAATATAAAGAGGATCTCTTCAAAGAGGTTCCATTTTAATTAACACTAGCATTGGACCGTAGACTTTGAATATACACTAAGGAAATCTTCAAAATTTAATCGAAAATACATGGTGCCTGGGATATTGGTAGGTTTACGACAATTCTAGACTAGCATTTCTTTAAAGTATTTTTTATGAGTTTTCTTTTTGCTTGAAACTCTCATTAAATGGAAATAAAATTGTTCACCAATAATTAAACAGATAACAATATAATATAATATCGTTGAAATTGTTATATAATATTATAAATGTCATGTGATATTTAGGATTCATTTCGTTCCTTGTAACTAGCAAAAATCTTTATTTTAATTAGTAAAAAACATAGTGCAATAATGATGTGCAATCTGACAATTACCAAGAGAATTGTAGTGTTATTATTTGGATTGGAAATTTTTGATTGAACTGTTCACCAGCAGAAAGCTGAAGTTCAATTATTGACTATTCTCTCTTGTCAAAGATCAAGAAGAATGCCCATTTAATGTCACAAATTATATTCATGTTTATTTTCTTTTTTTTTAATCAATCACTTGTATTTTATAATAAAAGAAAATAAACATGAATATAATTTGTGACATTAAATGGGCATTCTTCTTGATCTTTGACAAGAGAGAATAGTCAATAATTGAATTTCAGCTTTCTGCTGAACAAATGTACACTGTTTTTAAAGTCATATAAATTGTATACTATTCATCATTTTTAATTAGTCAAATGATTTATAATACTATATAAGTTTTGCCACAATTTAAACAGATATTAAAAGGTTATGTGTTCTAAAATTATAACAGACTAAACCTAGAAGAGAACTAACTGCCTCTCAATTCCAGCCTACCAGAACCCACCTACTTGGCGACAGACTTTCAACTTGAGGGAACTTGTCACTCAAACATCAGAAAAAAATCCACTATCATGTTTAATATAAATATTACACATAATTTAAATATGAAATATACTTAAACACCATAATTACATATTTTGATGACATATTAACATCACCACAGACCATAAAAAATATATGCTTTTACAAACCATAGTAGGGTCCTTATTATGGAGCTCCCATGCTAACGTCCAAGATGCTCCGCCAGGATAGCCTGTATGGTGGAAATAGGCATTCTTTCTCCACTGATCACCTCTTAATGCGATTTCTTTGCTATTTATACACACCACTACGTCTCCACAATCATTCATTGGGTGATATATCGGTTTGTGCAGACCCATCAAGTACTTTTTAATAATTTGCCCAGATTCATAAGGATCTTGCCATTTGCAGTCGAATATATGCCAGGTACGGGCAAAAGTTGCCCATTGCTATAATAAATTATTGAAAAACAAAAACAAATCACTTTTGTAACATATATTTCTATGAACGATAATTTAAATAGTAATCAAACATACCTGTACCCTTTTTACTGCTGACATTGCGTTAAATAATACAGGAAACCTAATCGGTTTAATTCATAGAAGTATAAATTGAGACGAAAACTATTTGGTTTATTTTAATAACAAATAGGTTATTTTCTGTACAAAATATAAATCAAGACATTCTGACTTTTTATCAATGTTGCCAAAATTAAAATCAATGAACCTATACTATACTACAAATCAAAGAACATTATTGTCTACTGAATGACAACACCAAAGATTTGATGAATCTTTCTATTGCAGGTTTTATGTTTCCAGTTTAGAGTAGTAAAACAGGATAAATACGCATAATTGTCACCTACAATCACTACCGATATATTTTTTACGCAATTATTAAGCCATTCTGATAACGTGAGTCTTGTGATTATTCATTCTTTATGTTTATTATGAAAAACAAAATATTATCTTTATAAATAGCGTAGAACAAACCACACTTAAAATGTAGTAACTACTTTTTTTAACTTATCTGTGCAATCATCTCCTAATATGACAAATGACTCTCCAAGGATTTAAACTAAGCTCTTTTTTTAGGTTTAATTACTTTCTACCATTAGAACAACTTTATTAAACTCTCAAATTCTGTTTTCTATTCACGCCATTTGTAATTTCCCATATCTACCGAAATTACGGACATGAAGTAAACGAGAGAAAACATAGCAAGGTAAAGGAAATAAGAAAGCGCAGTTGGATTCTGGTTTGAGCAAATGATTTATGACACGTTTTGTTATATGTATATATTTTATTACAAAACATTGCAATTTATTCATTCAGATGTAAGTCCTTTCTCAAAGTATACGCCGAAACGTGCATCATGTACGGTTCGTTTTTCAAGAAATTGTCTATTGCCTTCTGTCTAACTTCTTCCCAAGCATAGAGATCCCGGTAGAGCGGCCGCACGTACTTCATTCTGCCTTGTTGATTGACGAAGTCAAACACGTCGTTCAGTTTCGTAAGATCTTTACTCTTGATGCAGAGTCGAAGCCATCTGTAAAATTGTAAGTAAGCCCGATTCATTGTTACTAGTGTGACAGTTAACTGTTCAGTATGTCTAAAAAAGTTTTCACTTCAAAAACATTTTATTACAAAACAAAAGTGAGGAGAGAAGTGACAGTTACAGTTTTACAAGCACGCCGAAGGATCCAGTATAAACATTGCCCACCTGACTAGCTACCACTCTCAATCTGAACTATCATTAAACATCTAGAGGTATACTCAGAAGGTGGACTTGACCGCAAATCTTTATGGGCTTAATATGTCACTAACTTGGGCCACATCGTTAGTTAACATCAGGTGAGATTATAGTCGAATGTTAATATTACAATAATCTGTATTAACGTTGTAAACGCGAAAGTAAGTCCGTATGTTGCGTTTTCTTCACACTTAAACCTCTAGACCAATTTTTTGACGAATTTTAGTATAAAGATAAATTGGACCACGGAGAAGAACATGGGGTATTTTTTGTTGCGAAAATATAATTTGAAGAGGATGAAACTTTTTATGAGAAAATAATCATTTATCAACTTAGAGATATAAAAATTGAACATTGTTTTTATTTTTAGTGAGAAATATAAGATGTTTGTATCTTTTTGACCAGTCACAGTAAAATAGGGGTGATTTTAATAAAGATCGTCACAAAACGTTGCAATATTTTCCATAAAGCATTCAATATTAACCAAGATAACACAGTGGCTAACATGGAAGTAGTTTAGAATAATAATTATCTAAAAAAAGAGACCTTCATATTTAAATTACAGTGACTGTTTATACTCAGGTATAAAATATACTACAGAATTAAATCATTTCTTATGCAGTGAGATGACAACCCGTCAGGAACTAAGCTCTTAACATTTTTTCTTCAACTCCATTCGGAGTAACTGGTTGTGGAGATTTAGATTGTTTATATTTGTATTTTTTCGTCACATAAGAAAAAACCATTATGGCCCCTGTATTCAACTCTCTCACTCTATTTAAATAAACTATGTATTCTTATTTTTTGGCATTTTTTCTAAACAACAGAACATATAATATCTAACCAAATCAAAAAATGTTATTGAACATTTTAGAAAAAATATTATTTAATCAAAAGATAGATACAAATTAGCGAATTATAAATTATATAAACACCACAATGCTTGTCCGCTCAACTTTTGACACTCGCACGCTCTTGTTTTAGAAAGAAACAGACAGTAAGAAAATCGCATGGAGGAGGCATAGCCTGTCTTCCTTACGTGACGATTTCTAGCAGTCAACTCCCACCGCAAGCCGTGTTAAAGAACTCCGTTCCAAAGAAAACTTGAGCAATATATTACAGTTCACGTGAACGAAGCCGCGAGCACAGTTAGTTATAATATATATGACGTTACCTGAACTTTATTTCAGTGTTTTTGCTGGAATCGATGTTATAGAGAACACCCATCATGCGCAGTGTGATGTGTGGCAGCGGAGGACTGTCAATGATCTCTTGCAATAAATGGATCATCTGGTGAGGAGTGAAGGACTTCACGTCTTCTCGGGCAATAGTCACGTTCTCTTGGTTTATCTTAACAACGAGTTCCTTAATTTCTTTCGTCATCGATGTGTCATAACTGTAACAATTTGGATTATTTATAAAGAGGTATCTGGGCGACAGAGCTTTGCTCGGGTTCTTAAAATAATTACTGCATTGTGGCTATTCATATTCGTAATGTTATATAGTGCCATCTCACAAACTTTTGGGGAAACTAGTCGGTTATTATCTATTGGCAATAATGCAAAGACCCCATAAATTAACAAGATGGCGCTATATAACAGTGAAATAATGAATGGATTTAATAATGTATGAAATAAAAGATATCTCTCATATAAATTTGCATTTTTTTAAAGACAACAACTTTATAGTCTAACTTAAAAAGCAAAGCTTTATATAAACACAAAGTTTGATCCAAATCGTTAGAGTTGTTTCCGAGATACACGAAATAAATTTATATAGAAAAGAGAATTGCTCCTTTAAAGTTACAAGTTAATAACAGAACACCCGATTGAAACACTCTTTTTTGATTCACTGATGATATTAAATGATTTTAAACTGGAACCAAAAAAAAAGTAGTGTGTACACAGTTTAGAAGTTGTACTCCTTTGGCGTAACAAGATAAAAATCTTTTCAAAAATTTTACCTTTCGCCTTATTCTACGTTTGTAAAAAAACGACACTAACAATAGAGAAAAGGTATTTAATACATACATACTTTTTTTGAATAAAATATTGACTATAGCCAAATTTAGGGTGTCGGTTTTTCGTGACGGTGTGCGCGCGTATCGTAAAAAATTACTTTCATCATTTTTCTCTAACGCGCCAACAGAAGTATAACTTCAATAAACAACTTTAAAACATTTTACAAATCTCTGTACATCTCCTGAACAGACTTACAGAGGCGGTCGATGTTCGTTCATAAAATAATCTGTTTTTTTTGTGCGACTACCCATGATAGGTGTCTTGGCAATAGAACGAGGGTGATATACTCAGATTGTTAGCGTTTACAGACACCTTGTCGATCGTCGTAGGTTCGAATCCTTGTGCATGAGCCGGAGCTTTCAGTAAAGGAAAACATCGCCATGAAACTATATCATGGTCGTAGATTTTTTTATAAGCTCACTTGACTAAGTAGCACTCTCTAGTTGAAAATCTGTCGACAAACACCTATAGTTGTCTCCCAGCAGTCGCACTTAGGCAGGCAGTCCCTCTCTAGCTTTAGCGTGCATACCATTTTTTTTTCCAAAAATCCCAGATTGCATTCAGAAACGTTTTGTACTAAATTATATAACAACACTTAGAGCACATAGTCATTTAACGTCAAGTGAGATTGTGGTAAGAAGCTAAAACCAATAACGCATTTAGAGAAATGCCAATCAAGGACTAACATGAATATGACATATCGGGTCATTACTGCATCAGTACTATTAACTAACATTGACCCATACTAATGACTGACTACTATTGACTGACTACTATTGACCCGTTCTGAAATACTATTGGCTCGAGGTATCAAACGATCATTACAGCAACTTCATTATTATTGGCTGTTTGCTTTCGTTGAATGCTTTAAAAGGCGGCCAACGACTACACAGGGGGCAGAGTAGTCCAGTAGTCCAGTGAATCTGTAGAAGCCTCCGGGTCAACAGTGTAGTCAGGTTAAAAAAAAGGCAGGGATTCTGGGGGGGTCGGCCCATTGGACTGTTTACCTCTGCAGATAAATGCATACTCGATTCGTCTCGCTTGATTTATCGATTATATCAAATCGATTTATCGATTATATCGATATCAAAAACACGACACCATACCTTTATACGGGCGTTTCCCCAGCTTCGCCTCGACAGATATGATAATAGGTACCACAAGATTAATGGACTTACTCGGGTATAACCGGGGGCATGCCGCTCTTATAAAACCACGACTCCCAATCAACGGTCTTTAACTGCTCATTATCTTTGAAGTACTCGAGTAAGTACGCCTTAAATTGATCAGTGTCTAGAGATTTCTTGTTGAATTTGATCAAGTACGATCGCAGGAAATCGTCGAACACGTCTGAAAAAAAAATCTGATATATAATAGATACAGTAGTAGTAATTTCAGACATAGTGTCTTGATTGATGTTGGTTAGAGTTCTTATGAATCCAGATTTTTTGGTATAAGAAAACGTTGTGATGAAGCCATAGCATTGTAGTAAGATTATTCTGATACCCGCCTAGTTAGCTATACCGCCCCCGGGTTTGTATGTTCTGGTAGCTGTACTTGAAAACCCCCTTTGTACATTAAATCATATCAAGTGTGAGTGTGATCAAACGGTAAAATCTACAAATAATAAAAAAACTGGTTTAACACAACTGTATTAAAAAAAGACATATGGGTCTTAAAACTACCGACAACACTTACCAGGTCCGCCGACAAGATCTTCCAGGTACCTCAAAAACAATGAACCCTTCTCGTAGGGCACCGTCGAGAATGCGTCATCGGGGTGAACACCGTCCAAGTTGACCACAAGTCGGGTCAACTGGCTTTCGATACCGAGTTCGTCTTTCACCTAGAAAATCGAGAATTCATTCCTCACCTGGCCCACCGACAAGATCCTCCAGGTAACGTAAGAACAAAGAGCCCTTCTCGTATGGAATTCTCGAGAACGAATCGTCCGGGTGCACACCGTTCAAGTCCGGTACGAGACGAGTGAGCGGATTCGTCGTGCCAAAATATGTGTTGATCTGTGGATTTTTTGTTACAGTCGCTGTCAAAGTACTGTTCCCGAAGTCAAATGTACTTTAATGCGACCGAAGTCGCGGGCAAAAATCTTCCTCAAAGAGATTGTACATTTGACATAAAGACTTATCGAATACAAAATCAATTTGACAAATCAATTACAATTTATTCAAAAATTTAAAATGAAAGCGAGTTGTTTAATCCTAGCAATAATGTCTATTAGCAAAAAATATATACTTAGCCAAGGAAAGCTAAAGCTTAAGTTTCATCTAAAGGCTCTTTGAATAAAATTCAATGTTGTATTGTTTATATTTGGTTTTTTAAATGACCTGTTGCCGATCACTGGTGTAGACTAATAATTATATTCGACTAGCAGCTGCTCGCGACTTTATTTGAGATTGTATCTTTAATAATGATGACGTCCATATATTATCATCATATAATTCTAATGATTTACGCAGCGCACGCCGAAATAGCTGTCACATGGCAGGATTTTGTCCAATTTACTTGACACTTACCTTTCTTTATATTTTGGTCAATTTAAACATTATATTTTTATTAATTATTCTAATGTATTTTTGTTGTTCAGTAGTTTTTGAATGAAAGAGTAGCAAACACTCATTTCGTCGCAAACCTTCACCTATGTAATATTAAGGGATTTGTATTTTTATTTTGTTTTCGAACTGACTACACTGTTGACCTGGTAGAGCCTCCACAGTTTCACCGGACTACTGGGATTTATACTATTCCTTTCGCATCGATAGTTTGTACGTTATAGAACTCGTAAAACGTTATATCGTTTACAAGAATAAAATTTGACATTTGTTTCAATGGAATTTTATTATTAACATATATGTCGTTACATTTCAAAATCAGCTAAGTCCAATTTTAAAATTTCATATGAGATGTTATTTTTTTTTTTATTTTAGTTTTTCTGTTTCTATACATCGTAGTTGGAAGTCAAAATTTTATCGTCCAAAAGAGTCTTAGTTACTTTTTATGATTTTCAAATTTTACAGCTATAAACATTTTAAAGATCTTAGTAAAAAATTAAAAACCGATCAATGATTAAACTTGGAATTGCTGATTTTTAAGTGTATAGACACATATGTTGAACTTGAAAAGAGCAGAAGCGTCGAATATAAAACAAAACAATCGAAAACATATTAATAAATTATTTCAGCAATATATTTTTAATATACTACATATAGTTCGACCACGTTATTAAGAGGAACGCGGGCGGCGTTTTCTACATGCAAACGTATTCCTCTGTTTTGTCTATGGATAATAGAACTAAAGTAAATATTTTTTATAGCATACAATCTATATCTATAACTGTCATGCCGGTATGTTTTGATATTTTTCCCATAAAATAAATGTAATAAGACCTAGAAGTCTCCCAAAAGTACTAAAATCGCCCAATTATATCACGGTTTTCGGACATTGGTACAGACACACAGCCAAATTGCACCTTCTATTTATTATAAAAAAGAACTAAAACCGCTTCAGTTTTGGAGGAGGAAACTGGGGACTACGAAACCATGATTTCGTTTACTTTATATAAATATAATCAGTCAGAGCTACAGTTGTCTCTCTCGCGCTCTGTTCGATAGTGTGCAGATAGAGTGTAACAGCAATAGCCTCATGTTGTCACCTATTTTTCAAATTTTTTCCAGATCGCGTTTCCTTTTAAAGATTTACATCGTGTGTTCTATAAGTTTTCTCTTATATATGATTATATACCTTTATGCGATGGAAAAAAATACTATTTTTACTTTTTAGTTTTATATGTCAATAATATACTGTTATTTTCAATATTTTCAATTACGTTTAAAGTTTTAAGTTTAAAGCTTGCCGGGAAGTTAATGGAAAATCAATAGCAAAACTTTTAGTTCAACGCTTACAACTCTGTATATAATTACATATTTTATTTTATTTTTGGAAACAAATCTTCTAGTAGATTATTACTGCCATAGTCGAGTAGGTAATGGTATTAAAAGATTCCTGCGATCATTTCAATGAACTAACAAGATGGTGGCCATTTTTTAAAAACTTTCCTGGGACTTTTTGAGGCAAAGCAAAATCCTGTCTTTCTTTATAGCATATATCGTTTTCTCTCTCTCTCCGATCAATTACTTACTTTCAATTTTGACAAAACGTTGCACTAAATTCGACCTTGGAATGTCGCGTCCAAGCTATTATTATTTATTTGTAATTTTGTAACTTTGTAATTTCACTTCTAAATAAAATTTTTGGAATTGTCGTTCTTCTTAGTTTTCATTGTTAGTTTTTTATATACATATAATGCAAGGGTAAAATTCTTAACCCCTTCAAGTAAAAACGAGTGTTTTAGTTACAAATACGAATTTTGGGAGAAATTTTAACGGGCATTTGAACAAGGTCATCCGAATATTCAAAGGTTTGATAACCATACAATTTCTAATAGTCTTTGAACATAACAATAATTCGTTAGAAATTCAAGTGAAGCTTACCGTCTCGGTCAGCTCTTGAAGACCAAGTAAACTATGGAAGTCCCGGCTTCGCTTGGCTTCCACCGGGTCACTGATCAGCGACGCACCGACCTTCCTCTCCAGGAAGACAGTGAAACCCTCGTTGAGCCAGAAGTGTTCGAAGTTCTTGTTTGTGACCAAGTTTCCCGTCCAACTGTGCATGATCTCGTGGACTATGACATCGGCCTGACTCCTGTCTCCAGCCTATGATTATGTAATAAACATTCTCACACAATACTTATTTAAGACTTTTTAAAATTATCTAAATGAAAATATAATAGAAAATCTAATTATAATGAGGACAGGACGTATAATAAAAATGACACCTGATTTAAATGCGTATAGGACACCTAATTATAACAAATAAAGGACACCAAAATTCAAATGAGTATTGGACATCTAATTAAAATTAGTATAGGACACCTAATTAAAATGAATATAGGACACCTAATTTAAGTAAACTAATTAAAATTAGTATAGGATACTTAACTAAAATGCGTTTAGAGCACCTAATTAAAATTAATATAACCGCCTAATTGTTATTTATATTGAGATAAAAGCAAACAATTTAGAGACACTTAACTTGGACATTTGTCCGGGATGACAAAGTTTAAAGACGGTATTTTACCTGGCATACCCTAAAAAGTTATATAGACAACAATTTATTGCTAAGTACAAGTAATTCATACTTTTTACTGCTACTTTGTAACACGTAATAATCTTATTCGAAATATACGTTTTTGTAAACATTTAAATAAATAAATTTGATTTTTATTGAAAATGCTAGCGTTTCCGGTAAAGAGCAAATAAACTCTATATAATCGAATTTTATAAGGTATACTTATTTTAATACATTACTTTTAATCATTATGTTGGTATGCTAAATGTACAGAATAAAATATTACTTAGGATTTTTATGAAATTATCTACCGAGCTAGAGATTGTTTGTTATATGATATAGATTTAAACTCACAAGCAAAGTGGGTGTGACGAAAGTGAGACAAGGGTTCTCCATGCCGCCGTAGGGGAACGAGGGTGGCAACACTAACAAATCGTACTGGGTCCACTCATAAGGTCCGCACAATTTTTCCGCAGCCTGTAGGTATTTCTCCGTGTCCGCGAACTCCCAAGCGCTGCGATCGATCTCCGCTTTTTCCGACCAAACACGAGACCTATTATTCAAATGGTTATCTATTTTACAATTACGTATGCAGTGTAGTTTCTCTCGCTTTCGATTTATAATCCTTTGAATTTTTTTTTTTTTTTATATTATAGGGGGCAAACCAACAGGTGGGTCACCTGATGGTGAGTGATCACCGCCGTCCATAGACACTAGCAACACCAGGGGAGTCGCAAGGGCGTTGCCGGCCTTTTAAATATGTGGGCCTCCGGCGCTCTCACTGACCGAACGAAACGCAACAGTGCAAGCACTGTTACTTCACATCGGCTTTCTGTGAGAGGGTGGTACTACCCCGGGCGAGCCGACACATTCATGCTGAAACCAGTAATAGCTTCAGCGTAGCTCTACCACCAAATAAATGTAATAGTATTAACGGAGTTAAGTAAACTTAGATTCCCTATAAAGTTCTATTATTGCGTTGAGCCAAACGGAATAATACATTTTTAACATAGGCAATACCCAGTAATATATGCGACTTTCATTGGTCGACAAACACACTCTCGATCCCGGACAACTTGCAATACACTATAGGGGCTCGCTCGCACAAATACTTCATTCTTACTCATCGTATATTCTGACTTACACTTTGTACGGTAATTGCTCCGCCGCTACGGGTCGTAGAGTGAGGATATTATCTTATGGAAAAATAAATATCCTGACTAATAATTTCACAGATTAACGCGTTCAAAGAAACAATCTCGAGATTTTCTAGGTGGTAGAGCTACGCTGAAACTATTACTGGTTTCAGCATGAATGTGTCGGCTCGCCCGGGGTAGTACCACCCTCTCACAGAAAGCCGACGTGAAGTAACAGTGCTTGCACTGTTGCGTTTCGTTCGGCCAATGAGAGCGCCGGAGGCCCACATATATTAAAAGGCCGGCAACGCACTTGCGACTCCCCTGGTGTTGCTAGTGTCTATGGACGGCGGTGATCACTTACCATCAGGTGACCCACCTGTTCGTTTGCCCACTATAATATATATAAAAAAAAAAAATCATGTCTGTATGTAAATTTCTGATGAACGTTTTATAAACACGCTTAACTACTTTTTTTTTTTAATTATAAGTTACAATTCTTCATAATGCGGTGATATTGTTGTTCGGACTGTGATTGCGTCTCGAAGGACGTGGATTCGAAATAATGCGTCCGATTTTACAAAATTTACGATTAACGTAACCACCGATTAATAAAACCATAGAATGGTGGGCTACATTGTAACTGCCTCAGTCAAATTAAAACCATTATTCGAAGCACCTACGGGTGTCTTCCGGTAGCCAGTTCCCTCACCCATAGTTTTTAAAATAATATAAAAAAATGTAGCGCCCCCAAAAAATAAGTGAGAAAGAAACGAAAGTAATTTTAATTTTTAAACAACGTAGATAAATCCTTTTAGAGTTTCATTATCTAAATATATTACAAAAATATTTTAACCACTTTCAATTTTTCCCGTCTGTGCTTCTTTATTCTAACAAACATTTAAAAAAAAATCCTATTTTGTCACAACGTGACTATAAATTTGGCTATTTAATGTTGATAAAAAACAACTATAAAATTTGTGTGACTTCATTATTATCTCTATAAGTTTATATGCAACATTGGTACCTCTCTAAAATATATAAAACCTTCCTATAAATACATAGATGTCCCTAGCAAAATTAATAAAATAAAAATATCTGCAAATCCTGTAAAAAATTACACACATAAAAACATATTATCTCCCCTTGTGTGAGAACTCGTTTAGCAAATAAACAATGCATGAGTCACAGAGCGTGGGATCCAGGAACACTTAATTTAACACCTTTTTTTTTTTTTTACATGGGGAAAATCCGTAACGGATACCCACCCCGTCGGGCAGCGGGGGGTGGGTTATGTCCGATCACGGACTAAAAACCCCATGGTGCCTCACACACCTATTTGGCCAGGGAGCAGGAACTGCCAAAGGCATTACTTCTGCTCCCCGGTAGGTGTCGGCCCCTCAACAGGGGCCCCGTCTGCGGTCTGAGGGCTTAAGATGGTACTTAATTTAACACCTTATCACTCCGCCTAGACTAAGCTAACATACGATTCTAAAAATAGCACATCGAGTAGTTACGATTTTGTCAAAAATCTGGAACAACCGTAGGTTTCTAGAGATTTCCATCCTCCGTTTATGTATATAAATACGGTACAAGGCCTCTAAGGACAATTTTATTCTAGGCATCGTAACGAATATGCAGAGAAATAAAAAGAAGAAATCTACAAGAGGACTGCCACATTAAAAAGTGTAAATGTGACCACAGTGTAATTAGACAATACGAATCTTTAACGTTGTCATTACAAGCACAATTGAATTTCTTTCAATGCAAACACCATTTGATACATCTAAGAGCGCAACAAGGTAAACAAAGTACTTGGAACTTTATTTACTTTGAAGTCTGTTAAAAATCTACCTACCTAGGTCCTAAAGTCTTAGACTCCAATACACCCACAGCGATGGCGACCAGATACGACGGCAGAGGCATCGGTTGGTTAAACGAAGTCGTGGCGTTTCGAGTGTCCTCTCGAAGTGCACTCATTAATACTGTGAACTCTTCAGGTGCTGTCACTTCGGCTTTATACGTGAACTTCACCGCGGGCGTGTCTTGGCAGGGCAGTATCGAACGAGCGTGGATCGGCTAAAGCAATTATTGTCATATCATCATTATCATCACTGCAGGACCATAGGCCTCTTCCTGAAGGAAGATTTGGGCATAATCACCACGCTAGTCTACGATGTATTAGAGATTTCAAACTCTGAGAAATCCACAGTTCTACATTTTTCCAAATATGGTGCTACCACAAGAACATGCTCAGGTTCAGGTTTCCTCACGATATTTTCCTTCACCGTCAGCCGTTACCGTTACCAATTGAAATAAGTAGATGTACGCCGTAAGTACATGCATGTGGGTTCGAGCCTGCGCAAATCGGGCTGATATTCATTCCACCTGTCAAACCACTCGACCACCACGAGTTTAGAGCAATTATACTACCTATTACGTAAAAGAATGCGCATACAAAAACAATGTAGCTACATTATCCCTGAGTGAGATGGAATATGTTTTAGTTCTATTATTTTTCATATTGTAATTCAGTAAAATAGTTGCAGTACTAGCGAATACAAAAACTAGCTAATACCCACGGGTTCATTCGCATTATTTATTTATTTATTTATTTATTTATTTAATAGGTTTACAATCATTGTTACATCGGCTTAATCTAAACAAACATAATTTCTTTAATCATTGACTACGATGTACAATTTCTTAAGTAAACACAACTTGCATAATACAAATAAAATAAAGATTATTATTATTATTACATATTAATTTAAAGTGCAGACATTTTTATGCTAAAACGTAAACTAAATAAAAATATAAGAAACATGTAAATTAACAATTTTTGTGTTTGATTGAATATTTAAATTTTGATAGTGTTATGCCAAATATTTCTAAGTATTTAAATTTATTATATAAGTTACTTATTCTAGAGACTGGAGAATTTGTACCTAATACTGTTTTTCTAAAAGGAGAATTGAGCAGGGTAATAAAATGACGAGGATATCTGGAAGGAGTCCTGAATCCAAACATGCTCAGTAATTCAGGGCAATCTATGTAATTGTTGAACAATTTAAACAAAAAAACTAAATCAAGGATATTTCTACGCTCTTCCAATGATTCAATTTTGAATTTCTCTAATATATCACGATAACTAAAATCTCTTTTTTTGATACCTAAGCAATAAGCTAAATGCCTAGTAAACCGTTTTTGTATTCGTTCTAACCTCAAAGTATGTGTTGCGTAGTGTGGACGCCATACTACTGTACAGTACTCTAAAATGCTTCTTACTATACTATTATATACAGAGATCTTAGTTTTTGGATCTTGAAAACGTTTAGTATTTCGAATAACGAAACCCAATGCTTTACTTGCTTTTGTAGTAAGATTGTCCAAATGGGGTAAAAAAGTAAGTTTACGGTCTAATACTACTCCTAGATCTCGTACGAGCTCTTTTGTATCTAAAATCGTCCCATACATATTATATTGGAAATCATTTACATTATGTTTACGTGTAAATATCATGTGTGTGCATTTGTTTGTATTGAGCTTCATGTTATTTTTGAGGCACCAATCAGTCAGTTTATTTATATCCTGTTGTAACAATTCTGCATCATTTTGTGATTCTACTACACGGACTATTTTCAGATCATCTGCAAACATGAATGGAGTGGAATGGGTTAAGTTTAGTGGGAGATCGTTAATGAATATATTAAATAAAATTGGACCTAAATGCGAACCTTGCGGAATGCCTGACAAAATTTTAAATGACTTTGACGTATACCCATTTACAACTACATTAAATGAACGGTTTTCTAGATATGAGCTTAGCCACTTGAGGATTGATCCATCAAATCCATAGGCAGAAAGTTTTTGGAGTAGTAATCGGTGTGATACTTTGTCAAAAGCCTTTGCTAGATCTGTATAGATAACGTCAACTTGTTTGTTCATATCCACAGAGTTTACTATTTTTTCGAGAAACAGAGCCAAATTAGTACTGGTGGACCTTCCAGATATAAATCCATGTTGATGACAAGAAAGATATTTTTTTAAATAATTTTGTATTACTGGACAAATTAACGATTCAAAAACCTTTGCTAGTATTGGAAGTATCGATATTGGTCTATAGTTATTTACAAAATTTTTGTCGTCCCCTTTATGAATCGGAACAACTTTTGCGCGCTTCCACTGTACAGGAAATATACCTAGTTCGAGCGATTTATTAAAGATGCAGCTAATGGGATACACAATTTGGTTAGAACATTTTTGAATAAATAACGGTGGAATATCATCTGATCCCGATCCCTTGGATATGTCTAACTGTTTTAATTTCTTATGCACTTCCTCAATATCGACGTGCAAGCTTGTGAGGCTGTCAAAGTTCACCGATAGAGTTTTAAAATATGGAGAGTCGTATAAGTCATAATTTGTAATATTAGATTGGGAATGAGAGGTATATGCTGATGAGAAAAATGAACCGAACATGTTACAGATTTCATTACCATTGCAAACCGTTTCAGAGCCGTTCGTCATTGAAGCTGGATAATCACTTCTGGAGTCCCGCCTACTTTTGATATACGCCCAGAAGTGTTTAGGGTTTTTCTTAATATTTTGCTCAAGTTGTTCCATATATGCATTATAACACCTTCGTGTCAATTTCTCACACCTCTTTGCACATAATCGTAAAGAAATTTTATCTAATGGATTTTTATAGATGTTATATCTTTGTACGTATTTATTTTTTTCGCGTATTAATGTTCTTTGTGTATTGTTAAACCAAGGCGGGTATTTTTTATTTTTTACTTTAGATAGTGGCACATGTTCTTTAATTACTTCTCGTATTTTTGTGTAGAATATAGATAGCATATACTCTACATTATTTATTTCAGAAAATAACGTATTCCAAGGAATATTTTCAAGTTTTTTATGGATTGTCTCATAATCGGCTTTATAAAATTTTTTTCTTTTCGTGTTATTAGAAGTAAGTGCAGGGCTACAACGCATATGGAGGTGAATGTCGAGTGGAGGATGGTGCAAATCTATTGTGCTCAAAGTATCCGTTGCTTCTGTTACAACACAAGATGGTGAATCGGTTAACACTAAATCTAGAATTTTGCCGTAATTGTTAACAATAGAATTACACTGTTTGAGATTGTTCATGTTCGTGAAATCAATTAGATATTCATTTAAGTTTGACTGACTAAAATAATTTATTGGGTCATTGATTGTGTTCCAGTCTATAGTACCTAAATTAAAATCACCTAATATTAAAGTTGAAAAGTTATGTTTATCTGAGACTGAATTACAATTGTTTAAATACTTTTTTAATGTTATTAACTGAACGGGTGGTGGTAAATAAACAACACATAGTACAACCTTAAAGTTGGACTTTAAATTAGTTTCTATTAATACCCACAGATCCTCACACTCACTTTCCCAAGAGGACATCCTTACAGCGTTATATTTTTTATTAATTGCAATTAGTACGCCTCCACCGTCCCTTCTTTTTGTTACTTCCAAGGATCTATCACGTCTAAATATATTGTACCTATGATCAAAAAGCTCATTGTTTACTATACTATCATTTAACCAGGTTTCAGTTAATGCAATAATATCGTAATTGCTAGAAGCTAAATTTAGATAAAAATCCTCAGTTTTCGTGCGAAGACCTCGACTATTTTGATAATAAATCCGTAAAGTATAGAATGTTGGAATTTTTATGGCTACGTATATAATGCTATAAACTAATTAAACTATTTTACTAAGTGAATCCATGTCCTTGATGATTTTATGTTCAGATTCATCATTTTTTCTCATGTGAATTCGGCCACTTCTGATCCAAACATACTTAAATCCTTTCTCTTTTGCTTTTAACCGCGCTGCAGCATGCAAAGCTTTATTTGCTGGGCACAAGTGCTCAGTGATGAATATTGGTGAATCGCCACCTAGGTTGATATGAGAGGTATTTAGTTTTTCCTTTAAAGGTTTAAGTCTGTTAAAATTGATAGCTGCTGCTAAGTAGTGATCGCGTTGTTTGGCCGTAGCAAATTGAACAACTATTGATTTTGGTCGACTGCTGTCGCTATTGAATTTTGGCGTGCGAATACAATGCGAGATGTTTTCTTGTTTGATGTCACATTTAATTACTTTACCCAGTTCAGTAACAATATCAAATAAGTTTTCGTTCTTTTTTTGAGGTACACATTGAATTTCAATATTATTAGCCCTGGCATTTTGCTCTAAATAAATCATACGTGAGTTTAGGTCCTTAATAGTGTCGTTTAGATTTTTATTTTTATTCAATAGGTCATTGACGCGTTCTTTAAATTCTTTATTTTCTTTTAAAATTTCTTCGTACTGATTACTCGTGAAAGCAACTGATTCTCTTATTTCTGCTATTTCTTCTCGTACTAACTTTAATCCATTATTCAATAAGTTACCGTTCGCCTTTATTTTATCTATGAGCGATTCTATTTCCTCCTGAATAACCTCCTTTACAATACTACGGACGTCATTCAGGGTTGCAGGTGACTTGCTTGAACTTGGCGGAGATTGTAGTACTTGCCTTCTGGTTTTGTTAATTTTTGACATTGTTATTACTTATGAGTCTATGCCTGATTTCCTTTTGAATATTCGGAAATACAACATAAAAATCAGCAATCTTAGAACAAATTTCCCCAGTGATTCCGTTGAAATCTCACTATAACATAAGAGTCAAAAAGGTCTTAAGCGCCGTGTATATTGCGGCGCTTACGCGTTTCTACACAACACTTTAACTCATCAGTTTTAGTCGAAACCGGGGTAGTACTAAAACTTTTGCAAGCATAATTATATGTTTGTATACTAAATTTAGTTCTTTTAATCACTATTATTTGTGTAATTATTGTTACTCACAGCTGGTGTTGGTATTAATAAATCGTTTTATAGCAAACACTTAACTTGAACTTAGTTTTATCTCGTACAAATCAATTTTATTGAGTAGCAAAACGTCGTCGATTAGTGTAGATTAGTACTTATTTTTTGGGTGAAAGGGTGGGTACGTATGTCCTTTTCTGTATTAATGTATGCAAAATTTGATGATGTAATGATAACCAAAGTGTACCAAATAAACACGGATTCGTAGTGCAGTGAAACTATAGAAGTCTTGTGCCAGGTCAACAGTGTAGTCAGTTCGAAAAAAAAAAAGAAAAAAAACACGCATTCGTATTTATTAGTGAGGATTAATACTTTATTGCACTTTTTAGTTCGTACACTGGCAAATTTTACGTCATTAGGCGTTTTCAGTTTTCACGACCTAACCTGACCATAGTGGACGGGTGTCTCTGCGTGTGGCCTTGGCATTTCCCGCGGGGTCTGTGACATTTGCGTGTTCGTTCGTAACGACTTTGTTGACATTTATGCAACATTGTTGTATGGTTATTTTTATTTAAAGGTCATCGCCGTCCGTTCACCGCGTTCGAGCCCGTTTCTGGCGTCCTCCACGCGGAACGATGCCCTCGCGCCGCCCCGTGTCTCGCATCCCGCCAAACCAGATTTTGCGACGATTAATTTCGCCGCAGCCTCCGCCGGTCACCGATGAGATTTCTCCCAGTTATACGCCGCTTAGCCCGTCTGCGGACGCGTTGCTTACATTGGATTCGAACTCGGAACATTCAGTGATTTTGTAAGTGTAATTTGTTTTAAATATTTTTAATGTAATGTG
This sequence comes from Antheraea assamensis, assembly GCA_035772565.1. Classification (NCBI taxonomy): domain Eukaryota; kingdom Metazoa; phylum Arthropoda; class Insecta; order Lepidoptera; family Saturniidae; genus Antheraea; species Antheraea assamensis. The sequence continues at coordinate 1,835,270 of JAQQSE010000106.1, read as the reverse complement.
CTGTGCGTCCGTAAGTAATGGTATTACTAATATGTACCGTGTTAAATGAGATGCAGCTTTATTGTAAGTAACTTTTATTTTAATAAATTTTTACAATACAATTATGTCTTATTAATGATGACGTTGGCCGTGCGGCGGTGGTTTTCTTTGTGGCGGCTGCGGCGGTGGTGCGCTCGCTGCCTGTGTGCCGCTTTGTGCTGCTGATGTACTCGATGCTGTGCCGCTTGCTTTTTTAATTTTTTCCTCGATTCTATTTAAAGCTTGTAATGCTTCTTCCGATTTTCTTTTCAATTCGCCAATTATGCTATGGTCTGACGATGTTGCCGTTTTTAATGAGCCAATTTCACTAGTTATGTGATTGCTTTTCGATTGTAAGCCTTGAATTTCGTTTTCCATTAATCTTTGATTATTTTCGAGGTTCGTGGGATCGAAATCTCCTGCACTTCGAGCTGACGTAGAACGTCACGTGACGTAAACGTAGAAGCGTTATTAAGGAACCAGAATGAGTCAAATGTCAGTGGAAGAAATGGAAATGGTCAACTTAGCGGACGAGACGGAAGCGACTCAGGACGAAGAGGATTGGACGGGCCAAGCATACACACTACCCCCCGAAGAGAAAGATTACCAAGGGTGCGAACTATTGACACCGCCGAATTCGAGTGGGGGAGAGGAGAGCGCAACATCACCGACTACGCCCTCGACCAGCCAAGCACCTCCAATGCCGCAGCCTATGGGTCCGAAGAAACGTCCAACAAAGGACTGGAAACTAGCACAAGCGCCATCGAAGAAGCAGTGCATAGACGCCAAACTACAAATGGCATTAGAACAGAAACAGAAACAGAGGAAAGCGACGAGAATGATGACGGTAACCAATTGGACTGCTCAGTGGGAAACCGAAAATTTAACACAGCCCGAAATCGGATATCTCCTTGGAAAGTCATCGCTAAGCATAGCGGAACACGACGGGTACATTACCACATCATTTACATCTCCACCGCAAAAAACTGGGGGCATAATAGTAAGTTTGGAAAAACTATTAGATCCAAAGAACACAAGTGTTCGCAAATTGCATGTATTCTCTGCCTTCTGGAGTACATTACTACCGACGATGATCGTACAACACTTAAGCAAATTCTCACCAGAAGTGATGAAAAAATTGCAATGTGTGTCTCTCATTCAATGGGAATTGATCCTAAACAAAACCAAGGTAACACTGGAAATACCGAAAGGAGAAATAATCTACTTCCCGAACAAGGCAATGAACGAAACGCGATTCCAAGACAACTGGATTTCAATGCTGCTGATGCCAATGAAGACCTATCTCAAATGTCCAGCGATCTTCAACAACGGGGTAATCAGCGTGACGTGTCCTTCGATGCATTTGGAAGTGAACCGTACAATGTTTATGAACAAACAGGACAGCACAATAGCGGACGACGTGCGCAAATTGTCCGAGAAAATCAACAGCTTGTGTTGTACATTTGTGAAAACAAAGCTTTCGATGAGTCGAAAGCAACAAGACTTCTATGCGGAACGCCTAAAGGGATTAACATTCAATTTAACCGGAGCTTCGACGAACGACTTGGAACAGCATTACGTATCGCCAAAACATTGGTATTTCAGGAATCAACACAACAAAGAATGGAAAGATCAAAACAATACGACCTACAACAGGACGTCAACGCAAACAGCCCCACAACAATCGAAAATGGAATAGATTCATTAGTCGAATTATTAGATAACAATGTAATTAGTCCATACACGTTTGCAAAATTGACAAAATTACACTTTTATGGATTGACAAATAAGAAGAACAACCTCTTCTTTCACGGTCCACCGAGCACGGGAAAAACAATGCTTATGGAATCGTTGGTAAATATGCATTATAATGTAACAAGACTAACAGGTTTAATACCAACGTCACCGTTTAATTTTACAAGTTTAATACATGCTAACGCGTGTTTCATGGACGAATGCAAGTTAACGGACAATCAGTTCGAGCAATGGAAATTACTCGCTGCGGGACAACCAATGTCTACGGACGTTAAATACAAGTCGAGACAAGACGTAACAAACTGTAGACTGTACACCGCGAGTAATTATCCAATAAGTACATATGTAGGAGTCGGAGAAGCAAACGCGGCCATCGATACCAGAACAATAACGTTCTATTTCACTCATCCAGCGGAATACTTTAAATTGAACACATTCGTATGGGAAGCATTCTGGACGGTATACGGCGACACGACGGAAACCACCCAAGAGCAAATACTAAAAGCACTAAGTTAAGTATAGTATGTAAGTTTATATTGTAAGTGATCTTTATATTGTAAGTTTTATAATTTGAACTGTTATATTATAAGTGTATTTTATCTGAATAAATAAATCGATATAAAACAACACGTATTTCCTTTATTAAAAAAAAAAAAAAAATAGGGTGAACACCCCGATGACAGGGCTATAAATAGACAGATGGGGGGGGATATTACTCAGTATGGCTGAAAACGGCGACGACACAAGTAATAGTAGTGGTGGTAGTAAAGGATACACATTACCGGGATATAAGTACCTCGGACCGGGCAACGACCTCGATATAGGAGAACCAACAAACGAATTGGATAAAATAACCAAACAACACGACGAAGAGTACAATAGAATCCAAAAGGAATACGAAGAGGGTATAGCTGAAGGTAAGAACGAAGAAAACCTTAAAAAAATCGCAACAACTGAAATAAAAGAAGCAGACGAAACATTCTTATCGGAGGTATACAGTTACTCGCCTACGTCGAAATACGATAGGTTAGCAAAAACCGCGGCATTAGCTGGGATAGGCACAAAATACCTAGGAGAACGAATATTAGGAACTATCTATCCACGTTTCAGAGCACATTCTAAAGGAGACATGATCGAGAACAGCATTCCACTACAGGTGCAATCGGTCATAGCGAGCGGCATCAAAAATGACATGAACGTAAAGACGTTTAAATTCAAAAAAATGTTTAACTTTCACATTAAAAGTACACTATGTACATATCTCAAGGAAAAACCGAGTAGCAACAGCGCTAACGGAAAGGTGGCGATTAAAACGTTTATACACACATTACCATGGGATAAATTATTCATGTATTTAACACACAAAGAATACGACGACATATTGGAAACGAATCATACTGCAAGAGTGAAAAAGACATATATAAAAATATATAATTTAGGAAACAGGACACCGTTCGTGGCATCATCAGGTAACGTACAATACGCAAACGCAAACTCGCAAACAACAATCGGAATATGGGAAGACATGGGACAACACGGAATGATAAAAATGGGAGAAAATATCACGCCAACGATATTATATGGGAAAAAAATTGGGGATTTCAACGAACAAAGTCAACATAGACAAGTAGCGGGTGAGAATCAAAGTGCAGCATGTCAGGGTAAGTTCATTGACAATCGATTGGAATACTGGTATCACAACGGTATATATGACTTGACGACACAACAGCTAAAAACGGCGAGCATCGAAAAATATTCATATTTACCGGCAATAATTGGAAGCGCGTCCAAATACTTGAATGCGACAAACACCATCGGACAGATATACGAAAAAACACATACACCATCAGACGGTACGTTCCACTTGAAAAATTATGCATGGAGGTTCCTAAAGTACGATTATCTGAAATCGAAACCGGCGATCCACAATATAGTATTAAGAGACGGAGACCAAACAGCGGTGAGTCACACAGCGGCGGAACCGGTTAAGTATGAATTCGCCACAGTCGACAATTATCTTTACAGCAACATACAAAACATACCGGAGTTAAGTTTCACACCGCCGGTAGGAATCGGAATAATACCGTTGCTAAGTAACGACGGAAACCACGAAAACAGCATACTAAACATCATGGTGGAGACCGGTATCGAAATTGAAGCAATGTCACACGGCGGTAATATACTATACACGGCGATGCGCAATCCACAGCCGAATCCAATGGTATTGGGATACAGGATGACTGACCACAAACAGAGTAATATAATATTGGGACATCAACCACTGACGGACCTAGTCGAAACGGCCCTAGAAAATCAAGCGGAACCGAATAGTGAAAATGTGGAAATCGCAGGGAGGACTAGATCAGCTCGAAGTGCAGGAGATTTCGATCCCACGAACCTCGAAAATAATCAAAGATTAATGGAAAACGAAATTCAAGGCTTACAATCGAAAAGCAATCACATAACTAGTGAAATTGGCTCATTAAAAACGGCAACATCGTCAGACCATAGCATAATTGGCGAATTGAAAAGAAAATCGGAAGAAGCATTACAAGCTTTAAATAGAATCGAGGAAAAAATTAAAAAAGCAAGCGGCACAGCATCGAGTACATCAGCAGCACAAAGCGGCACACAGGCAGCGAGCGCACCACCGCCGCAGCCGCCACAAAGAAAACCACCGCCGCACGGCCAACGTCATCATTAATAAGACATAATTGTATTGTAAAAATTTATTAAAATAAAAGTTACTTACAATAAAGCTGCATCTCATTTAACACGGTACATATTAGTAATACCATTACTTACGGACGCACAGCACATTACATTAAAAATATTTAAAACAAATTACACTTACAAAATCACTGAATGTTCCGAGTTCGAATCCAATGTAAGCAACGCGTCCGCAGACGGGCTAAGCGGCGTATAACTGGGAGAAATCTCATCGGTGACCGGCGGAGGCTGCGGCGAAATTAATCGTCGCAAAATCTGGTTTGGCGGGATGCGAGACACGGGGCGGCGCGAGGGCATCGTTCCGCGTGGAGGACGCCAGAAACGGGCTCGAACGCGGTGAACGGACGGCGATGACCTTTAAATAAAAATAACCATACAACAATGTTGCATAAATGTCAACAAAATCGTTACGAACGAACACGCAAATGTCACAGACCCCGCGGGAAATGCCAAGGCCACACGACCTAACCTTGGATAAAACGTTGGATAAAACAAAAATGATAAGAACAATAAAAATGGGCTTAGCACTGAACTATACGTGAAATACAAATACATAAATAATAGACTGAGAGATGGCTTCTTTCCTTTAATGGAATAAACGCATTCATTTGACCTCCATCCCACCTGCTGCTAAGTTAAGTGTGGCATGTTCAAGTACCGCATAGTGTCTCTTATATCCGTGTGTCCTAGTTATATATAGGTCTCGATAAACTTCTAGCTCACACTGAAGTTGTTGCGCAACTAACTTCACTGTAAACAATTATTACGTGTCTATGAAACGAAGACGAACTTCAGCACGAACTACAAGTTTGTCTAGAGACGTACTTTCGTCGTGTCATTCACAAAATAGCACACAGTCGATAGTTATATCATTTATTATATCTGGGGTGTCCGTCAAATTACATGTGTGTATAAGTTTATTGTAACAAATTGAAAATGGACCACGGAAACCGCGGAAATCAATTTATTTGACGTATGATTCTCGAATGTTCTATTTAAAAACCGCTGAAAACATTTGCAACATTTTTATACCTGACACTGACTGAAGAGATAAGGATGTGTTTGACCTGAAGTTTGAGCTGGATCCAACCATTGTAGCGCTGATGCTGTAGGCGATGTTGTATAATTGATTTTAATTTTTAACCTACGAAAAATATATCATACCTAAATACCATAATCCAAATATAGATACTAAAATTTTTATTTCGACATTAAATTTAATTTTCTCATGACGTTAAAGCGTTTCATCAGAACGAGTCATAATATTTGACAATTGATTTTTATTTACGAGTATATAGAAGATATACTGAATTCTTACAATAATTGTATAGATCACCCTCGTAAAACACACAAAAATCAATAGTGGAGTTTCTGAAAAGTATACAGCCAACATACAATTAAGTTATACACAAAAAAATTGGTTGTCTTTAAAGTCAGTTTACGGACGATAATTTTACGTGATAACGTCATAAGAAAATATTAATGAGTAATTGCATACTTCTTCGACGTTCGAACGTGACAATGACTCATGTCTTTTCGTGCGTGCAGCCGGCGCTCATCGCATTAAATGACATTATTACGTCAAAATACTTACTTATCCCCAGATAATGCACGTTTCGGTAAACTTATCGTCAACTTAGAACCATAGTTCGGTATAAGGTCACCTAATTTGTACTCTAGTTTTGTACCATCTCCCAACTCGATTGTTTCTATAGTGAGATTACTCGAATCTAGTATCTGAAATAAAATACAAGATATACTCGTTACAAAATACAGTAAGATTGTCCATAATTATTTTAGTATGCATAAATATATTTTGTATTACAAAAGTAGAAGATTCTAGAAAAAATATAGTAAAAGAACATATGTAGTGTAAAAACGTGTTTAGAATTAAGCAAAATAGTTATCAAAAACAGTATCATCTGATAATATACAGGGGGCGAAGACAGTGTAACATTATAACAGGAACACTTCTAGGCACTATGCCGCCTCAGAGGATTTTAAATTCAAGGGATTCTAAAGCTCCGAGATTTATTTAAGAGGGCAAAGTGTAGAAAATGAAAAATGGGGTAAGGAGTTTTTTGTAGCATATGGGTTTTCACTATCCTCGGACTACAAACAAATGAGAAAACGCACATTTTACTTAAAAAAAGGCCGTCCGTGCGAGAGTCGTTTCCATATAACTTTAATTTCCATATACTCAGTGTAAAGCTATTGTAATAGCACCGAGTAGGAAAGAGTCAATAAGTGACTTGGCGATATATTTTACTTTCTAACCTATATTTTTATTCGAAACTTCAACTTTTCTTTGAACACATAAACACTGAACAACAAGTGTGTTTATAGTCGAATTATATATAACGTACAAAAAATTAAACTGTAATCTGTTAAGGGATTTACGATAACAATTTAACAGTGATATATACTAATTCAAAACAACTTTATCCATAACTATTTCACGTATTGGGCAACTGTACATATTTTTGGTTGCTGTATATATACTGCTTGGTTTCTTTCGGTTCTTTTAAAAAGATAGAGACCAGGGATGATCGATATTCATCAATGGTGAATAAATATCGATATTTCTCTAAAAAATATCGATGTTTTGATTTCGATATCATGGACACATCAATGTTATGAGAATAAAATATCGAATCCTAGTATAATATCCTTTGGGGCCATTTAGCGTTGGATGTACTAGATAGTAACTAGATAACTATCAAATTAAACTATTTTACAGTAGATGACACTGACCAACGTGATCGAAGTAAGCCGTACGAATAGTAATTTATTTGCATTTCCTACGTTCTAAGTTCTTGTAAGGGTGTGTGTGTTGTGAGTGAACTTGTAAATAATGAAACTTCTGCAACGAAATTACAGGTATGTTAAACCTTTATTCTGCAATCGGTATTAAGGTACCATAAATTTGCTCACTGTGTTATTTCCTTTTTTTTAAGTAGTGTTTATTGTATTTTCAAATCTAATAAACATATTTAAAAAATAAAATCAGAGTTTTATTTGCTACCGAAAACATGGATGTTTAGACATATTGATGTTTATCGTACATCGATACTTTTAAATCAATATTAAAATCGATGTCAACATTAACGTATTTGTAATATCGATCATCCCTAAAAGAAACCTTAATATTTCTTAAAAACTGTTGCCTTAAAATTGTATTTCCATAATTTTTATATGGTATATTTTTTACGAGGGTAAATAAAGTGATAAGAGATCTGGTGTTACGGCCCATCACAAAAATTACTAAATTAATTTTGATGAAACTTTACAATAATATAGTTTGCACATCAGAATAAGACATAGGTAATAAATATAAAAAGGAATTGTTTAAATTGTCCAACGTTTACATATAAGAGGTATCTTCGCTTGCGTTGCATACATTGTTAAGGGTTAGACGAAAATAATGTATGTTGTAATAATTTAGAGAGACATAAACAAAAACTAAGTCGCGGACGTTTACTAATCGAATTGAATATTGTCAATTATAAACACTCACCACATCTTCAATATCTTTCAAAACGTCAATGTCAAGAGTTGCTAGTCCATTGAGTACTTTCTTATCGAAGTCCACTTTCAATGACATATCTACATGCTTCACGACAGCCAATTCTGAAAATAAACATAGATTAAAGAAACACTTTTCCAAAATGTCTAAGAAATCAAAAGGTCTAAGAAGATAAACACGCTAAATTTTGAGAGCCATAGATTCTCAAGTGCAACTGCCGTAACACACCTGTGGGTTCTTGGCAACAGATTTTCAATTTGGGGGTGGTATCAAGCCAGACAGGCTTAGAAAAAGACCAACGGCCATCTGCAAGGATTCCAACCTACCTCTATACCACGCGGTGTCCGAACTCCGAACACGCTAACTAGGGAGCCATCATTGCTTGATTACAATTGACACAAAGTGTTTTATTACCTACTCTGTGATAAGCTTGACTTAGCGATCAACCAGTCAATCATTGTTAGGCTCCGTTCATACTCACGCATGGTAAATAAACCCCAATAGTGCATATCATCTATTATTCAATTCCCGAGACATACCCATACGACGAACACACCGTAAGTTTGTTTTAAAAGGAGTATAGTAAAGACTTTACAGTTGTGACCCCACCGCGATATGAACACGCAACGTTCTGCTATAATGCTAATTACCCTCATTTCTCATCCATAGTATGAAATCTTTTTATTTATTTAAGATGGTTCAGATTAAAATACAACAGACGATGGGACAATTTTTTCTATTATCTATTTTCTCAGATATCGCCATACACCTAGATCACGTATTCAAGACTAGTGTGCAGTCATTAGCCGGGCGATAGGATATGGCTAATATATGTGACGAGCACCAGCCACCAACTGTTACATCCGCCATATTGGAACACTAAAGGGTGTTGTTGCATTTCTGAGTCAACAGATTTTTTATCGTGTAATCAAGGAAGGTGAAGCGATGATGGTTGATAACTCAATGGTTAGTGTATTCGAACACCGCATCGTTCGACGTAGGTTCGAATCCTTACGAATGAGCCGGAGCTATCACTGAAGAAAAACATCTTGATGAAACCATACCATGGTGGTAAGGATTTTTCTAAGCCCGCCTGGCTAGCTACCAGTCTCAAGTTGAAAATCTGTCGCAAAGCACCTACATGTGTGTTACGGCAGCTACCAGCTTTAGTACCAGCCCCACTAAGTTTAGCGTGTGCACCGTCTTTGAAAGCATCGTGATTTAACATCAGTTGAGATTGTGGTCGAACGGTAAAACTTATAAAATATAAAAAAGCTGGCGGTATTCTGTACCCGAGTGGACTACCACCATACGCATGATAGTAACCAGACACAATGGCTCTCTTTTAGTATGTAGCAATTCGGGGTCAACCAGTATATACGAAGCAGCTGAGAACAATAATTAATTGTCGATATTTCGGTGGTCATCGTTGTTCTTGAATTGTACTGTACTTACTCTCGCTTACCTTTACATTTTACATTAAGAAAAAAAACCGAAAACAAAATATGTATCCAAAAATAATATGCTTGGCTAAAGATATTGATTTTCGGTAGGTAATTTCAAATAACTTTCAAAACGGATTACATTTACTGCATAGGAAGTATTATATAAAAGGAATAGAAAGTATAGAGTACGTTATACTAGATCCTCACTTAAATTAACTAATTTATTTTTAATTAATGTACATATATAATACATTTAATACATTGCGAGATCTTTTTAAAGGTGAATGAGAATCTAGGCTTTTTGACATATTTCATAACCGGTTAGTTACCGCAAGGTCATGTCACTATCGGTTCTGATTTCTATTTTGTGTTCCAATAAGCCTCTATATACACATAAATACATAATATTTAGAAAAATATACACTATTATTTTCTTGTACTGTAAAAGTTTTATATTTAATATTTATGTAATCAATTCTTGTTAATGTACTAAATGAGAATGTGAGTTTACTACGCTTTCACACTTACTTAACTATAACTATGAGTTTTTGGCGGGATCTTAGTCTGTCATGTAGTGGTTTTTATATTTTATTCATAATCTTGTGTTATTAGACTCTATATTTTCTAATATTGGTGGTGTTTAACGTAATATAGTTCGGTTATTATGCATAAGTGATGTGGATGGGAAATAATACCACGGAACATGCATTCTGAGATGCCACCAAAACTCCATGGAAAGTTCTAACAAGGAAACCACCATCTTGTTAGAACATTATAATTATCACAAGACACTTACTTGGCAAAATCTTGTTACTTGACGCTGGCTAGTGCACAAACCGTGACGGAGCCAAAAAATAAAGAAGAAGAACTATAACTATTCATCTTATCAGTTTTAAAATTTTGATTGAAGTCCGGTGAAACTGTAGTAGGCCTTGTCAGGTCAACAGTGTAATCAGTTTGAAAAATAAAAAAATTGTATACATATTGTCCGGGTTACAGGAAAAGAACATAGAGTATCTATCATCCAGAAAAGTGTATTCTGTTCCTGAGGGTTACGTCAAATGTATATAAACGCGAGCGAAGCCGGGGGTAAAAACGACTAGTGCTATAAATTAATAAAATAATTGTAGCGAAACATAACACCGCAAAATTATGCAAATGACAACTCACCAGGCCGCGAGAAAGAAGACGGATCCAATGGACTCAAGGCACCCATAGCTTGCGCTTGACTAAAAAATACAGAACACATTAATGTTAAAAGGAAAATTGATTTCTCCATCTTCGCACCGTGTGTACGTTACAGTGAGGGGAGCAATAGTGATGTATAAGAATTAGATTGGACACAAAGCGGGCACGTATGATTTTCTTGTCGCGGCGTAATTTATAACAGGCGCGTATTGAATTGCAAAACTTCAATTTGCAATCAATCGCTTTATATTGAATACTGGGATAGCGAATTGATTTTGTTTTGGCATTGACATTCAAACAGAAGATAAGTCTCATAATCTAAAAAAGTTTATGTAAAGCTGTTATCTATTATTTTACTTTAAAAAACATTGTGATAATAAAGTAAACCAGCGGTTCTTAACTTGTTTTACTCACTCACTAACATACTGTTTATAAATTCTCAACATCCTTACATACTTACATGAAACATTTTTGATAGTACTAAGTGAACGTAAGTTAACGTTTGTAAGCCTCGCGACACACTTGTCACGTGCTTGTGACACGACATGCCAATGCGTCGTGACACGGTGGTTGAGAACCGCTGCTTTAGACACGCGAATTTTAGGATCGATTTATTTTATTCATTTAATGGTATGTCATTACGTATAAATACAATGATAGAGGTCTGCCGTTGTGCGCACGTCTCACAAAAACTGCAGGCTAGTTTTTTTAATTTTACGTATTAGACAGCCCTTATCTTAAAAAAATTACACTATCTTTATTTTAAGATACTAAAGTGTTATGTAAGTACAATTTTTTAAGCACCAGGCGTTCAATGATGTTTGTTATCTTGACGTGGAGTAGTGAAGTTAACGGTGTGGTGCGCATGGGCAGGAGAGAGGAAGTAAACGAATAAAATTGTGGACAAATTTTGTAAGCAATATATATTTTTGCTTACGATTTTTTTAAACAACGCCGACAAATTCACGGGTATCAGCTAGTAATATATGAAATACCCTGAAGGTTTAATTAATTTTGCCGAATCCTATAAAAATACAGACTGAACAGAATAGAGACTATACACATAAATATAAACAAATAAAGAAAAGCTGACATTCGTAACTGTGTATAGAGAAAAGGCTAATTGTCCCACAAGCCATTTATAGTCTTTGCATGTTAGTTAACTAGCCTCACCATCATCGATATGATTATATTTTAATGTACTATTAATTATATATCAATATTGTATTCTTTGCAACTATAATTCTTTCACCATATTGGAATTACTGTTACAACCTCCATTGTCCTTATAACAATAAATCATAAAATTAGAGGAACTTGCATGTGATTATTTAACATAAATCATTAATTTAGATAAAATATCCATTATCTGTGTGATATGATACTATTTTTTGTTGTTGCTGAGACTGGATCAGTCCCAGAATGTTATCATCATCTACTTACGCTTCTCCCACCTAATCAGGGTTCACACAACATGTTTTCCTTTTCCACTCTCTCCTGTCACATGTCATCTCAGTATGTACACCTTTTATACACATACCATTTTTTACACAATCCATCCATACCTTCTTCTGTCTTCATCTACTCCTAGATCCATCCATACTCATACTTAAAACTTTTCTAGTTACATGGTTTTCATCTCTCCTCAGGACATGCTCATGCCATGCTAACCAATTACTCCTCAACTTCCCTGTCACTGTTGCTACTATCAAACTTCCTCTTATATACTCATTCTTAATCTTATTGATTCTAGTAATATGACACATCACATCTATTTCTATTCCGAATGTATCTTATTTATTAACTTGGTATTTTTTGGTATGCCAATATTATTGTTTTAAACAAGGAAATGTATTCTCGTGTATTTTAGTTTTGTACTATGATTGTAACATAACATTTAGAATTGCTTTATTCTTTGTACTAAATGCAAAAGTTGCCTTTGGATATAAACTATTCTAACTAACAATATCGTAGTGAAAGTTAGTTTATTTGATTGTTAAACTTTCACACCTTAACTACTAAACCGATCATTATGAAATTTTACATATGTAGTCCGGTGGAACTGTAATGGCCTTGCCAGGCTAACAGGATAGGTCAGTTCGAAAAAAAAAAAGAAATTTTACATACAAGTTATTAGGGGTACAAAAAAGGCCAAAAGGCAGTTATCGTCGAGACAGAATTACTGTTCTCGAGGGATAAGAGAAATCGATCTTAACGGGAGTTTACTATTGTTACGGAAATGGGAAAGTTTATTTAGTATTTTACAAATATGCTAGATTCTAGACTTAAGGAGTGTGAATTATAACAATTAGATAGTATAAATAAAAGCTTCGGACTTGTTGATGCTATGAGCCAAATAAATTGTTTTTCTTTTATCTAGTAACAAAAACATAAGGATAAATAAAATCAGTTGAAAAAAAGAGAATTTCACACTGTATATTTACATATAGAAGATAATCTCCAAATAAACAAAATAAAAAATTGCAATCTCATTTCCACCCGAATACATCAGATCAACAATAACTTTTATGACAATGTTTAGTTAATCAAAAAAAATAATTATAAAAATAAAAATACTGTGATTGGTGTATGTGTCCCTTAAAAAAAATGAACTCAGTAACTCTTTAAACAATAGTTTTATGTAACAGAATAAGATATAATACAATAAACAGAGAATAAAACTCATAATATACTATCAATAACTAGTTGATAGACACAACTATTTCTATGTTGTTTATTATCCTAAAAATATAATTGGTGTACAAAAGAAAAATGCAAAAAAACAATTGAAAGTAAAAATATATGTTGCTTACAAAATATCTTTAATCTTTTATAGTGTTTATATAAAATATCATGGTTTCTTTAAGCCCTAATAACTTTATATTTAATAAAGACATCATGTTTCTCGTTTTAGATAAATGTTAAGTGCCTAATAAATAAAACTATAATAAATGCATCTAAAATTATCCAGTGGTTTGTGTGTCAAACGTGCAGAATGGCAGACCTCTAACATTCTTCAGGGTATTTCTATGCTATAGTAATATTTTTTAAGTCACATATTCAAGCCAAGCTATTCAATAAAAGTAAAAAAAAATATGAATCATCTTAATTACTCCCAGTTTGTAGATATACATATATATTTTTTTTTAAGAAATAATTAACACTACAATTATAACGATATATTTATCGCATCTGCAAAAAATAGTCAAGTCATCTTTAAAAAAAAAATTCGCCTGATGTTTCTATGTAACCTTAAGAAAACGTTGTAAAGTGCGTCTTACTGCCGAAATCTAACGGAAGATAAAGCGACACAAATTGATAAACTGGAACAGTAATTGATAAAAACGCAATGTAAATAATAACTCGATTATCACAGATAGTTTCGTTTAATCTTGACATCTTAATCATATGTTCAACTTACCTGCTGGTTGCAGATAAAGCTATAGAGCCAAATGTTCTGAAAATACCTAATTGTCCTGATTTGTAATATTTTGGGAAATATTTGGACTTAATCACAAACGTGGAATATTTACTTTTACTTCTAATTAAACAATTTCGCAAACTAAGTTGAAAGGCCCGTGCGGATATTCTGCCGGCAAATGACATTTTCATATGTTGCGTTCCATTACTGCATACTCTATATTGTAGTGTATTGATATATTTAATATGTCAATTATACATGAATTTAAACCTAACATATAAAGCCATATTATTTTTGAACTCTTACTTAAGAGTGTCAATGTCATAATATCTGTAAAAAAATTGTTCAGGCTTACATTATCGGCTTGTTTTTTAAATAGGTATATATAAAAAAGCATTTTACAAAGTAACTGCGGGTAGTTCTAACCAATAACAAATAAATATATAAATCGTCAAACCAAATGATAAGACAGATAATGTTATCACTGTAGACTAATTTTTAAAAGACTGACCGAAGAAGACTGTAGGCATTATACCTATCGAATATATATATAGCCCTGAGATAAGGAGAACTACAATATCTTTGTGTATAAAAAGTGGCCCTCATAAGTATGTAGCTTAGATGGTGCTGCTGGAGTTAAAGGAATGAAATTTAAAATAATGCGTTAACATCTAATGAACGATGTTTGTTACTGAAAATGTTATCAAAGAAAAAATAAAGAAAATTATTGCTATTGTTATTACAATTTTTTTCTTTTCCAATTTATTCATATATATTTTTTAGTTTTACTTGCTTCTAAATATTTAAAATAGACCATGGACTATGTTAAAAATTCAAGATTCATTTTCTATACTTTAATCACTTACTTAATTAAAAAAATTACTTCTTCTTCTTTTAAAATGGCAACATGTGTGCGCACACAATTTCGCCAACGTCAAGTGAATAGTACCATAAACGATAGAGATTGTACCCAACAATTTTTTTTTTATTATTATAGTTTTTTTTTACATCTCTAGACCGGAGTACGTACAAACAGAAACGACAAAAAAAACCCATGTAAGCGACACATAAAACATATTGTTAGATTACAAATACACAACAAAAAAATAAAAAGAGAAAGATCCTAAAACCTAAAGTTTAATTTTGTTAGTTTTAATACATTTTGCCAAGTACTCTACAATTAGGTGGTTATTCGCAACAAGAGTAAAGAGACACATAATGTTAATAGGACGAGGACGACAGGTTAAGGAGGTAAAACGTCATATAGAGAGAAATGGTTTCTAGAACAATTAAAAAATGTGTGATCAAGTGATCCATCCTCTAAGCCACACTCACAAACAGAGTGATCCCTAATCCTTAATTTAGCTAAATGTACTGGTGTGCAGGCGTGACCAAGGCGGAGACGACAAATGATGGAGGTAACATTTTTGCTAAAATTTCTAAATTAAAAAGCCATGGCTTTTGTGGGATATCAATTTGTAAAGAGCCATAATGCTTGCCCTTTAATTTTCGGGACATATTCCAACTCTTTTGCCATGCATTAAACAACCCCGGTTTACACAATAAGCATAAGTCCCTCGCAGTAAATCCTGTAGTTGTCCAAGGACCCAGACTGAATAGCACATTTTGCTAATATTTTGGGCTATTTATTTCTTAGCACAGTTCATTGCATCGCGTCGACAACTGTTAATTCAGATAAAAGCCTTTTAGCTACTATGGCGATAGTCAGGCAATTTATGGAACCTATATTTCATACATTCTAGTAGAGACTTTTTTTGGTAAAATCCCATAAGAATTGTTCTTAGTATCCTTTTTGTAGTCTGTGGATATACTTCTCAAGAGTTATACTTTAGGTACAAAATCTTTACATTATGAAAGTAAGTACTAAAGTCACTATTGACGTAATACTAATCCAGATGTCGACTCATACAATGAAATAACGTACCGAAACGTAACGTACCTACTAAATTTTACAAACAGATTTCTTTTTCTCTGTACTAATTGAATAATTGTTAACTGGCAACACTGGTTACAGTTAAAAATAATCGACAGTAGAAAGACGGGTTACAAGATGACTGTTTTTATTTTTTCTCTACAATCTTAGGTCATTACATCAAATAATACTCATTAGAATAAATAGTTTTAATACAAGGTTTATAGTCATAGCTATATATATTGTTAAATTAACCTGTGATACATAAGCATGTTGTCCAGATTTCACCATTATCATGGTTCAAATATTATATTGTTTGAGGATAATACAGTTGCGTATAGAAAAGCTAGTTTTGCCCATGGCTTGACGTTTAGTGAAAAGCCGCTGCTGCCAGGTGAAATATTCTTAGTGGAAATTGAGAAGACAGAGCGAGGATGGAGCGGGCATATGCGGTTAGGTTTGACTCTGCTCGATCCACAAACCGCTGCTCTCGGTGACAAAGGTCTACCACAGTACGCTTTACCGGACCTTGCTAATACCGGTATGTCATGGATATTCCCTATATCAAAATCGCAAAATAATGTTTTAGTCGAACTCGTGAACCAAGTGGCTAGCGGACGGAGGGAAAACGAACCTCGAGTGTCTGTTCTTGGGGACGGGCATGTAGTGAAAACGCCAAGGGGCTTCATATCTAAAATGAGTCTTAGACCACAAACTCTATCACAAAATGGAACTCCACAAGGCATCCTGCCAATGGATGCGGGGAGTAGAATAGGAGTTATGTTTGTTCCTTGTCCAAAAGTCAATAAAGATGATCAAGATTTAGCAGAGATGCATTTTATTATAAATGGAGAGGATCAAGGTCCTTCTACAAAAGCTATTCCTTATACAAGAGGGCCCTTGCATGCTGTTGTTGATGTTTATGGTACCACAAAGCAAGTGAAAATTGTTCAACTCTATGGTGGTAAGTTATCAAATTACTTAACTGGCACTAAATAAAAAAAAACAGTTATTATTTTATTTCTATACTGATAAAATATATGATATATACATATATGATAAACTGATATGCATAAAATTAGAGAATCTATTTATATTATGTATGCATTATAATACTATGCTAATTTAGAAATTCTTGAACTGAATAAAAATTAATTTTGCTTTTTGTTTGTCTGGGGGTGAATCTTCTAAAAGGCGTAACTGAATTTAATGTGACTTTTACTGACAAATAGAAGATGTTTAAGAGTAGTATCTAACTTACATATTGTACTTCTTTATAAATTCTCTATATAATAGAGATAATATGGTGACAGAATAAAAAAAAAAAAACATAGATATAATAATTTGTCAACAAACCCATTTTTACAAGAAACAAATCACAGTTACCAATTAGTGATCAATATATTTATTCCTTTCTACTTAAAATAAATAGGGTGCTTTAAAGTGTAAATGTTTAGAAAATACATTTTCTAATGCTTGTATAAAATTCTCGTGTTATTTTTTTGTTGATAAATATTGCAGAGTATAAATGCTTTATTATTCTTTTATTTCCAGTGAAATCTCTTCAAAATGTGTGTAGAGATGCAATACTCCAGTACGTGAACAATGGTTCAGTAAAATCATTACCTCTGCCAAAGAGCTTGAAAGACTATCTCCTCTCTTAAAGAATTAAATTGAAAATGACAATATACACAGTGATAATGTGTGCAGTTTTAGAGTGTGAGAATAAAACGTGCCTCATGATGAGGATTGGCGTAATCTAGCAGTATATTTAAAGTGAATATGTTAATTGTAAATAAATCTTCATAATTTGAGAGTTCTTTTATGTTACATTACTTATTGTTTAATACTAGTGGCGTAATGATTCAAATAATATAGATAAAAAAGTTATATCATAAATAAATAACAGTGAAAGCTATTTCAAGTGGTTGAATGTTTATGAATCAGGTTAAAGTATAAAAAACAGAAAGCAATTATAATTAAATCATTTATACTCTTAGTTAAAGAAATACAACTCTATGGTTTCAAAAATATGACATGATAGTTTTGATGTAATTATGTAGATAACTAAAGGTTTTTTAATAGAAAATTGTGGGGTCTTGGTGCTTATAGTAATTTATGCAATTAACAAATGTGAAGAAAACATTTTTTTACTTTTTATATTGTGTTTCAGACATATTTATAACTATAATGTATACAGAGTGTGCTATTCTTTTTGTACTGGAAAAAAATAAACACATGTAAACATGTGCTGGTCATAATTATAGAAATCCTAGGTAATTTTTTTTTTTACTGGTGTAAAACAAATATGAAAGGATGTATTGCCTAAGAAATTTGTACTCAATTGTACATACTTTAAGGCCAAAAGAGTTGCATTGTAACCTATTTATGGTAGTGATAATGATGTTTTTTTTTTAATTTAAAAATTCATTAATTATTTCTGTTATTGTATTAGCTATAGGTAGGTAGTGTAAATAAAATTAAATTTTAAACATTTGGAATAGAAGTTATTTTTATGTTTGTAATATTGTGATATTGTACATTCTTCATTCCATCTTATTAAGTTATTGATTGGTTTGGACTGTTATTAGTCTATGAAAAATGAATTGTGGATTTTTTTTTAAATGTTGTATATTGTATTATCACTGTAATTATTATAGCACCAATTTTATTTTGTTTCCGTGTCCAAAACTTATACTTATTTTAGCTGTTTGATATTTGAGGTTTGTTTCCAGGTATGTCTTATGGTGCTGTATCATATGAACTTAAGTCAGAACCCAGTACATATATGACCTTAATTTAGCGTCATAGATTATATATGACATTTATAATCTGTGTGTGATATCAAATTAATGTCAGTTTCTTACTGGTACCTAATAATTTTATAATCCTTTTCCTTGTAAAATAATATTCATGTTATCAGATTCAAGTGCAATTGGAAAAGCTGCTGCAATAGTATTAATAAAATGCATTGAAATTTTTATTTGTTGTCTGAAATGAAATTGAAAAGTCGATAAAATATTATTTCACTGCCCATTATGAAATAAGATATTTAAAGAAATAATAAAAAAAATGCTGACATTTCTCTTTGAATTTACCAAATATATTACTGTATTTATGTATGCCGAGCAGTGGTAGTTTTTTTTTTAATTTATATTTAATAAAATTATTTCGCCAGATTTTTTTAGTATCATTACTTCAAAGTAAACACGCGTTTGTAATTAAAGCAAAATTTTAATATAAATCAAACAAAAGAGTAAATTTATTCTAACTTAAAAAAAATGTTCAAGAAACTTACCTAGAGTTTGTTTAAATCGACAGCCTTTTTCTGGCCTACATAATATGAGGAATAGAGTAACAAAAACTATCGAGAAAATTCTTTCAACAATGCACTTGTGCGAATTATTATTGTTTAGTTTTGTAATGGCGTAAAAAGCACAAATTGAATTGGATACTGGATTATTTCTCGAAGTCTCTTGGTAAAGGCAAAGTATACGGTACAATTTTAGACTTGTCGGGGTTAAAACTTTTATAATCCAATAAATGATCGGCCTCCACGTGGCTTGTCCAGAAATCTTCGTATTTACGTAATAATGTTCCTTTCCAGTGCTGAAAATGAATTGGGATAATACATATTTGAAGGAATTTACGCTTGTCCAGAGTTCTAGTGTTCACGTATTAATGCGATGACGGCAACCACCAATTGATATCCTTAACAGTTATTATTGATTGATTGGAATTATATAACAGCTATATAAAAATGTCTTACTCAAGCAACTTCTCTAGGAAAGACATGGGATAGCTTCATTATATTAGTGATACCACGAGATACGATTTTTTTTTCCCTTGTACATTGATATTACTAAAATATTTCTACAGGCAATTTAGACTAACTCAATGTTTTCTTTCACTGTGAGGTGATAGTATCGTTAAATACATGCAAATGAGTAAACCCTGAAGCTCGAACGGATATAGGCTTAGTATTCTACTGGTCCAATTACTAAGAGTTTACATAATCCTATCGACAATCCGCGACTGCGGTCGTATTTAAGATTTAATAAAATATTGCCCATTTTTTTTTGAACTGACTACACTGTTGACCTGGGCTCTACAATTTCACAGAGTTTTACACTCACCCGATTTGTTTAGGCCAGGGCTGTCCAAACTACATGGGACCCAGGGCCAACAAAAATGACTCAATACATTGGGAGGCCGCAAAATATTTATAAAAATAAAATACAAGTATAGTAAGTATCATTATTTTATTATCTACTTTTTCATGAATTTGTCTTTTAAAGCCCAATAAATGAACAACGCGCGGTGTCGGGTGTACCTATTATACGTTCGGGGAATTCCCCGAGTTCTCGAGTGAATAGTGTTGTGTGCGGCATAATCGAATACATATCCAAAACATTTGAATTTCGTCGCAAGAAAAATAATTTACTCATTTAATGTATTTAAACAAAGAAGATAAAAAAGATTCTGCGGCCCGCAATAATTCATGCCGCGGGCCGTGGTTTGGACAGCCCTGGTTTAGACGAACAGCGCAAGGGCACTGGGTGCGCCTCGGCTTGAGCTGTCGCTGAATTTTGCTCATGGATTAATAGAGAACATAGTTTTCAATCTGTCCGATTTTTAGACTCGGTACAGTTGTTTCAGAGTTATTTTATACCGACTTTTTAATTTTCTATCAAGTTCAATATTAGTATTTATGCAAGCCTGTATAAAAAATGGTTTTAGTCGAGCTCTAAAGAATCGGCTCAACGATTCTAAAGGTCTCGGACTTGAATCCCAAAGTAAACAAAGCATTCGGAGAGACATGCTTCGGGATTGAAATCGAATCGTTTGCATGCCTCCCAAGTTTAATTTAGAAAATCATTATCTTCGTTCAGGGCTACAAATGCGATGTAAATTAACTGAAATGTAACAATAAAACTACATTCAAATAGAATGAATTGGCTAAATCATCCTAGGAAACACAGTAAGTGAGTAATGAAGTTAATAAACATAATTTAATTCATGACATCAACCACGAAATCCTCGCTCATTCGATAAACAGATAATGGGTTATAATCTTACTTTGCGGTCGACTTCATATCGCAATGTAGGTGGCAGAAAATGGCAAATCCCAATTGTATTATTGCGTTAAAATTAGCTGACCAATTTTGTGTCCTATTGGTATCAACGCTTAAAACTTTTGGAATAAGGCCTATATAGTTAGTTGCTTTTTTATGCTGCATCGGTTTTAGCACTTGTCTACAATTTCATCGTATGCTAAATTACGCTGTGGTCCAAGACGGTAAACACGATAAAACTACAAGGGGCTGATTCTCAAGTGCAGCTACCGAAATATACCGGAGGATCGAACTAATCGCCATTCTGTTCAACGGTACAACAAACCAAGTGTCTAAACTCCAGATTTATTAATAATTTCTCATACTTAAAATACAAATAAAGGATTTAGTTTATGTCACTTTATAATTTCATAAGGTTCTCTGAATATCGACATAGGTAGTAAGTACTTACATTTGTTCATGTTACTAGTACAATGTACAATAAATCTGAACACCGAGTCAGTTCCGTTTATTATGATTTCCTGGTTTTTCTGGTCCTAGAACACAGTTCGGCGGTGGTCATGAAAGAAATGACTATCAATACAAGATACTAACATTTCGTGTATGTTCCGTCCAAAGTATAAGCGTACCGTGCGCGTACTTTCTCGCTGAATCGCGTGCTTTATTCAGGTACTTGAAGGCGCTCGATTGCTTCCCTCTTATGTAATTATAGTAGGCAAATAATAGGTAATATCTGGTAAAAGATAAACAACTTTAGGGACACCTACATACACCTCGTGGACATTTCAGTGCGATCCATGACAAGCTAAACTATTGCAAGAGTGCTAACGAATTCTCAAGAGTGGGATTTATACGCTCATTTTGTGTTTCCGGTCCTTTAACTTTGTTCAAAAAGCTGTCATTGGTAGAGTAACAGAATAAACAGGAAAGGGACGCGGAAGGAAGTGCACGAGAGGGAAAGGGGAAAAAGAGCGCTAAGTCCGCGTCACTCGCCTACTTATGCTGACTCGCCTCATTAACTTGAGAATATGGATCTTGGGTTAGGTATTAAAAAAACTTCAATACTATTTAACGTACATTGGTTTTTCAATGTAGACGGTGTTGATCATCGTATGTCCTAATCTCTCAATAAATATTGAACTGATTACGCTATTGGCCTGACGGGTCTTCACATCTTGACCGGGCTAAAGTTTTACCTTTAGGTGCAAGAAAATGTAGTGGTTGCAGGGAGTTTTTGTAAGCCCGTCTGAGTAGTTACGAAATTCAAGTGAAGTCTGTCGTCAAACACCTACAATCGTGTTACGAAACTTGAGAGACGTTTTTGTGGTAATATTGTTATTTAAATTATGCCACATCTTTACGTCGAGTAGAATTGTAGTCAAATAATAAATCTACAAAATGTAAGACAAATACGCTGTAACTTTTTAAACTATTTATTTAACGCGTGTGATAGAAATTTCGGAACTGTTAATACACGGATATTTGATGAATTAAAAAAAACTGCCGATTAAATATAGCCTCACATATTAGGTAACCAATATGAAATTGTCATAATTCAGTAAATATTAATATACAATTAGTATATTACCTTGGACGGTACATAAGAGCCCGGCTAGAGGCACGATTCCATTCTTGAAACATTGTCTTCACAGCTTTTTCTACAACTATTATTTTGTTTATATTCCTATTATCCATCTGGACAGAAAATAAAAATGGATAAAATTTACTAGTTATTTAATTTTCCAATACTTTTAATTACTGTGTTAATATATAATTAGCCAAATCATTATATATTTATTCAAGAATGTATTACATAAGTTGCATATTTGTATTTGTTTAGTATAATTATGATTATGAACAACCGTGCATGTATGCGTTTTGCATGCGCTACGCCTTGGAATGCTAGACAATTATTTTTAACATTAAAAAGTGTAATTAACCTCTTGACGGAAAACATCTAATGCTGTAGCATAAGAATTCTTCGTAGTTACGTGAAATATTTTCACGATCCTTAATGTTTGCAAACTTACAATTGTTTATTTGTTACTTGCTTTAGTAGCCAATACTTCTTTTTGTTCTTATTTATATGAACTGGGCTTTACAGCCAAAGATAAAAAATACAACATTTTAAATAAACACAGGACGAAAAAATGTAAGATATGAATCAGAGAAGTGATTACTACCACTCAAAAACAATACTGAACTGTAAAAAGTCAAAATTTACCGCATTAACTAATGTTATCAAAAGCCCTTCGACTAATCGCACCAATAGCATTTTACTAAATTCGTTCTGTTCAAATTTCAACGTTATCATTTGTTTTATTTTTTCTTCCCACAATATTGCTCTCTCCCATGCCCCTATCCGTATAGTTCTGCAATTAAATGTTAAATTCAAAATCTGCATCGCGTTAACCTTAAAAGAATCTTCAGTGGCGAAAGTTAAAATGAGCTTCAGTTATCGGTGAAATATAGACAATATGATGCTACCGTTTGCATGGAATATCTGACTTTACTAGTATATCAATTTTAAGGCGAAAAAGCATATAATGACGTGTTCTGACTATAGCAGATTCATTTTAATCTCCTACGTTGTTCATTAGGTATGATGTCATCGAATATATCATCCGTAACATAATATTTCTCAAAGCTGTTCATAATTTCAAGGGTATAATATAATATTCAGAGAAAATTAGATGTTTTTTTGTTACATTTTCCGCATTTATACGTATTTAATAACGTTCTGTATTTTAAAGTAAAGTTAAATACCTACTGTAACTATTCACAATTAATGTAATTAATTGTTCCTACCGCATTTTTATTTAAAAATTTTTAGATATAAAAAAAACAAATAGTAAGTTAGGAAATTTTAAAAGGCGCAAAAACAAAACGTCCGGAAAATGACCGAAAGACCATCTCTGTCCTGCTGAATAGCGACCCTTTCAGCTGCCTGACTCCCTTGTTAGAACTATTCATGAAATTTCTTTGGCATTTCAGAATTAATTTTCTATGGTATTATTTTCTATCCAATTCACTTGTGCACAATAACTGAACTATATTTAGTAAATTGCCACCAATATTACAAACGACAGAGTGGAATAACACAAGATAATGAATAAAATATAAAAGCCACTACGTGACAGATTAAGATCCCGCTAAAAACTTCTAAGAAAGTATTTTTAGAAATTCACCCCTAAGTTGGTGAAAAAGCGGATGATAGTTTGTATGAAAATGTAAAGATATAAAATAAACTTTCAAAAATAAAAAAAAAAATTACTTCATAGGAAACGCTTGCGAAACCGCGGAAAATTATCAATAATCTTATAAGATAGTTTTAACTCACACGAGCCACATGCTGACAATAAAATTCCAAACGGCCTCGGGAGTTTTGGAACGTAATATCGCATCACCCTTTTTCATATAGAACTTCTCGCATGTCTCATAAGATTCTACACAATAGCCGGTGTCGAGAAGTATCACCATTGCGTAAAAATAGTACCACGTTTCAGCTGTGGACCAAACGCCAAAATGCCACTAGGCTTGTAAAAACAAAACAATTAGTCTATATCAATTAAAATAAATTTCCGAATGTATATAAGCGCATCATTTGAATTGGCTAATTTTTTTTTATTATGTTTGTAATACTCAGGGCAAGATTTGTATCAAAGAAACTGTTTGAAAAATAGTATAGAGGAATTGCAAAAAATGTAGGTTCAAAAATCTCCAAAGAAAAAAGTGAGTGTGTGTGATCTTCAAAAATATTGACAGTATTGACAGATGACATTCAGTTGCGTAGGTGCCATTTTGTTAAATAATTACATGGCTGTACTGTAAAGGGAAGGTTTGGTCACATTTTCATTGTTACTACATTCATGTGAAGCAGGAGCACGCAGATAGTATTAACATAATTTTTTTTATAATATGCAATTTATACAAATACAGGGTGTCCTCAAGTTACATCAATAAATTATTTCATTATTATTCATGCATCAAGCATCACTTTTTTCGATTTATTTAGACGAATTCTCTTGTCTCATGGTCTATTAACTGATAGAACTTAAGCTAATACATTCTTTAATTTATACCGTTTCTATTTTTATTCCATTGTGATAAAAACAATAAGTCGAAGGAAAAGTCAAAATAATGACTTAACTAATGTTTTAACCACATGTACGTCGATGATCTCATCTACCGACTAAATTATTGTGTTACGACAAAAATATTAAGCCCACCCTCAAATACAAAACAAGCCTATAAATGGCGCTGTGCAAAAATAACGGGGATCAAAGAGCATATAATCACCACATTTAGTTGGGATGATTCTTGCCCGTATCTTCGAACCGTTTACTTCTCTAAAGATAATTTGTAACTGTGTTCGGTAATGGATTACTGTATCTTTTCTTTTATGCTTTATAGGTAAGCGTTTGACCACAATCTCATCTGATGTTAAATGACGATGTGGTCTAAGATGGTAGTCACGCTAAACCTAGAGAAGACTGGCTCTCAAGTGCAGCTGCCGGACCACACCAACAGGTGCTTGGCGACAGATTTTCAACTTGAGGGTGGTAGCTAGCCAGACAGACGGACTTAGAAAAAGCCCTACCACTATGCTATGGTTTCATCACGATGGTTTTCTTCACCGAAAGCTCCGACTCAGTTGCTTGGATTCGAACCTACTCCGAACACACTACCAACTGAGCCATCATCGCTTCAAAATCTGCTGCTAAAGATGACATCAACATAAGATGACGTCATACTTTTATGACTTCCCAAGATACATACATACTAAAATAAATATACGAAAAATTCGAATGTTACCATTAAGTATTGGGGGTGTACATAGTTTGAAGAAATATTTAAGTTAGAATTTATGAGCAATAGTATTAAATTTTTGAAAACAATATTAATAAAACGTCGAGATTAATGAATAATTAAACTTACAACTTAAATCGTAATGGTCAGTCATGTAGAAAAACTCCCTCATTATCGTGACCATATCATGGATCCTCAGATCGGCAATCAGCAGCTTTAGCATCCAAAGTATCAACATTTGACGCGTATTCAAATCCGTTATATTTGGCATCATGCGCACTACTGATAAACCGAATTTTAAGCTTTCCAACTTTTTCCCCCACTCAACGCTAGAAGGTAATAAATAATTCTCATTTGTATTCTAATAGCCACACTTTTATTGTAAACAATAGTTTTACTGTAAAATACGCTTTACTTAGTATAATAATAATGTTAAGTGATAGGTAAAATGAAGACACGTTTTTTTTAACTTCATAAGTTTTAGCGTTCGACTACAATCTCATCAGATGTTCTATATGGTCGAAGACGGTAAACGAGCTAAACCTAACAGAGGTTACATAGGGGTACCTCACATAGAGAGCTTAGATTTCTTTTTTTTTCGACTTATTATTATGTTTATGGTTCTGTCATACTTGCGAGACGAAACTTCAACTACGTCCTTGACGCGCTAAAACTAACGTCAAAAGTTATTTAAGCAGTTATAATTATTTTATTAAAAGCACAGATAAAAACATGAGTTATAACATGTTTAATGAATAGATAAACCAGATCGAATTTCTTGCCGGTTCTTCTCGATGACTGAGTTGTTTGTCGCAACCGGTGGTAACTTTGACGTTCAGAAGCGCCTTCTCAGGGCCTAAACGGAATAAAGTATTTTTGATTTTGATAAAATACTCCTAAACCTCTGTCATTCCAAAACCTAACTCGAAATTTGTGTCAGCTAAACTAAACTTCTTTGATATGTTTAAAAACCGCTGGTCCATTTGCAGTATTGCATAGTATCATCCACGCAATCCGATAATTCATAGCGCTTTACAATATCTTCCCACACTCGCATTGCGAATGTAGACAAAATTTCGTGGCGATACATGCAGGTATGGATATAGCATTAGTCATTATTAGAAACAAAATTATTTTATTTGACGAGAACACAAAAAACAGAAAAGTATTTAATTAAAATAAATAAAATACTAACTAAAACAAAAAGATACTCGTGTACATATAACACACCGCGTCTATTTCCGTTACATCCAACTGCCCCCTTTTACGGTGACATATCTCCATAGCGCGTTTCTCTAATGACATACACTTGGAAAACTGAAAGTTTAAAACGAAATTCCTAACAATATATATTTATAATCGACCTCTATAAGTTCTAATCTCTGTTACAGATAAAAAAAACTTAAGTAGACTTATAGAAAAGCAGTATAAAATTTTGCCAACTGTTTCTAGGTTTATCTACAAATTGATATCGTAAGTTTTATACCGCTTGTAGAAGCGAAATCGAAATGTGTATTTATTTCGGCCGCTATGACGGCGACACTATGGCCTAGTGGGGTAGGCAGCAAACTACCGGTGGCACGAAGTCCTACACCGCTGGATCCTCTCTCACCAATTACAGGGCGAAGAACGTTCTCACTAACCTGATGGTGGTCTAAGGCCCAGACCGTGAAGCTCGAGCACGTATCCGTCGCAGCGCCGTCCACGCGACACATATGCACGTGTCACCGTTTAAGTACAATTGTTCAGCACGTCACTATATTAGTACAAAATGCACAAGTAGCACGGCGAGCACAATGTACAGTTTGTATATATCAAAGTTTTACGATATACGTTATAAAAACACAACAGTCTTATATAACAGCGAACTTTTTATATGCGTAGTGTAGGAGCAACAAACAATAACTGTCGTATGCTTGTTTGAAGTAAAAATCGGCCGGGAATAACGCGCGCCGATTGGTTGTGAGAGGCTCCGTACCCGTCATTGGTGATTAAGAAATCCAGTAATGAATCGGCCCAAACATCGCCCCCGGGTTGAAAGACTGCCTTTCAAAAAATGTACAAAAAGTAACGGATATAACTAATATATCAATAAGAAACTTCAACTAAGGAGTACAGAAGTTCTATGCTAATATACATATAGAAAAGAAACTTCAACTAAGAAGTACAGAAGTTCTATGCTAATATACATATAGAAAAGAAACTTCAACTAAGAAGTACAGAAGTTCTATGCTAATACATATAGACGAGAAACTTCAACTAAAAAGTTAGAAGTTCTATGTTAATATATATACAAAGACGAAAAACTTCAATTAAATAGTATAGAAGTTCTAGCTAATCGTTAACATATATAGATATGAAACTTCAACTCAGAAGTATAGAAGTTCTATGCTAATACATATAGACGAGAAACTTCAACTAAAAAGTACAGAAGTTCTATGCTAATACATATAGACGAGAAACTTCAACTAAGAAGTACAGAAGTTCTATGCTAATACATATAGACGAGAAACTTCAACTAAAAAGTACAGAAGTTCTATACTAATACATATAGACGAGAAACTTCAACTAAAAAGTACAGAAGTTCTATGCTAATACATATAGACGAGAAACTTCAACTAAGAAGTACAGAAGTTCTATGCTAATACATATAGACGAGAAACTTCAACTAAAAAGTACAGAAGTTCTATACTAATACATATAGACGAGAAACTTCAACTAAAAAGTTAGAAGTTCTATGTTAATATATATACAAAGACGAAAAACTTCAATTAAATAGTATAGAAGTTCTAGCTAATCGTTAACATATATAGATATGAAACTTCAACTCAGAAGTATAGAAGTTCTATGCTAATACATATAGACGAGAAACTTCAACTAAAAAGTACAGAAGTTCTATGCTAATACATATAGGTTAGTTTTTGAATTCGTTTTAAATACGGATTTCCTGAATGTATTATCCTTATAATATACGCAAAGTGGACAGATTGCAATGATCGAATAATGACTACTTTGGCTAGAGCCTTATCGTTGCTAGTAGGAAAACCACAAGACATTAGCTTCCTAGAAAATCTCAACAAATAAACCGTCACACGTAAACGTTTTTGCCAAGGAGATATGCGTTGAGCCATGGCATAAAAGATTGATGCATGTTGTTGGATTGTGAGAACCTCTAAACTTTTGATTTCCAGCATTTCTAAATTAAAAAGATTTGCTGACTTAAAAAACTGTATTTGCCATCTAGACAAATTCTGATGAACCCAAGGTGGTTCTTTAAGCTGCAAGGGATGTTCCTTGAGTTGGGCTGAAAGGAGACCACACGACAATAAAGCACGGAGATTCTCCTTGCCAGAAATGTGATAAAAATTGGACGCATCGAGATCCTCATGAATTTGAGCAATCCAATTCGCTATGAAAGTCTTCCACCGATGTGAACTCCAATGAACCCGATGAGACATTCCTTTTATATTACGAGTGACTTCACCATTCGTACGCCTAATCGCTAATAAGTATTTACATTTTAAATATTCTTTAAAAATATCCTTGCAAGTGTCTGGGAGAGGTGGCGAGAGTTGAAAATGGCGTTCTAAAGGTAGCAATCGCCTTTCTACAATCGCCAACCAGCTATTCCAACCCTTACGATTCAACTTAAGAGATAACGCAACGATATACTGGCTAGTTGGATCACGTGTTTTGATACTCTCGTAAAAGTTTTCACACATCAACTCTCCTCGACAAGGGTTGGCGGCAATACCCAAAGGCACTTCTTCCAATTTCCAAGATTTGCGAAAAACGTCATCTGTTGGCGAACTGTTAAATACACAAAGTGCTTTAGTGCAAGTAGGCTTAGATCCAGTAAGTATCGGAGTTTCTCCCATGAGAACAAAGCCGAGGGTGGTTTGTATCGCATCAGGATGTCCGGGCGGGCCTAGAATGCGACCGGAAAGTAATAGACGAGCAAACAACTGAGCGCCGATTAATAATTCTATGTCACCCGGAACCTCAAACGTGTCATCCGCGAGTGGAACATTAGACAAATATGATAAAGTCGACTTGTCAATGTTACACGTAGGTAACCTATCTGTAATATAATCGACCACCAACGGCCGAATTTTATACGATAGGTTCGTATTAAAGCGCGACGAGAATTCAAGTTCGGTCTCACCCTTAACAAGGTTCGAACCACCACCGAATCCGTGCACTGAAATTGGAGCAACCAACGCATGCGATGGCAAAGCCAATCGCTTCAAACAGCGCTCCGTAATAAAATGATTTTGTGATCCACTATCAATAAGGCAGCGAACCATTTGTTGACGGCCACTCGAGTCTACAACACGAACGCGCGCTGTGGCTAATAACATAGAAGAAGGAACGAAGCTAGAACAAATGGAGGTGTGCACTCCCGCATCATGCAAAGAGCACAACGAAACCCCACCGTCAACTGTTTCACTCATTCTAGCATCACCAACAGACGACACGTCGGTGTGACGCATGATCGGATCGTCAACACTACTATTCAATTTTACATTATTTGGAAAATGTAATAAAGTGTTATGAGTTTTAGACTGACAATATTTACATACAGTCATTATATTACACGTTGGAGACTGATGCATAAAACTCAAACATTTAACACAACCGTTATATTTTTTAATTATGTTATAACGCTCTTTCGCGCTAACTTTTAAAAATTGTGTACATCTATAAAATTTATCGTGATCCGCCGCACTACATAACGGACACGAAGTTCCGGCCGCGACTAAAACTCGCGTATTTTTGGTTAATATATTAGACCTAACATTTTTAGGTATAGGCAATTTGCCATGCGACTGTAAATTTTTATTAACCGTAACATGATCATCTGACCTTTCTAATATCTTTGCTTGCTCCTTGACAAATTTTACAAAATCTTGATATGTGGGTACTTTTACCCCACGAACAGAACCCTCGAATAATCGAGCTGTTTCAACGTCGACTTTTTTTAACGCCATATATAAGTAAAGAAAATCTAATTTATTTTTAATTTCTAACTTTTCAAACGCACTTATAGAAATTGAAAACTTGTCAATAAATATGTTCAAGCTATCACTATAAACTGTTTGTATTCGTTTTAAGCTAAATATTTCGTCTAAGTACGAAGAACCTAACAAGCGAACATCTTGACATCTATCCACTAGAGTGTTATAAATTAATTCGTAATTAACACCCGTCGGAGAAATGCCCGCAATTGCATTAAGCGCTTTTCCAGAAAGCTGACCGCACAGATAATATACTTTCTCCGAGTTCGATAATTGATTATTACAATGCACAATATTATTGTAACATTCAAAAAACATAGGCCAGCCTTTTGGATCACCATCAAACCTGAGTAATTGAATAGGCGGTAATTTTACAGGGTTTTTACACGACGCCCCTTGCGGCTTGTCATTTGAATTTAATAAATTTATTTTATTTTGAATATGGGAATATAAAGTGTCGAAAGAATCCCATTGCTTAAAACACGGTTCGTAGCTAGGATTATCTTCCAATTTTAATAAATTTAACTCTTCTACCTGCTCCATAAATTCAGTCCGTAATGTTAATATATTACAAGTACAACTTAAGAAGTTTGATATTTCATTCGCCTTATCTGTTAAGGTCAACGATAAATCATAAAATCCCTGAATTTTTGTAAAATACGAACGTAATCGAGATTCTATTAATTTAATTTTATTACGTCGTCTTGTTTCGGCCATGGTTGAAATTCAGAAAACTAACTGTACTTATAAAAATTAACAAATATAATAATAAAAGCTATATAAAACGAAGATAAATATCTATTACGTAAATGTGTATACGTATAGTCAATGACCGTTAATCGCGACACCTGGTACACTGTCACGTAGCTTTATTTTAAACTACCGACTTCGAAAAATAAACAGGAGAAAAAATGGAAATTTAAGATTCGTAATATATATACGAGATTTATATTAGGATATAATTATCCGGCTCGAAGGACCATTAAAAATGTAGAAGCGAAATCGAAATGTGTATTTATTTCGGCCGCTATGACGGCGACACTATGGCCTAGTGGGGTAGGCAGCAAACTACCGGTGGCACGAAGTCCTACACCGCTGGATCCTCTCTCACCAATTACAGGGCGAAGAACGTTCTCACTAACCTGATGGTGGTCTAAGGCCCAGACCGTGAAGCTCGAGCACGTATCCGTCGCAGCGCCGTCCACGCGACACATATGCACGTGTCACCGTTTAAGTACAATTGTTCAGCACGTCACTATATTAGTACAAAATGCACAAGTAGCACGGCGAGCACAATGTACAGTTTGTATATATCAAAGTTTTACGATATACGTTATAAAAACACAACAGTCTTATATAACAGCGAACTTTTTATATGCGTAGTGTAGGAGCAACAAACAATAACTGTCGTATGCTTGTTTGAAGTAAAAATCGGCCGGGAATAACGCGCGCCGATTGGTTGTGAGAGGCTCCGTACCCGTCATTGGTGATTAAGAAATCCAGTAATGAATCGGCCCAAACACCGCTAATGATGGTGAGATAAAAACCTACGGGATGGATTATATAGAAATAATCAACAACAAACAAATAATCAGAACAAATTTAATAGGAAATTTTAAAGTGAATGTAATGTAGACGAATATAACAATAGATGTAACAAATTTATCTTACCTTTTGTTTTAGGCGATATGTCGTTATCAAATTTCCATATGATATACATAAAACTCGGAAATTAGAATTTGTGATAAGAGCATAGTTTAAGGAACATTTTGCTGCTAAAGTAGCATTCTCTGCTTCTTTACATTCCTGTTAAAAATACTTACATATATTTTTATATAATAAAATTAGTAGCAACAGTAATACAATTTGGGCATATTATAGTAATTATAGGAAAAATATATTTTGTAAACACCAAGCTGAAAGCTAAAACTTTAACAAAAAATAAAACCAACTTCAAAAACATCTACTCTAAACAAACGCATTAGAACGTCTTTGACCAAAGTTAGCTAGGTGCTAGTGCTAGACACTAGTTTTAGACTCTCTTAAATCTTTTGAGAAGTTTTTTCGTGTATCTTTGAAATCGAAGATCCAGTATAAATGAAATTAAAATGGGTCCCCCTTAAAAATATCACTTTTCGAATAAAATAGGATTTAAAGGTTTAAAAATTACGAAGGTTTGAGATAACAAACATTACAACGGACTCGAGAAACCATTGTCGGATCTAAAAGGGCTGTAATTTTATTTTAACGGTACAAAATATTATTCTAATAATTAATTATTTCATCGAAATAATTTCTTATTTCTATAAATACCATTCATGTTATATGGATCCGAATGCTAGGCTACGAAAGAGACGGATAAGAAAAGATTACATGCGGCAGAGATGCGAATGTTAAGTTGGATATGTGGTTTAACCGTAAAGGATAAGATTAAGAATGAGTAGGTATACCAGAGGAAGTTTGAAAATAGCACAAGTGATAGAGAAGTTGAGATACAATAGGTTATCATGGTACGGACATGTTATAAGAAGACATGAAAGGTATGTGTATAAAAGGCGTGAATATTCAGATGACATCTGACAGGGGAGAACGGAAGAAGAAAACATGTTGTGCCGACCCTACTTAGGTGGGATAAGGGGATGATGATGATTTAATACAGTAACACCTGTGCAGAATCGAACAAATGTGACTTAGGACTGCAATCTTGTTTTAGATTATTCATGTATAATTTTGAACAACAATAACCTCTTAACATCAAGCGGAAAGCACAGAATTTTTGAAGTTATACTTCTTTTAGCGCGTTAGGGACAAATGTTGTGAGTAATTTTTTACGATGTGCGCGCACACGCCGTCACGAAAAACCGACACCCTGAAGTTAGCTATAGTCAACATTTTATTCAAAAAAAGTATGTATGTATTAAATACCTTTTTTCTATTGTTAGTGTCGTTTTTTCTACAAACGCAGAATAAGGTGAAAGATAAAATATTTGAAAAGATTTTTATCTTGTTACGCCAAAGAAGTATAACTTCTAACGCGTGTATATAAGTTCACACAATTTTTTTTTAATACATTATATGTTTTAGCGTTAAAATACAATTTCACCTCATGTTAAATGACTATGTGGTCTAAGGTGGTAAACATGCTAAATTCAAAGTGAGATTGGCTCTTGATTGCAGCTAGCGGAACACACCTATTGGTGCTTGGTGACATATTCCCAACTTCAGAAGCGTAACTAGCCAGGGGAGAATAAAAAAACCTTATCACCAAGCTATAGTTTCATCACGATGTTTTCCTTCAAGAAAGCTCTGACTCATTCATGAGCAAACAAGTCTACTTCCTCCGACGCGATGTCAAACCATAATTAGACAAATTCTTAGAAAAAGTTACCCAAAATTAGAACAGTGTTTAAAAATGCCTTACTGTAAATAATCTATAGAGTCTGTTCAATGTCATAGAGATATCTTCATAAAAGTAGCCGATGACGCCGACATTCCTGCCTATGAATAAATTGGGAACGATATACAACGCCATAAATTGGCGAAACGTGGCCTTTGAGTTGCACATTCGTACCCGGTATCTGCAATAATGTAATCTCGATTTACTATTTCTTTTGAAGTTATTCATTATATGGGCTATTTAAAATTTGAAAGAAATTTTAGAATATACTTTCATATAAATAATATCTTCTTTGTAATATGAATAATAAGGTTAGAAAACTGTTTCTTTTGACAAGTTTTTATTGCTTGTCAAATAAGAGAATGAATGAAGAGGATGAAATGTTAAAATAAAGTTTATAAATTATAATTTATACTAGCAGGCCCGGCGGACGTTGTCCTGCCCTAATAATAAAAATATATATAGTTATGTGCAACAAACGCTTAAGGTGGCTAATGTATTTTATTTGATTAGGATTAACACTGTATCTGTCTAAATAGCCTTCCAATTACCTCACTATATGTGAACATTTTTAGAAGATAGATGGGTATAGTAAGCTATCCTAAAATGATAGGTATATGCCATCGTAGATTTTTTTGTACATCTATAAAAGATGCATTGTTTTGTTATATCTCAAACGGATTAGGCAGCGTTTTCGACGAAAGCTCCCAGGCGGCTTGACTTTTTTCGATTCTTTCAACAATTATCATTATATTCCAACCAATTTACAAAAAACCTTGACAAATTATATACCTAACCTAAACTCGCCCGGTTTTTAATGAAAGCATGACTATCCAGAGAGGCAATAGGTAAACAAGTATAAGTTCTTATCGAAGTATATATCGTCCTATATAAAAAAGTAGCGTAAATTAATACGAGAGTGTATACTTGTTGTACTTACGAATTAAACATTTCG